>CM075691.1:79456210-79891210 GCA_037954015.1 Psophocarpus tetragonolobus
TCATACAAACTGATTGACTAATGACTTTCAACACTGCAGATATACGATTCTAAAGATTCTCCTTTCCAACTATCTAACCTCAAGATTTGTATATGTGTATGGTTCAACCAGATTAAAACTTTAATTGTATAAGTTAATTTTTTTCAGAAAAAAGAAATCCATATTGAAGATAGAGGTTAAGAGAACGACTTAGAAGTGCACAATTCCCCAAGTTAATAAAAATCCTTTTCTAGAAAAAAGAAAGTGATTCAAAAAACCATTATTACAGTAATTTTTTATTTAATTCAATTTTATGATAACAACTGAATGCACCCAAACAATTTCGAAAACGGGAGCCATAGAGGAGCCTCAATCTGAGGTACCAAAAAGAAAGTTCAAGTACTGAAAAATGTCCTCTGGACCCAAAGTATTTGCCATATGCCATATAAAAAACATAATTGATAGCAGTATTTTACCTTGCCAATATTGTGAGATGAATACAACTGAAGCAACTGCATGCAGAAATTAACAATAGCAGCAGTCTCTTGGGCTTCCAAGTATGTAATTTGTCCATCAACCCAATCAACCACAAATTTAAGTAGCAAGTATATAACTGCAGACTAAACAATAAATACATATAAAAAACATAATTGATAACATGTTTACCAAAAGCATAAGATAGTACATAAATCATCACACTTCTGTCAAGAGCATTGAGAATACTATACAACTATAAGATACTGATAAATGTGAATGCTACCTCATGCTTATACACCTCAAGAAGAACTAATATGGGATTCATCACAGAGAATCCTAGCTCATAGATAGCCTTCTGTGTCCGAGGTTCAGAAGCACTTGCAGCTCCACGAAGCCGTTCTAACATGCAGCTGACCTACAGAACATCATTTATATTGAGGAACTATTTTCGTAGAAACATTGAAATGAAATAAAAGCTAAAGCCCTCACCGAAAGGAGAATATCTGGTTGTTGGGAAATAGTTTTAAAATTATTCTTGCTGGATATCTCAACTATATATGTTGCAATAGGACCCATGAGATTTCTTACATACCTTCAAATAAAAAATATACAAATTTTAAAGTGTCATAAAATTTGAAACTATAGCGAAATGAAAGTTGAAGTAATACGCACTGACTAGATGCCTCTGAATTCCTTATGCCTGAAGCTGAACGAACAAGTGTCTGTGCAAGAGATCGCTGGAGCAAGAGAGTGGTGACACTTAGAAAACAACCCACAGCAATATAGTAGCTGGTGCGTGGAAGTTGATAGGGATCTTACCTGATGAGCTGCGTCCAGCAAGAGCAAAGTCTTTTCAGAGGAAAATGCAGTTGCTAGTTCAAGCCATGAATTCTGCACAAATATCAGAAGTACAGCATCTCAAGCTTTGATAATATAGACTGCTAGTAAAGTCACAACAACAATATAAGATTAAAGTCACCAACTACAGCAAATTATGATGGTAATTTTTGGGACCTAAGAATGTTGGAAGTTGGAATACAACTATTATTTCGAGGATAAATTATACTCGGTGTCCCCTTGTTTTGATACTTGCGCACGCTTTCTATCAATTAACAAAACCATAGCTCAATTCGTCTCTTTGTAAAGCTAAAGTTTCTTAACTTCGTCAATTGTAAGATAAGTAAGAAATTGCAAATAATAATACAACTTATAGAGACCCAAGAAGAAGCAATCAAGCTGAAGAAAAGTAAAGATGCAAGCGAACACACTGAAGCAAAGTCGCAACCTCAAAGAGCAGAGTCACAACCTTGACGGCGACGTGAGTTGGTGCAACCGGCAACGCGACCTGGTGCACGACGCAAGCTGGTTCCACCGACGACTCCAGAAGAGATGCGACATGAGCTGGTGCGCAATGTGAGTAGCTTCCACCAGCGACTCGAGTGGACACAAACCTCAAGCAAAGACAGTTTCGAAGAGAAAGAAGTCAAATAACAATGTTTCTATGAATGAAACATGTTCGAACTCAAGAGGTAAGGCTTTTAGTCACCTTTCTACTTCTTGGATAGCCATATTTGGCAAAAAAGGGGGGAAATAAACATTTTTCTAAATCCAGGTCGTGTAACCCAACCCGGTCCAAAACATGAAGAAAACTTGGGTGTGAATCGTTCAAGTCTCCCTGAAATCGCGATTCGTTGGCAATTCACACGGTTCGTCGCTGATTCGCACCCAGGAACGAGATGCCTCACGATTTGCATGCTGACCCTTTGAACCGTATCGAATCGCATGTATCGTATCTAGATACATGTGGTTCTAATAACTCTGATGTGGACCCTATACTTTTGACTTTTGACCCAACAGGTAACTACTCTATCTACTTTTCATGAAAATATAAACAATAATCATGAAAAGCTAAGGCCATATACAGTTCTACCGGGATGTATTGTTTTTTTGTCTTATAAAGAGATTTACTCTCCATGTGTAATTATATACATTTTTACTTACTTATTTGTTTTTTTATTTTTTTATTTTTTCTCACTTTATTACACCACATCTGTATTTTTTTTATTCTCTTTCCATCTTTCATTTAGATTTACTCAGATCATTATTTTTTTAAAATGGTGTTTGCACTGGTAATTCAGGAAATATTAATAAAAAGAAAGCTTTCTGGAAGGAAATCCAAATCTAGGTTTACCACTGCCAACTTCAACAAGAAATAAGAAATTTGATTTATTTACTACATATATGTGCTAATTTAATTGTGAGTGAGATACATTATATTGCCTGATGGAGTAGGCTAATTGATATTGCAGAATTGCAATACAATTGAAAAATTATACAGGAACACTGAAAAAACAAAATTAGAGTCTGTCAAATATATTCCAAGAGGAATAATTGATGGATAATGATGACGTAGAAAAAAAAACATCATAGTATCCAGCTATATTTTTTCATTGACGGATAATGATATATCACCGCACAATGGGTACCCATGATGAATTATTAACCCTGGATGGCTTATATGCAGAGCTTCTTTGATGCGAAGAGGCAGTAAAACTTCCCAAGAGGTCTAATACTATAACAAATCTCTTATACTCAAACTGACTTCAGTTGGCTCATTCACTTACCTCAAACAGTGCACTGCAGTGCAGCGCGGTGCCTGTTTTTAAGTGTTACAGATCAAGCGGCAGAGTCAGAAGATGATATGTGGAGTGCAGCTGTGTGCAGCAGCAAGGAGGCAGCGTCGGAGGATTGTGATTTTGTTTACATGTTGGAGATTCTTTGAGCTTGTACTTCCTTGCCTGAAGAGAGCGACATTTTCCTGTTACTGGAGAAGCAGCAATCTCTGAAAGGAAAGGATACATCAAAGGCTTCAACGCTGCAGAGGCGGTTGATTTTTGACACTCTTCAGGAGATTCTGAACTGGAACCAACAGTTGGGGATGCTTACAAGGTGTTTGGTGAAATGCGTAAGAAGAATGTTTTCGCTTGGCCTGCTACTAACCACGCCACGTATTTAATCCCTTCTTAATTGTGCCATGTATGCAATCAACGTCCAAATTTTAATAGTCAACCGTGTTATTGACGGTTGGGCAAATTTTACCCAATTTCTAAAATCGAGGGGCAAAATGTGGGCAAAAAAAATAGGGGGAGTAAAATGTGCACAAGTGCCAAAATAGGGGACATCGAGTATAATTTAGCCTTATTTTTATATCAACGGGAATTTGGTTTTTGTCCCTTGTATGTCCCAACCCTTATAATATCATAATATTGTATAAATCCAATTAAACATGAATATCATTAAGGAAGCATCTAAACTCTAAATCGATAAAAAAATAAAATATTACAGAAATATATTTTGAGAATTACTCCATTACCAAAAGTCATTTCAGACTAATTCCCAGTTTTCAGGTAGAAATGGAATTCACATTTAGCAACACATCAACTACGTGAGTTCACTTCCATTGTAACAACCAACAAAACAAACCAGTATAAAGAAACCTTGATGAGTGTCTAAAAAGCACCAAGTAAACAATGAGAAAAACCTCTGTGCTAGGTTGACCATAAAGTTGCATGCTTACTGAAGGCCACATCAGAACTATAATGCATTATTGGATCTAGGTGCTGAGAAACCTTAAAATTATCACGATTAAAGAACATTGACAAACACATCATGGAGACATATGGACTGTGTTTGGAAACCTATATCACCCAAGGAAGAATTCATGTGGCGTTCAAGAGAGGGAAAGCATAATGCCCCCACCTAATCCATACCAATACCCTCAAGGGATAGATTTGCAGCTAAGTAACCAATTGTAAGGCAAGTTGGGTTAGACAGTTTTATGTGAATCAACCTACTTCAGCTACCTGAGTAATTAAAATAGTATCGATGCAACATCTAAATATAATATGAGAAAAAATAAATAGGAAGATGCCAATATAAACATAAAGGGACATTATGATGCTTTTCACTTTTAGTCATCATTGTACAGACATGAAAACTAATATTTTCCTGCAAATATAGGAACAATCTTTGTTTCTTCATGAGCTCAGAACTTGGACTTCACTATTATTATAAGCAAGTACTTATGGACTTACCAAACTTGAATCACCCATTAATGAAACCAAAAAAAAATTAAATATACAGACTCCTAAGGTTGCATCAAAACAAGACTTTGATGTGTTTTGTCAATTTAAAGGTACATAATAAGTATTGACTCACCAGAGTAACAAGGTGGACACATATATGCTTTTGCTGAACCAGCGAATGCAGCAACTGGTAACAAGTGAGTCCCTGCGTAAAAATACATTGCATTAACAACAACCACAAAGCAAGCTAGTTTGCTGTTTACTCCAGCATTTTTTATAGATAAACTTGCACTTGCAGACTTATAAATTGAATATTAAATTTCCAAGGAAAAAAATGGTAAAGAAAAGACGCATATTAAATCAATCAAACATAAATATCTAAGGTGCCAATCCAACATTTTCTGACTGAATCCTAGCTGATGAATGCATTCGCCCAATAGCCATTATGTTTCAGATGTTCCAATTTAGGCTCCTTTTGGATTAATTTTCATCAGGAATCACATATTTAATTCCAATTTTTGTCTTTAAAAAAATAAAAATCAAAAGTGTAGTTAGTTAGTTCATAATCTTAGCACTTTCGAAAGAAAAGTTTTGGATACAAGGAAATATCCAATAACATTTTGATCATATGTTAAAGCCGTAAGTATCTTAGAATTATATAGAGTCTCCAACGATACCGGATGGTCTTCAATATCTAAGGATATTGTTGAAATTTGAGTGTTATGACAATAAAGAGAAAAAGGACTTTGAATAACACTCACTTGTATACTATGATAATTTACAAAGATGTAATATGATAAAACCTATAATATGGATCCTTATTTGTACTAATAATCCTAATTAAATAAGGGAACAACTAAAAAATATTACAAAACACGGAAACTAAGAAATGGTCCTAGAAGATAATTTCTTTGATTCTCCAAACTATTTTAAGATATAACAATCATATTATTAAATATTTCAACAAATATCTTAGAGATTATTTCTAGGAGTAGTTTTCCTATTTTCTTAGTTTTTATTCTTAATTTCTCATGATCCATTTCTTTCTTTATTAAGGATTGTGCTTAGTATAAATAATGGTTAATGTTTTAGATTTTACAAATAAACACATCATATTGTAATACAACACAATAAATAATTGAATATTATCTACTCTCTTTTCTTTATTAAGCATTATGATTAGTATAAATAATGGTTAATGTTTTAGATTTTATGAACAAACGCATCATATTGTAATACAACACAATACACAAGTGAATATTATCTACTGTCTTTTCTCCCTCTTCTCTCATACCACACCTAAAACCCCATAACTCCAACAATGCCTATTGTGAGTCAGATTGATCATCACTAATAACTAACACCTATAACATTTTACATATGATCAAATATAATACATACTGACATTAAAATAAATATGCAAGTAAAAGATTGTCAGTGTGACTTGTGAGAGTCTGAATTTACATATATACATCACATTAATAATACAGATGAGAACTAGGTAAACAACCATGTGCAAAATACTTAATTCAGAAGAGAATGTCCAAAATTGTTTAAATGATAGAAGTCTAAAACTCAAACCTGTAAATCCTTTTCCCCTGTATATGATATAAGTGTGATGAAGGATATCCGAACAATAATATCAAGAACAAGTTTCCCTTGGTTATGTTCTCCAAAGAAACAAAGCAAAGCTTTTTTTGAACTATGCTCATGATGATGAACTGAATCTAGAATTTTCTCCCCGATCCCATCAGCAGACATTAGATATGTACGAGACCATCTCGCAAGGAACCATATAATTGACTGCATAAAACATAAATTTAAACAGGATTGGAAAGTAAAACAGTGCCTCGTCAGAGAAGAATACAGAAGTTCCAAAATGCAGTATCCTATTAAAAATCAAAATGATTGAATTCAACATACTTAATCTTCAAAAAAGATCATATGTTAAAACACTTAACCAGTAAAAATGGCTTCAAATGGTACACAATCAAATATGACCTAGGGTAATATAATTTTTTATTAGTTTCTAAAATATTTGCAAGTTGTTTATCTAAAAGAACTCAAATAAACAAAAAAGGGTTGTGAATTAGTAGTATAATAATGTTCTGTAAATACAAAACTTCTAAAATCTCCATTTTCCAAAAGGTTAACAAATCAAGATTCAAATCATGAATCTCACCAGACTAACTTTTGAATCTTGAATCATAATTTGTATTAAATCATAGGATTCAATAACAAGGAGAAATTACTTCAAATATATCATGAAGATGATAACTATTGTTCAATATAAAAAATTTAAACCTGAAATGGATAAAAATGTGAGTGAATAACTTGTGTTTAATTTCTTTTATGTTGTGATAGGTTTTTTAGTTGCTGTAAATAGTTGTTAGCTAGTGACAGCTGTGACGTGACTCTTAGGCAGTTAGATTAGTTACTAGAGCTATGTTCAGTATAAATAAATCTCCGTAAAACAAACTTTGTCCAGTATTTAATCTTTGAGATCAATATCAAGTTTCCCCTTCTGTTAATTTTCTCTCAGTTTGTTTTCTAATATAAAACAACTTAAAACAGCAGTCTTAAAATACAAAAATTACAAATTTTTTATGTCTGATTTTGTGAAGTCTATATTTTAAAATAATGGAAACAAAACGATTGATAAATAGAGTACATGCATTGCAAGAATAGAATAATCATATAGGATAACTTAAGAAGTGTTCCTTCAATTCCTTTTCATTCAACAATTTAAACATATATGAATTTTCAATTTTTTTTATGAAAATTGGTGAGAGAAAATAAAAAGGAAAAAGAAATAGCGAACCGTCGAATCATGTGATTTGTATCAATGATACAAAATTGCACAAATTCATTCATGTGTTGTAAGATATAAAGTCACTTCTGATTCATTTTATGATACAAATTAGTAGGTAGCTGCATTGTATCAAAACATAATATTCTAATCGTGAATCGTAAGATTCTGGTAACTATTTCCACTACAAAAATAAAGCAAGAAAACAACGAAAACATCATATTGAAATTTGATGTCTATAACACATTTAAAATGAATATCATAGGAGGTAGAAGAACTAGACTAACATTATGCAAGATAGAAATGAATAAATTGCATTACCTCCATAAGTCGGGGACTAAAAACTGATGCTCTCATTTCTGGACTGAGGCTCTGTTCTGCAAATTTTATGATTGAGCTGCACTAATGCATAAGGAACATGGTTTTATGGTTGCATAATTGGATCAGACCAATGCAAACTTGAACATAAGGAAAAGCCATCAGTGTTAACCCAGTGTATCATGATTTCAAGATTCAACTCTTCAATATCCAAGGAAAAATCCATATTAAATAACAGCTCTTAAAACTCAAACAAATTTATCAGGCTAACAGAGTAACAAACATGCATGTGCTCACGGAAACAGATTTCGTACACAGACATGAATCAAAATAAATCTTATAAAACTAACCCTACTGGATGTTTCTCACAAAATCCACCATTTAGTACTGCTCAGCAAATTTCATACTAACTGAAATTCAAAACTGCTTCTACACCATTGACATGGAGTAATGTTAACATGTATTACTGTTTGTTTTATATTACAATTTTTTCTCAAAATAAGTTCGCAAGATAAACATGAAACTCATAATTCAACATGATAATCATTTTCTATAAATTTAGTGTGCAACAATTTTAACAGAGCCTCGGAAAAAACAAGTGCATATATCTGAATGAGCTCACCAAAAGTAATTACAAACATTCTGTTAGGATATAAGGAGATGCGAAAGTCAGTTATGCTAAATAGAAAATTAATGAATTAGTTAGTCAGTTAGATGGGTTTTATTAACTATAAATAGGAGCTGAAGAATAGGGGATAGGGAGTTTTGGGTTGACATTGTAAATTGAGCATTAGCTCTTTGTGAAAGGAGAAATCCTTTGTGAAGGAGAAACCCTTGGTGGAGAGAGTGCTCTCCTATTTTCTGTTCTTTTTGGGTTCCTAACATATTCTTTGCAATAACTCAAACATCAAATTCCAAATCAGAAAAGCAGAAGAAAATAATTTACCTGGAAAGTAAAATAACAGGATGTTTCTCTGCTTCAACAGCATTAACAACAAACTGGGTTTGTATCGTATTAGGAACCTAAATATCACACATGACAGAACATTGCACATTACTGGTTGGTAAACCTTTTACCCCCCACTCCCACCCCCAAACCACCCCAAAAAAAGAAAGGCCATTTTTTCAAATAGCCTTCTCTTTTTATTATCCTACTAGATTTACCATAAATAATTTTCCAGTTTGATACACACAAAGGATTAAAAATGGAAATACACAAACTATTTTTGTGTATCAAACTGGCAAATTATTTACCGTATATTCCCCCCCCCCCCCCAAACACCAATAACCTTTTCTCTTTATTATCCCACAAAAAATATATTGAGCACCAATGAACTGTTCTAAATGAAATATATAAAAAGGGTGAAAATACTATTGACATACCAGCGGTAGTTCCCCCTCCCCTTCATCTGCAATTACATGACCAATAATCAGCAACAATGAATAAAGTTCTTCCAAAGTTTCAGTCAAGTCAATAATGCCCCTGCCCTACAAATGAAGTGAATAATTTGAGCTATGGAAATAATGCACATAACTTGACACAATTTTATTATAGATGGATAAGACAAAAACACAGATGCAACAAATATATAAATTCAGAGAGAGAAGTCAGCCTGAGCAGTATGTGCTACCGTGTCAGTATTATAATATTTTTATAGAACTTCAGGTTTTGCTTATTTCAGTTTGTTTTATTAAGAGACAACATTTCTATCTTATCTGTTGAAGATTTGATTGTCTTTTATATCTCGCATAGTTACTCTTTTTTATATGTTGCTTAGTTACTCTTTTTAGATTATAGTTGATTCTATATTTATTTGTAATTTATTACAATCATTATAAATAAAGAGTTGAGGAACCCTTATTCCTCAAGCACTCAAAATTACCAAGTATCTCTTCTAACTTGGTATCAGAAGAGCACACACCCTCTGTGGGCCTTTAAAAAAAAACCTAAAACAGTGCGTCAAGGGTACCCTTTGTGGTTGTCCTAATGATCACCTCCATTCAAGGTCAAACCACCAGTATCAGAAGCGGAAGACACCAATCTACACACCCATGGAAGTGCCGCCGGAAAAACCTCCTCACTCACCACCACACAGGTGTTGTCTCACCGGCACATGAAGCCCAGACATCGCCCTCCTAGCCTTCATTCACGAAGCGATTTGTATCGCCTGCCTCGTCGTCATCTCCTCGTCCCGTTCCAAGGGTCATTTGGCTTTTCAAAGTCTTTAACGACATCTAAACCTTTTCTTTTCCCTTCACACACTGTTCACATGTGCCCAATGGCCTCTTCCTCTGCTCTCAGTGTTTTCTCCTTTGTTTTCTCAGGTCATGGCAATCGTGGGCACAGTCATAGTAGTGGAGGTAGTCATCAATGTTCCTACTGTCACCGCATGGAGCATACTCGAGATAAATGGTACCATCTAATTGGCTTCGCTGAGAAGTCTGTTGTCATCACCTCATCTCAAAATCCCACCCTGATCCAATTACGAGCAACACCCATGCCACACTTTGACTGATGACGAATATCAACGTTTTCTCCAATACAAGGCATCCCTCCAAGTCTCCACTACAATTGCTTAGTCTGGTAATTCTACAATTTGTCACTCACAATTATCACCTGTTGGGTCTTGGATTTTAGACTCTAGTACTTTCGATCACGTAGTTGGTAATCCCTCTCTTGTTTTCAATTTATCCTTGGCAACATCAACACACCACATTACCCTAGCTAATGGGTCTAAGACCCCCGTCATAGCCATTGGCCAAACCAACTCCAACCCATCTTTATACTTAAAAACTGTTCTTTTTGCACCGCAATCTTCTTTTAACTTTGTCTCTGTCAACCAACTTACTCACTCTCTTTCCTGTTTTGTTACCTTTTTTCTTAATTCTTTTTATATACAGGATCAGAGAACTGGTCGAACGATTGGCACAAGCTATGAAGCACATTTCAGTGTCTCCACTTTTGCTTGCACCATTTCAGAGTCTCCACTTTTGCTTCATCGTCGTTATGCCATCCTAGTTTGAATAAATTGAAGGTCATGTTTCCCCATCTTTCTAAGACAACATCTTTAGAGTGTGAATCCTGTCAGCTTGGCAAATATGTTTGAGCCTTCTTTCCTCGACGCACTCCTTGACACACCGATACCTCTTTTGCCCTCGTCCACTATGATGTTTGGGTCCTATTTGTTTATATTCTAGGTATTTTGTTACATTTATTGATGATTTTTCTAGGAATACTTGGATTTTTTTATTAAAAGAACGGTCTGAATTGTTTTCTATTTTCCAAAACTTTGGTCATGAAATTCACAATCAATTTGGCCATACCATTCGTGTTTTACAGAGTAATAATGCACGAGAATATATTTCTTAACCTTTTAAGCAATTCATGTCCTCTTATGGTATGATCTACCACTCATCTTGCCCTCACATACCACAACAAAATGGTGTTGTTGAACGTAAGCATCACCATATTGTTGATGTTGCACGTGCTATGTTACTTTATTCTAAAGCACCTTTAAAATTTTGGGGATATGTTCTTCTTACTGCAAGATACCTTAATAATAAAGTCTCGCATTCTATTTTATTTCTTGATGCATCATTGTTTCCTGTTCCTCCCCATATTTTTGGCTCTACTGGTTTTGTTCATGATCTTACTGCAAGTCTAGACAAGTTGTCAGCATGTGCTATCAAATGCATTTTTCTTGGGTACTCTCGAACACAAAAGGGTTATCGGGGTTACTCACCCTCACCAATCGCTTCTACATATTTGTTGATGTCACCTTCGTTGAAAGTTCTCCCTTTTTTTCTTAGTCTACCTCACCTGAATTTGTGTCCTAAGTATTCTCAGTGCTCTCAATCATTCCTACACTATCTGTTCCACTTGTCCACCCTGTCCCTCCTCTCTCTTTACTTATCAGCGTCAATCATGCCTCCCACCAATCGAAGTAATTCCTATTACGGAGTCCATTATTTCATCTCCTACTCCACTTCCCCTACCAGCTCTGGCCGAATCAGACTTACCAATTGCCATTCGAAAAGGTAATCACTCTACTTGTAATCTTTTTCTCATTTATAACTTCTTAAGTTATTATCGTCTTTTCCCTTCCCATTACGCCTTTGTGTTTACCATTTCCACTATCTATTCCCAGAACCGTATAGGAAGCACTTTTCCATCTAGGATGGCGACAGTGATGATTGATGAGATGCAAGCCTTGGAGTCCAACCAGACTTGGGTTCTTGTTCCTCCTTCCCCTAGGAAGACCATTGGTTTTTGATGGGTCTTTACAATTAAGGTTGGTACGGACGAACAGATTGACCGATTAAAAGCTCGTCTTGTAGCAAAGGGTTAGACATAGACCTTTGTCCTTGACTAGAGTGACACCTTCTCTCCAGTTGCTAAGATAGCCTTTGTTCATCTCCTTTTATCAATGGTTGTCATATGTCATTAGCCCTTCAATCAGTTGGACATTAAGAATGCTTTCTTACATAGTGACTTGACAGAAGAAGTTTGTATAGAGCAACCACCTGGATTTATTGCTCAGGGGGAGTCTACATGTGTTTGTATGGCTTTAAACAGAGTTTGAGAGCATGGTTTGGGCAATTCAGCCTTGTTTTACAGAATTTTGGCATGACTTCCAGTGAGTCTGATCATTTTGTCTTTTAAAAAATCTCCTCCTCTATTAATCAGTGAATTTACCTTGTGGTGTATGTAGATGATATTGTTATTACAGGAGATGACCATAGAGGTATCTAGGATCTTAAAAATCATTTGTTTCAAAATTTTGAAACAAACGTTTGGGAAGACTAAAACATTTTTTGGGGATTAAAGTTCCTCGGTCAAAAGCTGGTGTTTCCATTTCCCAACGGAAGTATGCCCTTGATATATTGGCAAATGCTAGAATGTTAGATTGCAAGCCCATGAATATTCCTATGAATCCAAATACTAAACTTTCACCTGATTAGGGGAAACTCTTCTTGGATCTAGGTGGATACCAAAGACTGGTTGGGAGGTTGAATTATCTAACCATGACAAAACCAAACATATCTTTTTCAGTCAGCGTTCTTAGTCAATTCAACAACTCTCCACGCACGAGTCATTGGGAGGCTGGGACTCGAATTCTAAATATATATAAAGGGGGTTCCTGGCAAAGGGCTAGTTTATAAGGATAGAGGTACTACTGATATTGTTGCATATTTAGATGCAAATTATGCTGGAGATTAAAGTGATTGTCGATCAACCTCGAGATACTGTGTCCTTTGGAAAAGCAAAGAACAAAGCACTGTGTCCAGGTCTAGTGCAGAAGCGGAGTACTGGACTATGGCCTTTACTACATGCGAGTCGATTTGGCTAAAGCAAATCCTTAATGAGCTCAAGTTTTGCAAAGTTGAATCCATGAAACTCATTTGCGACAATGAAGCCGCCTTATATATAGCATTCAATCCGATTTTCCATGAATGGACTAAACATATTAAAATTGATTGTCATTTCATACAGCAAAAAATCGTTTCTAGAGAAATTACTATTACAGATATGATTTGATTACATTAAGTAGTATATACAGATATGATTTGATTACATTAAGTAGTATATTATCTTTGGGGATTTAGTCATTATTTACATTCGTTTTGTTTCCCTTTTATTATACCTATCACTCATCATAAATGAGAATTTCATGTGTGCTCCATACACATAATTACAAACATAAACTTTTACATGGTATCAAGAGTTCAGGGTTTCGATCCCTCTCTTTTTTTTTCCCTCATTTTTTCGGTATCGTACACTAGGAAACCCAAACAGCTACTTCCGATAAGACCCACCTACTGTGCAACCTTCTGTCAGAACCGCCTCTCTCTAACGACCATTTTCAGCACTGGATTGTCACCACTCGTCGCCTCTCTCTGCGCGTGAGATCCTGCCACTACCTACGCACATCTTCAGCGAGCCTCCTATCGCCATTCTTTGCATCATCTGCCATCGTTTACAGGTTGTTTGTCTCCTCTTTCAATGAGTGTCTGTTTGGTTCCTGTTTTTGACCTTTGTTGTATGCCTTTGAAAGACACTAGAATGTTGTCTAGTGGGCAGACTTAGTTACCTCCCAATCACTAGACCAAACATCACATTTCAATTAGTGTGCTTAGTCAGTTCCTTCAGTCACTAGACCGGTCATTGAACAGCAACTATGCGTATTCTTCAATACCTAAAAAATGCACTAGGTTGCAGATTGATATACAAAGAAAAAGGCAATTCCAAAATTGTTTTTTACTCTCATGTTGATTGGGCAGAATCACGGTCAAACAGGAGGTCCACTTCTAGGTATTGTGTTCTTATTGAAGGAAATTTGATCTCATGGAAGATTAAGAAGCAGAAAATAGTTTCAAAATCCACTACTAAAGCAGAATATTGTGTCATGGCAATGGCTATGTGAGAGATCATATGGCTCAGACAAGTCCTCCAACAACTTAAATTTGGAGATCCCGCTGGTACTAGGCCGATATGTGATAATCTAGTTGCATGCACATTGCATCAAATCCGGTCTTCCAAGAACCAACTAAACACAAAGATTGATTGTCACTTTGTTAGATAAAAAGTATTCTCCGAAGAAATTACCACTAAATTTGCTAGTTCAAATACCAATTTGCAAGCATGCTCAATAAAACCTTCAAGGGTTCTCGTGTTGATAGTATATGTAACAAGCTTAGCTCATATGACATATATGCTCCAGCTTTAGATGGAGTTACAAATATGATTTGATTGCATTAAGTAGTATATTACAGATGTGATTTGATTATATTAAGTAGTATATTATTTTGTTTCCCTTTTATTGTACCTACCACTCATTATAAATAAGAATTTCATGTGTGCTCCATACACACAATTACAATCATAAACTCTTACAATTACCATTGCCTTTGTTGAATCCAAAAATCAGCTAGCGGATATCTTCACCAAGTCTCTCAGCAAATGAAGAATATCCTACATTTGTTCCAAGTTGGATGCCTATGATCTATACATTTCAGCTTGAGGGAGTGTTGAAGATTTGATTATGTCTTCTAAATCTTGCTTAGTTACTCTTTTTCTATGCTGCTTAGTTACCATTTTTATTTTATATTTGATTCTATATTTATTTGTAATTTATTATAATCATTATAAATAAAGAGTTGAGGAATCCTTATTCCTCATTGAGGCTGGTCGATGGCGTCGGAGGCTGCGCGACTGGGATGATGTGCGGCGGCTGGTCGATGGTGTCGGAGGCTGCACGACTGGGGAAAGCTCGTTCTGAAGGCTGACGCGCGACTGGGAGGATGCGCGGCGGCTGGTCGATGGCGTCGGAGGATGCCCAGCGGCTGGTCGACGGCGTCGGAGGCTGCGGGGAGGCTGCGCGACTGACGAAGTTGGCAGGATGCGCGGCTAGGACTACAGATACCCAGACACTATGTTGGCATCAAACCGGGTCGGGTCGACCCGGGTCCAAACGTAAAAAAGGCCCAACTGGGCGCCACGTCCGCCATAAACCGCCACGGCGTTTCCGCCATGGCGCCCGCCACACGCGAAATGGCGGAACCACGCCATACAAGTGCGTAACGGCCACGACGGATTGCGGCGGCCACCGTTATGCTGTTATGGTGCCGCCATAACAGCGTTTTGACAACGCTGTTCCTCAAGCATTAAGAATCATCAAGTATCTCTTCAACTTTATCAATAAGAAATATTACAGCACTTCGCAGGAGAAACTATTTCATTTTAAAACTAACATAGCCAATTGCAAAATGCTCCTTGCTATAAGGTATGGGGGAGGGTCATCATACATAATCGTATCTTTTCATATGCAAACTTGTTTAACAAATGAATAACTAGTCACCAAGATGCAACTTTACCACGGCCCTAGGGTTTAGCCCTCAAACTATTTGGGCATCCAATTGGTATTGTTTGATTAATATATAAAATATAAAAGGATTTTTTATAACAACTTGAATAAAAGGAGTATTGGAAAATTCAACTTATCTCATATTATAAGGTTGCTTCATTATATATGTATATATATATATATATATATATATATATATATATATATATATATATATATATGTATATAATATGAAAAACAAAAGATAAAATAGTTTATTTATCTAATATTCCCCCTCAAGCTAAAACATATAAATCATATACTCTAAGCGTGAAACATATAAACTGTATCTGAGGACCCCCTAAGAACTTAGTCAAAATATCTGCAAGTTGATCACTGGAGTTGACAAATTCTGTATTAATTTCTTCGAATACTTTCTCCCTTACAAAGTAACAGTGAATTTCTATATGTTTAATTCTTTCATGGAACATTAGATTAGAGACAATATAAAGAGCTACTTGATTACCACAATACATCTTCATTGGAAGAACTTCACAGAACTTTGATTCTTGAATAAATTGTTTGACCATTTTAATTCACAAGTGGTTGTAATCATAGCTTTGTATTCGCCTTTACACTAAACCATGAAATTGTGGTTTGTTTCTTACTTTTCCATTAAATGTTACCCCCAATGGATATACAATATGTAGTTGTGGATCTCTTATCCATAGGACATCCTGCCCAATCAACATCAATATATCTACTAATTTGGGCATGTTCTTTATCTTCATACAACAATCCTTGTCTTGAAGCATTTTTAATATATTTAAGAACACGGGTCACAACATTCCAATGATCTTCAATATCAAGTCTCGTGATTGTGAGATCAATAAGGTTTCCAACCAATCTTCTATATCTTTTTAGATGTAAGTATGCTACCATGATATGCCATTAATTTCTTATTTGGATCCATAGGACTATTGGCAAGTCTGCAATTAGACATACATGTCTCCTCCAAAATATCAAGAGCATACTTTCTTTGTGAAACAACAATTCCTTCATTTGATTAAGCTACCTCAATACCAAGAAAATATTGAAGAAATCCAAGATCCTTAATCTTAAAATGATTGGATAAATGCTCTTTAAGCTGAGAGATTTTAGCAGCATCATTCTCAGTGATAACTATATTATCTACATAGACAATCGATAAACACCTACTAGGGGAAATATGACAATAAAAGACAGAGTGATCTACCTTACTTAATTTCATTCTGAAACCTTGTACAACATGACTAAATTTTATAAACCAAACTCTCAAAGATTGTTTGAACCATAAAGAGACCCCAAATCTTGTCCCCCCTTAACAACAAACCCAGGAAGTTGCTCCATATAAATTTCCTCTTCAAGTTCAACTTGGAGAAAAGCATTTTTTACGTCTAACTGATGAAGAGGTCAATGACAAATGATAGTCATGGCAAGAAAGAGAGTAGTGATTTTGGCTACAATAGAGAGTATCATTGTAATCAAGACCATATTTTTGGGTGTAGTCTTTGGCTACCAAGTGAGCCTTAAGGCAATCAATTTTACCATCAGGTCCAAACTTAACAGCATATATCTATCACAATCAATTGGCCTTTCTCCCAAAGGAAGAGGAACTAACTTTCATGTACTACTATGTTGAAAGCAGAGAAACGGGGAGGAATGTTGGACTGAAACTGTGTTTCTGAATACACACAAGTTGAATCCATTTATAGCATTATTTCATAGGTTATACATGATTATAAAGATCTTATTCACTATAATATTAAGGATATTATTTCTACCTACTATATTTAAAACAAGATAACATAATATCTAAGATTCTCAACATAAAATAGGATAATATCAAGATGATATCTAAGATTCTCAATACACTATGTTCAAGAGTCTGCATCTGCATCTCAACAACCATGGCTTGTCGCCTCTAGGATGAGCAAGTGTTTCATCAACACTTTTGGGAATAGTAATAGGAGACAAGGAAGATACAAAAGAAAAATACAAAGGAGATAAACAATGATAACTAAAATAAATACAATGAAGATTTCAGGTAGGAACAACTAAAGAGGATGGACATGATTCAAGAGGAACTTCTTGCATTGTTGGACTAACTCTTTGTGTTCTACTGACGGATAGAACTAGGAGTTGGAGATAATTCAGCTTGATAGATGACAAGTGAAGTGAGTTGGATTTCTCCTTGATCCAACATTGTAGGAGTAGAAACCACCTCTATAGAAACCACCATTAGAGTAGAATAGGGAATAGGCAAAACATGTATAGGATTGAAATCTTATTTGGATAAGAAAAACACAGTCTCCTCAAAGAAGCTGACATGTAGTACCTCTTGGCAGGTGAAGAGTAACACTTGTACTCCTTTTTAAGGCATGAATAAACAAGAAATATACATTTGATGGCTCTTGCAGAAAGCTTATCTAAATCTAGAGAAACATCATGAACAAAATATGTGCAATCAAAGATTTTAGGAGGAACAAGATACAAAGGTTCATTTTAAAAGATGATTAAGTGAGGAATTTTATTTCGAAGGATACAAAGGAATTTTATTTTGAACTCTGAACAATTACTAATATCAATTTTTTACAGTACCAACAATATATTTGCAATCAGAACAATTACTAATATCATTTTTTGTGATCTAAAGTTCTAAACAAATACTAATATTTAGAAACAGGGGTTGGGCGCAGAAAACCAAATTTATAGATGATAGATATAAAATATTCATCCAAGAAACTTAAGCTGCACAAAACATATAAAGAGAAACACCAACAGCTGATATTCTACACAATCTTTACTACGGGTACAATTTTATTCAGATTTACAAATTATGAATGAGATTTGTTAACTACTGAGGGTGACTGACATTGCTTTAACCAAAATCAGAGAGTATGTTGCTAACATTACTCAAATATAAAACTAACCTGATTAAGACATGCAACCCGCTCTGAAAAAGCTCTAATGAACAAAGGAATTGTAACATCAACAGAAGCTCTTGCAATAAGAGCATAGCAGCTTAATCTTTCATCCATAGCTGCAAAGACAATATCATTTTTTTAAAAAAAGGAAATTCGTCAAGCCCTAATATGATATGTCTACTTGAACTTTTGCTGATGAAAAATTATAGTACTTAGTTTTTAAGGTTAGAAGATATTTTCAAACAAGAACGGGAGGTGTTCTAAAGGAAACCATCTACCTTAAATAAAATAACTGAGATTGTACTGTGTAAAACTATAGTAGCTCCATTTTATTTAAGACTTTGAAATAAAACTATAAGATTTCGTTTCAATTAATGTTTAATATAGTCCAAGAATAATATAATGATTTCAAACTATATTTCACTTCAAATTGTAATTGTAATATAGTATTTTAGTTTTTCTAAGCATGGTTGTTAAACTTGAGAGTTTACCTAAACTCGTAGAAGACCTTTAAACTCAACTCGAAAACTCGTAACACTTTAGCTCAAGTTAAAATAGCATTAAAAAATTGTTTTTCTCCATACTACAATCCATAAATAAGAAAATATTATCCTATTTACCAACAATTTTCATCAAAATCCATAAATGGTCAATTTAAAATGGAATTAGTCCATAATTAAGTCATACAAAACATTCTCAACAAATTTCATAAAAACTAACTAAATCCACACCAAAGTCCATAATTAAGTCATACAAAATATAATCTTGTTAAAAAATAAAAGCAACATAGTAACAAAATAATAACAGAATAAGAATCAACTGCAAGTGTTACTTATTTAGAATAAAAAAAAACAATGAAACAATGTCAAAAGTCAAGTTTATCCAAGTTCACCTGTGGACAAGTTTACATGCGAGTTAGCTCAATATTAGTAGAAAGGGAATTGAATCAAAGAAGGAGCTACAACTAAAGGCATGTTAGAATTTATATGTAGGCCCTTGTCCAAGAGAGTGAGTGAATTTGTACCCTTTCAGTTTGTACAGTCACTATGTCCTAAAAATGCCATGGCACTTTGAACTCATGACCCCTCTGCTTTTATAAGTTACGAACATATTTCTAGCTTCCCAAATGCCAATGAGGGGCTTGTTCCCCAACACTTCCTCGACTCCAGTTAGCTTGGTCCAATTTTATCTTGTCTTCAATTTCCAGCTTTGCCTTGTAAATCAGATTTGGGTTTGTCTCCATTGTGAATGACAACAGGTCGGGACGAGCACAAGTAGTGGTTACCCGCCACCCGACCCGCTACAAAAACCCACCACCCGTTACCCGCTAAAAACCCGCCGGGTATCCGCTATAGAAATACCCGCGAGTTTTTTTATTACCTGCGGGTATCCATGGGTACCCATGGATATTTTAAAAAAATAATTTTTTAAAATTAAATATTTTTTATGAGAAGTTTTATCAAATAAATCATTCATTTTTTGGAAAATCTAGAAATAAAATTATACTATCTACAAGATTAATATAATATATTATAAGAAAATATTTAATAAAATAAAATCTTTATTTTATATTATCGGCATTTTTATAATAAATAATTTCATTAACGATGAAGTTTTTATAAAAAAATAAGATTGATATCAATGATTTTTTATAATTAATATTTTAATTTGATTTATTTGCCAAAAATATTATTTTTTTAACTTATAAATATATATATATATATATTATTTTACTTTAACGGACACCCGCGGGTACAGGTACTATGATACTCGTACCCATGCCCGTTAAGGAGTGGGTAGAAAAAAACTCGTACCTGCAGGTGGCGAGTACCCATTTATACTATCCGTGCAAATATTTTTGCGGGTTTTATCCACAGGTATCTGCGGACGCGGATTTTTTTGCCATCCCTAATCTCCACAGGCCTAGTTTCATTTATTGCCTAAACGTATGCTTCTTTACCAGTTTTAGAAGCTACAAGTTTTTCTTCACTTACTGAGCTTTCTTCTGTTGGGACTTTCAACTTTTTTCTAGCCTTTTTTTTCATTTGGGTTTCAAGTCTTCCCTTAGATATAGACTCTAATACCATATTAGAATTTACGAGTGTGCTCTTGTCCATGAGTGAATGAGTTGGTGAGTTTTCAATGAGTGACTTGTTTGTACCAAAAAAAAGTCTTAGTACTTTGGACTCATTACCCTCTTATATACTACATCCAATGTTATATATAAAAAAACAAATGAGATCAAATTTCTGATTTTAAATATGAGATATGATCATTTTTAGATGCATTAATTGCAAATTTCCTTTCATACCCTTAATTTATTATAGTCTATTAATGTGATATCTCATTTATGAAAAAGGATACATTTATAGTGCTAATGATAATATAAGTTATGCTCATTGGTTGAAAACATTATTTTAAATTATTAGTATCATTAAATATAACCACCAGTCAAACCATTAATTCCATGAGTATTTCTAGAATGAAATTTAAATTTACAACATTATTAATTAAAAATTAATCAACTTAACTATTTTTATTGGTCTTGATGAATTAAGTATTTATTTCATACATATAGGACCAAAGGTAGTATCACTTAACTTGTTTCTAACCCGTGAATGTGGCCCTTGTACTCCTACAAGGCATCAATGACCATTTTAGCACATTTTGACTTTAAATTTGCACAAGTATTAAACAAAAACAATTAAATCATTTAGGCAACAGCTTTTCATTTTCAGCACTAATCTGAGTTCTCAACCAAGCCGTGACTAATCACATATTCACATTATGCAGTGGGAATCTGTCTGCTGCCAATATCTGCTTTATTATGTAGCGTGTATTCTTTCTTCAGTAGAATAACAGCTTAAAGAAAATCCAGCAATAGTAAAGACAATTGATATCAACAAGAACATGAAGATAGTCTGAGTTTTATAATGTCTCATACCAGATACAGAAGCATGAAGATAGTCTGAGTCACCCTCATCATTAAATGCTGTTGCAGAGGCCACTAAATAAAAAGAAAAATCACATTATCATAAGATAACAGATAAGGAAAAAGAAAGAAAGACAGCAAGAAAAGCCAGCCCAGCATTATAGAAAGTTGCATATAGGTTTTACATCTTAGCTCGCACTCTACAATGAAACCAAAGAGATTGGCAGCTGCTTTTATCCCTTCAGATGGAAGCACATCATTCACATTGATAGTATTTATTGGCTGGAAAGAACAGTAAAAATAGCTCAGTGTAATAGGCAGAACTAAAGAGGCTTCAGAATTTTGATTTTACATTGAACAAATCTTATTAGACTTAGAGTAAACAGATACTTCTTTAAATAGTTCTATTTAAATTAATACCGTTAGAATGGCAGTCCAAGTATCCAATAAGACATCACGTGCTTCCCAGCTCCATGTCTCCTCTTCTGTGTTACTAGTCATAAGGACTTTAATTACTTCAGACATCAATATTGACAAAAAAGTAATAGTACCAATGGGCCTGAAGTATCAAAACAAAAAGTTCAATCGCATCAATTTATTTCAAATATCATTTAATGCTGAGAAAACCTACAACAGAAACTAAATTATGATTACAATAACCTCATTGATTTTAGCAAACCATCAAACACACAGGGAGTTGTTACATTTGCAATGGCCAACAATGCACGACAACCATCAAGCATCTCGCTGAATGAAACCAAAATTAATTTGAACGTCAAAAATATATACACACATATATAACTGTGCAGGAGTGGATGTGTGCACAGGTAGGTTGGTGCATTCACACATGCATTATGTACATGAATATCCTCCAAACCTGTCACTTTTCCCATTTTCAATAGCTTTTGAAACAGCGGCAGGAGGATCTACCCACTCTATTATCCCAGATAGGAGCTGCAGAAGATGCTGCTCACGCATTTTTCCATCATCTAAATCATGGCACAAACAAAGTCAAAGAAATTCAAATCAAGGATTTCGACAACTTATATTTTTTAGGGGACATGGGTTGCAATGGTGATACAGAGAACTGAATCTCTAAGGCTAAGACTGATTGGGGATGCTTTTAGCAAAAACTAGTTATCCAGCAAAATTAGCAGTACGACTGTACAAGTAATAGCTTGAAATTTTTTATATTGAAGCAAGAACTACAAAGATAGTAATGAAGATTTTCTAATTTTTGAAGCAATATCCACTACTAGAAGCTAATCCTTTATCAGTAGTCTCATTCCATGCTTTCCAGACGATACCACTTAGAAAAGTTTGTGTAACGGTCAATGAGTTTACTAAAACACTTTATCAAGGATGATCTTACTATCAGCAGAAACTGTTTGACATCTCGATCAAATCCATCCTTTGAAAAACCACACATCTCATCACCAAGACAGATAAGATACTTATCAACTTTAAGATTGTAATTACAAGAAAATCACATACAATTAGCATAAAGGAAGACAAGGAATACTTATACCAGAAAGAAATACATCTCCTGTTAAAGAACAAAATTGTACAACTAGCTTTCGAGCAGAGACTGCAATAGGGCAGTCAAGCCAGTATCCTTCGCATGAAAATTTCAGCCTCAATGCTGCATATAAACTCAAAAGCCATCCAACATGGCTGCTTAATATTAACACATCACGCCAATCTGAACCAGGCTGCATATAAGCATAAAATAGAGAATGAAGACCAATCCATGGGAAATTTTTACGCCAAATTTCTTGTTATGACCCTAATCATGATGGTTCATGCTTAGTGTGTGACAATAATCAGTGTCGTGTTTCGTTCTATCAAATGCAAGCTAATTGTTAATAAGCAAACCAACTGATTACCTGCACTAGGTGATATTCAGACCTTTTGAGACAATCCCCATCTTGTCGAAGTCCAGCAGAGAAAACATTTACATTAATTTTTGTGTCACTGGTATTGCTACGAAAATCCCAATTCAGGATTTGAAGCATGAGATCCAGTGCACTAGTGCACACTTTAACCTCAGGTACAGCAGTGTCAGATTCAATAATCCTGTTTGTGACACTTAAAGCAGCTTCTTGTGTCCAGCGGTAGAATGTCTATAATGTAGGTAATAGAAAAGGAAAACTAATTAATCTGAAAATAACTGTCAGTTCAAATGAAAAAACTTCAACTAACTTGGCAAAAAAAAAAGTGAAAAAATACTATTCAAAATTCGAAAGACCTTCAGGTAGTCCTGCTCAAGTGACCTCCTACACTGCTCATGAAATTCCCTTGGAAGGCCCATAGCACTTGAAGTAGATGGAGAAAATTCTGATACCTACAGATATTGAATATGAATAAAAATAAAATTAAAAAGAACAGGCATATTTTAACATCCAAAGCAAAAAGATGAAATGG
Source organism: Psophocarpus tetragonolobus (assembly GCA_037954015.1). Lineage (NCBI taxonomy): Eukaryota > Viridiplantae > Streptophyta > Magnoliopsida > Fabales > Fabaceae > Psophocarpus > Psophocarpus tetragonolobus. Next base: position 79,480,045 of record CM075691.1, read on the forward strand.
CTAAAATTTCTTAATCTCATACCAATGCTTCGAGGAATTTGATTCCAGCAAACTGCACATCTATACCATGAATGCCCACAATAGCTTGGTTCACCTGCAGTACATGAAACTGTCAGACACACATGAAACATTATGTTTTTGGGAGCAAATAAACAATCCTGAATGTATATCCTAACAAAATCATGTCTTACAGTTAAGTAGAATACACACAAAAGATCAAGCAAAGAACAACATTAGGTTCTTAAAATTTGGAAAATTGTGATTTACGGTATCTCGTGAAACATATTTATGTTTCAAAATAAATTAATTGTTAAATATTACATATTATTTTCTTATTTATAGTTAGATAGTAATTGGAGATTTACTTCCATTTTCCTATTATTAGATTGATCTTTAGTCATTAATAGAGAGATCCTATGTGAGAGAAAAATGCAGAGAAGAAGAGGAACAGAGAAGAAGAAACCCTAACAGAAAAGCTTCTAGGGGAAGCTAACCACTAACTAACCTCATAACAGAAAAGAGAAGGACATATAACTAATAACAAACTTAACAAAAAAGTAATACAACCAACAAACTTAACCGAATCAGACATAACAGAAAGGAAAACAGATTTGCTGCAGTTGAGACAGCCATTTACACACATATAACTAGAGTACTCTAATACCCCCCGCAAACTCAAGGAGGGTGAGACTCCTTTAGAGGTTCAACCACATTGAGTTTGTCACGAAGTAGAAGAAAACGAGTGGGAGACAAGGGCTAAGTGAGTGCATCTGCCCACTGCTCTCTGGCAAAGAAGACATCAATTTCCATATGCTTGGTGCGTTTATGCAGAACAGGATTATGGGACAGGGTCACTGCACTCTCATTATCACAAAAAACTGTAGGGGCGGAGAAAGGAACACCTAGTTCAGTCATTAAGGTCTGAACCCATAAAATTTCAATAGAGGCTTGAGCAAGACTACGATACTCCGCTTCTGCGCTGGACCTAGCAACAACTTGTTGTTTGCGAGACCACCAAGAAATGAGGTTGGACCCAAGGAAAATAAGAGCTCCTGACGTGGACCTCCTGTCTTCTAGATCCGAGGCCCAATCAGCATCAAAAAAGGCCTGAATGGACAAGGGCAGACTAGCAGCAGTACGTTTCAGAAGAAGACCATAATGAAGGGTTCCCTTTAGATATCGAAGAATACGTTTGACTGCAGTCCAATGAGACTTAAGAGGATGAAACATAAACTGGCTGGTTTTGTTGATAGCAAAGCTGATTTCTGGTCTAGTAACGAGAGTATACTGAGAGAACCAACAACAAACCTGTACAGTGTAGGGTCTGAAAAGAGATTTGAACCTTCTTTAGTTAGCCTGCAGGATGACGCCATAGGAGAGGAGATAGGCTGAGCTTCTGTCATTTTTGTTTTCTACAACAAATCCCTGATATATTTGCTTTGTATGGGAAGAATATATCCATCTGGCATGTATTTTACCTCAATGCCAATAGTCCAATTGCCCCAGCTGTTTAAGAGAGAAACTAGAATGAAGTTTTCTAGTGAGAACTTGAATCAGTTGAGATGAGCTACCTATGATGATAATATCATCAACATAGACAAGCAGATAAACAGTATGACCTTTGTGCTTGTAAATGAAAAGAGAGGGGTCACATTTGTTGGCCATGAAACCAAACTGAGTAAAGGTGGCCTTAAGACATTCAAACCACTGCTTAGGAGCCTGTTTCAGCCCATATAAAGCTTTATTCAGCTTGCAGACAAGAGATGGATCACCGTTTTCAAACCCTGGGGGTTGGCACATATAAATTGTCTCTTCAAGGATGCCATTGAGGAAAGCATTGTTGACATCTAACTGAAAAAGGGGTCAATGATTGGTCAAAGCCAAGGTGAGAATGAGCCGAATAGTCACAGGTTTGATAACCAAAGAGAAGGTCTCATGAAAGTCAGTGCCAGGTTGTTGGTGAAATCCTTTAGCAACCAGCCTATCCTTGTATTTGTTAACAGTACCGATAAAGCTGCATATTCTTCCTGCATTGCAAGGTACCAGTTAGGATCATTCAGGGCTTGTTTAACATTTCTCGGTTCACAATGGGTGAGAAATAAGGAAGGGTGGATTCTGTTTTGAATAATGCCAGATTTTGACCTGGTTTGCATGGGATGAGTGTTAACAGGTGGAGAGGCAGTGTAGGTGGGTTGATTGTTCGCTGCAATAGACTCATCATTAGAAGAAGTAGAATTGGGTGTAGTGACTTATGAGGGAGGAATTACACGATACTGAATAGGGACAACTAGAGGAATAGAAGTGGGTGGAAGAAGGGAAGAACTTTCAGCAGAGAGCTGACTGGGAGAGGAGGAAAATAGGTCGGTATAAGGAAACTTGATTTCATTAAACACCACATCTTTTGATGATACAAAGAGTTTACCTGTAGGAGATAGACATTTATAACCTTTGTGAGAAGTGGAATAACCAAGGAAAACACACGCATGAGATCTGAACTCCAGCTTGTGTTGATTGTAAGGCCTGAGAAATGGGTAACAGGAACAACCAAAGGTTTTTAGGAAACTGTAATTTGGGGGCTGTTTGACCAAAACAGTATAAGGACAGCAAAGTTGAGAGGGGTTGTAGGTAGTCTATTGATAAGATAAACAGTCGTGGTAAAGGCAAAATCCCAAAATTTGAGAGGAAGAAATGCATGACTTAGCAAGGTAAGACCAAGTTCAACCACATGTCTATGTTTTCTTTCAACAACACCATTTTGGTGATGCGTATGAGGACAAATAACTCTATGAATGATACCATGTTTGGTAAAATAAGAGGTTAAGGACCTGAATTCACCTTCCCAATCAGTTTGAATGCTTTTGATTTTACTATGAAATTGGAGTTCAGCCATGACTTTAAATTGAAAGAAAACATTATAAGTATCAGATTTATTTTTGAGAAAATATATCCAAGTAAATTTGGAAAAGGCATCAACAAAGGTAATATAATAAAGAAAACCAGATTTAGAGGGAATATGCGAAGGTCCCACAAGTCACTATACACCAATTCTAATGGATAATTGTACACAGTATTGGAATTAGAGGAGGGAAGTCTGTGAGATTTTCCAACACAACAAGCGGAACAGAATTCAATAGGACTTTTATTGATTATGGATATTACAATGTTTCAGAACAAGTTTCAAGACATGTGAGTTGGGATGACCCAACCGAGCATGCCATAGCAGTTGAGACTTAGAATTATTACAAGAAATGTCAGTGGGTTTGACAGTTTGTGCAGAATTAGAAACTAAACAAGAAGCAGTTGGAGTGCCTTGGAGATGAAGACTTGGAAAGAAATAGAGACCATCAGCACCAACATAACCTTTAAGCAAGACTTCATTGGTGACCTGTGATTTAACAAGACAAAAATTAAGATGGAACTCAAAGAAGACATTATTGTCTTGAGCAAACTTACTAACACTGATGAGGTTTTTGGTTATTGAAGGAACATGCAACAAATGCATGAGAGACAAGGAAATTTTTGGATTATAAGGAGAGGGAAAAGTAGAGGAACCCGAGAAATTAATGGGCAAACCTTGTCCATTACCAATATAGATCTGGTCAGGTCCCTCAAAGGGACCTATCTACTGAATATTCTGAGATTCTCCCGTAACATGAAAGGAGGCACCTAAATCTGGAACCCATGTAGATGTAGAACAAGGTTGAGTAGGAGTATTTGCTACCATAGCACTCGGATATTGAGAATTCTAAGAATGCTGAGCAGGTCTGTATAAGTGGGGCTGAGAAATCCAGTTTACATTTTGATGAGGACAATTGTATGCCAATCTGGAAAAATGCAATTTTTGTACTGATCATGTGGTATTTTTGGGCTTTGTTATTAGTGCTAAAGGTGTACTAGTTGATGAGGAAAAGGTTAAGGCCATCCAAGAATGGCCAACACCTAAGTCTGTGAGTGAGGTGAAGGGATTTCATGATTTAGCAAGTTTCTATAGGAGATTTGTTAAAGATTTCAATACATTGGCTGCACCTCTAAATGAAATTGTTAAAAAGAATGTGGTTTTTAAATGGGGAGAGAAGCAAGAGTAGGCCTTTACTGCCCTTAAGCATAGGCCAACTAATACTCCTATTCTTTCCATGCCTAATTTTGCAAAATCATTTGAAATAGAGTGTGATGAATCAAATGTTGGTATTGTTCCTTTGACTCCTCTTGATTTGTTGTCTATGCCTAACATTTCTATGTTTAAGCATAAGGAAGCACAAGCTAAAGCTGAGTATGTGAAGAAGCTGCATGAGCAGGTGAAGGCTCAAATTGAAAAGAAAAATGAGAGTTATGCAAGGCAAGCTAACAAGGGTAGGAAGAAGGTGGTGTTCCAACCTGGTGATTGGGTTTGGGTACACATGAGAAAGGAAAGGTTCCCGAAACAAAGAAAGTCAACACTCCAACCAAGGGGAGATGGTCTTTTCCAAGTTCTAGAACAGATCAATGACAATGCCTATAAGATTGATCTTCCAGATGAGTATAATGTTAGTGCTACTTTTAATGTGTCTGATTTAACTCTCTTTGATGCAGATGAAGATGCTATTGATTTGAGGACAAATCCTCTTCAAGAGGGGGAGAGTGATGAGGACATAAAGAGCAAGGAGCTTGAAGGACTTGGAGGACCTATGACAAGGGCATGGACAAGGAGAGCTAAGAAAGCCATGCAACAAGTATTGGCAGCCCTTTTGCAAAAGAGCCAAACATTAAAGAAATAAAGTTTAAAATTGTTAATAGTCTCATGACAGAAGAGAACAATGTTTGACCTTAATGGAAGAGAAGTTTGGAATAAATTAAACTCATTTTCTTGGAGTTTACTTAGTTAATGGTAGGCGACCAGAATTGTTTAATTAAAGTTGCAATCAACTAGGTAATCAATTATAATTAGACTACATGTTTAATTTTCTTTGGTAGTTATACTTTGTTATTAAGCTGCCCATTATTAGTTTTTATTATTTTGTAACTTCAGTTGAATTTAGAAAGCCACTAAACCTACACAAGCTGAGTTTATTAGGCATATATATTTGGGCGAGACTCATATGTAAGGCAGAATATTTTGGAAATAAAAAAACTAGTTGAGGTTTTCTCTCCTTTGGGTTCTTGACAATCCAAAATCTTTTGAGATTTATCAAAGGTAATTCACCCCTTTGTGTGTGCAATCTCGTAGACATATCTTCCATCCTTGGAAATGTGGAGTCTATCAATTCCAATTCCATTTTCTGTCTTTTCTATTCATACTCAATTCTACCCAGCAAACTCTATGATCAATTGCACAGGAAAGTCCTACACTATTCGAAAACTCGTTTACTCGTTGAATTTCAATAACTTTTAATTTCCATTCTATGTCTAAGAGTTTGATAGTAATTCTAATCAGTTTATTTTTGGCAATTGTTTGCATTCCACATTGATCAATTTTGTTAAGGTGGCAAGCTAAATTCCTAGGGTCCTTTCAGAATCCATTGTAACCCGGCGAGGGGACAAGCAGATTCTGCTGAGTGTGGTTTTGTACCACAGGTTCTTGCAGCGAGAGAGAAGGATGAGGTTGATAATGCTGATCAAACCTATAGTAACAACAGGAGGCAGTGTGCCCATATTTAAGACACACTTGACACTGAAAGTTAGAAAACTGTCCTCCACGACCACGACTGCCGCCTCGACGCCCTTCGCGACTGTAACTACTAGTGCGACTGAAATCACCACGCACACCAGCCAACGAGTTTGCAGAGTCTGATTGCGAGACAAAGGCTTTAGTGGAACTATGAGACGAAGATGAATCAAGGTTTTCATGAGCACTGTGAGCAAGATTGACTGAAGGAGTGTCCGTTAACAGTTGCTTGCGATATTTCTTATTTCGTAATTCTTGAGCCAGCAGTAAGGCTTCAATTTCTTCAATCAAAACAGGCTCAAAGCAGCTCTCAACGACAGTAACAACAGAACTATATTCTTGTGGGAGTCCTTCAAGAATCACATCAACATGCTCCTCGTGCGAAATAGGATCACCAACAGAAGCCAAGGCATCAGCAAGTGATATGATGTGAGAAAGAAAGTCACGCATAGATTTATCATCAAGACTGGAGGCGCGCAACTCAGCCCGAAGTTGCCTGGCACGGGCATGAGTCTGCAGGTGAAAATAATCATGGATTTTCTCCCAAACCTGGTAAGAATGAACAGAACCAAGAACACGCGACAAAATCGACGAGGAAAGAGTTGATTGAAGCCGGGTTAACAACAATTGATCTTGCTGTTCCCAGGTGGCGTAAGCAGGATTTTCAGAGCCTATATCTCGATCACCTTCGGTAAGAAATCGGAGAGGAATTTCAAGATTCACCACGAATCGATGTAAGCGATGAGACTTCATAACCGGTTCTACTTGCTGTTTCCAGAGCAGGAAATTCGAATCAGTAAGCTTCTTAGTAATAGATTGAGAAAAGGTTTGGGTGGCGGAAGAGGAGGGAACAAAATTGATCGAAGCAGCCATGGACCTCACTGCGCTTTGGATACCATGAGAGAAAAATGCAGAGAAGAAGAAGAACAGAGAAAAGAGAATTTTTTATTATTTCCTCTTGCTTACAACAGAAACACATTTCTCTATTTGTAGAGAAGAAGAAGCCCTAACAGAAAAGCTTCTAGAGGAAGCTAACCACTAACTAATCTCATAATAGAAAAGAGAGAGACATATAATTAATAACAAACTTAACAGAAAAGTAATACAACTAACAAACTTAACAGAATCAAACATAACAGAAAGGAAAACGGATTTGCTGCAGTTGAGACAGCCATATACACACATATAACTAGAGTACTCTAATACTATGTAATCAATATCGATCTTATTTTATCATGTTGGCTCATTATAAATAAAGGCATTGTGTAGTCATTCAAGACCCATTAACACACATTAACATGGTATTAGAGCCAAAACTAGATCCTAGGAATCCACGTGTCTTGAGTGCCTAAATTTTCTTCCGGTGGCCTAACGCCACCGTTGGACCCACCATCTAGTGACCCACGGTCATATCATTGCCTTATTAACCAATGGATCCACTGTCATATCTCCTCCTTCCTTTTCGAAGACCATCCTAGAGACCCTTTCTAAAGACCATTCTCAGAGATCACCATGTCATTCATGTCCGCAGTAAACTCAAAACACCACTGCACGCACATGATGCATGACACATCTCTGGTGACATTCTTCTTGGTGACTCTTCTGAATTTTATTTTCTTATCTTTCCGCCTCATGACGTGCTTCTCCTTTTGCCTCAGGACATCCTTTATTTACAGGTGAACAGTAATTGTCGTCATTGCAGATCTTCGTTGGCTATCGCTAAGCCATGTTTATCTAGCACAACTACGCTGTTGGAATCGCTTTTCCTTTTATTTTTATTAGATTTGCCACATTTATAACAAATTTGGTTCATATCACACATGATCTAGCTTAAGGGGGAAAGTTAAAGATTTTATATTATTTCCTTATTTATAGTTAGATAGTAATTGGATATTTACTCTTATTACCTATTATTAGAATGATTTTTTAATCATTAATAGAGAGATTCTATGTAATCAATATTGATCTTATTTGAACATATTGAGTTATTATAAATAAAGGCATTGTATGATCGTCTAAGACACACATTAATACACATTTACATTAACTATGGCAATGAATTATTTGAAAATATTAACCATCTCCCATAGTAGTTAATTGCGGATAGCAACCACCTTCCAAAAATGGTAGTGAATAGCGATAGCAGGATAACCATTATTTCAATCCCGTATATATATATAAAATGGCACGAAGGAGAAAAATGGTTTCTTCTATAAACTGCGAACTGCCAAGGAGAAGAGGTGTCGGACCCATTGCTGGAGAAAAATGGCTTCATTTGTGAACTGGGAAGGAGAAGAGATGTTAGAGTCGTTGCTAGAGAAAAATGGCGTCATCTGCAAACTGCGAAGGAAAAGAGGTGTTGGAATCGTCGCTGGAGAAAACTGGCTTCAGTTGTGAACTCCGAAGGAGAAGAGGTGCCAAAGACACTGGAGAAAAAAAACTTCATCTACAAACTGCGAAGTTTAAAGGAGAAGAAGTGTCAAAGTAGCCGCTACCGGAATCGATGTCCCAAGGAATTCCAAACTGTTATGGAGAAGAGTTGAGAAGTCTCTTCGTAAAAACCCTAAGTGAAATGCAGCATTTCACACCCTTCATTTAAAAAAAAACCCACTTAACTAAAATTATGCGTTTCACACCCTTTAAATAAAAATCACTTAAGTGAAATGGTGTGTTCACATAACCCCTAATTTTTAATTAAAAAAAAAAAAACTAAACTTGTTACTATTCATCGTCTTTTTCGTGCAGTTCGTCCTCGTGATCTCCATGAAATGGTTACGACAAACGCAACAGTGAGGTGCGACGCGACATCAAACAGCGGCTATCAGCCACTCCGCAGGGTCAAACCGTGAAAGCGTGCAAAAGCAATGCTATTGACTACTATGCCATCTCCAAAGAATGTTAACCAATTTTTTGGTAATTACATTAAAATGTCAATATGTTCCATATTTTTTTATCCATAGGAATCAAACACAAATATCAAGGGTTCAAAATTAACTCAAGTACCATGTTCAACTAACTGAGCTTATTGGAGTATATTGTTTATAGCAATCTTAACTGCAACAGTTAGTTCTCAACTACACATTTCAGTTGTGTAGTCAATTACTTGTTAATTAGTTTGTTGTTGGTGCCAGTTGTTGGCATCCTGTATTTCCTATAAATTCTAAGTTGTACCTTTTTGTCAGAGGACTTGATAATATAAGACTACTCTGATTTCATTTTTCTCTGTTTTCATACAATTGTAACATGGTATCAAGAGCTCAATGAGATCCAATGGCTTCCGTGAATTCTCTCCTATCCTCTTTCGCACCCCAAATTTTTCCTCACTCAATTTCAAAAAACCTTTATGATTCGAATTGTTGTTAACTTGGCTTTACGATCGTGATACAAGATTTGAGAATATTGCCTACAACACATGAGAATAGCAAGATCAATTGTTGTTTAACCTGGCTTCAATTGACGCTTTCCTTGTTTATTCTTTCTCAAGCATTAGGTTTGTGCACTCTTGTCAAGCTTGGGAGAAAATCTACAATTATTTTCATCTGCAGACACATGCTTGTGCCAAACAACTTCGGACTAAGTTGAATGCGAAAAATCTTGATGATAAATCGATGCACGAGCTTCTCCTTCGCATCAAGGCTCTTGCTAATGCACTAACCTCGATTAGCAATCCAACTTCTCACAAAGAACATATTGACGTTATTCTCAAAGGGCTTCCTCAAGAGTATGGCTCTGTAATCACTGTAACTGAAAGTCGATTCACACATATTCCTATTTAAGAAATCGAAGTTTTGTTACTTGCTCAAGAATCACGAAACAAGAAGTATCGCAAGCAACTTCTTGATAATCACCTTTGATCAATCTAACTCATAGTGCAACTGTGAACCTCCTTTTCTGCTCCAAGTTCCAACAAAACCTTAACAAACTGATTCAGACAATCACTTGCCCAATTTGCACAGAGGCCTCAACCGCGGCAGTGGCTCAAGTCGCGATGGCTATCGTGGTGGTCGTTGAGGCCGCAAAGGATGGTTCTCTAACTTCCAATATCGAGTGTGTCTCATACTTGGACACACAAACTCCTTTTGCTATTACAAATTTGATCAAAACTATCAACCTCATTCTTCTCTCACATTACAAGATCCTACTAGGCAAAAACTTGACTCAGCATAGTCAGTTTCCCTCTCAAAATGTTTACAATGGAGGATTTCCTCCAAATACTACCTTCAGAACGAACAAGACTTGGACACACAAACTCCTTTTGCTATTACAAATTTGATCAAAACTATCAACCTCATTCTTCTCTCACATTACAAGATCCTACTAGGCAAAAGCTTGACTCAGCATAGTCAGTTTCCCTCTCAGCATGTTTACAATGGAGGATTTCCTCCAAATACTACCTTCAAAACAAACAAGACTTGGACCTAAAACTCACAGCAATACAGAACTCCCCTTGTCCAGTGCCATGATAGCTAACACCAACACCCAACCCTATCCTTCCTCTATGTGGGTTCTAGATTTAGGTGTCTCCTTCCGTGTAACTGCAAAATTGTATCAAAACATTCAACAAATGGGTCCTTTTGAGGGACCTAACCAAATCTACATTGTTAATGGTAAAGGTTTGATCATACATTTCTCTGGTTCATCCCTTTTTCTTTCCCCTTACAATCCTAAAGTGTCTTTGTCTCTCAATTATTTGTTGCATGTCCCACCATAACCAAAAATTTAATTAGTGTTAGCAAATATGGATTTACAACTATTAAATGTGATCCTTCCCTTTTTGTTTACAAGCAAGGTTTTCACCCAATGTATCTATTGGTCTATGTAGATGACATCATCACAACTAGCAGATCTACTCAACTGATTCAACTTCTTACAAAAAAACTTAACTCGAGTTGTTCTCTGAAGTAGCTGGGAAAATTGGACTATGTTCTAGGGATTGAGGTCAAATATATGATAGATGGCTCCATTCTTCTTACTCAGAGCAAATATATCAAGAACTTATTGCAGAAAACCAAAATGATATAGGCTAATTCTATATCCTCCTCTGTGGCATCTTCTTGTATGTTGACTAAAAATGGTTCAGATCCTTTCTTTGAACCCAAGTTGTACATATCAACTGTTGGAGCTCTCCAATACACACTTATTACCATAGTAGAGATCAGTTTAGCAATCAACAAAATCAGTCAGTTCATGACAAATTCCCTTGAATCTTATTGGATAGCAGTCAAAAGAATTCTAAGATATATAAAAGGGCCAATACATCATGGTCTTCATATGAAACCAATCGTTGCAAACTCACCTTTTTCCATTTGTGTTGGGCATCAAATCCAGATGATCGAAAGTCTACATCAGGTGCAGTTATTTTCCTTAAGCCTAATCTCATTTCCTAGTGGTCATAAAAACAAGTTGTTGCCAAATCGAGTACTAAAGCAAAATATAGAAATCTTGCTCAAGCTGTTGCTGAAATTATGTGGATTCAAACCTTAATGACTGAATTAGGAGCTCCTTTCACTAATCGTACAATATCCTGTGATAATCAAAGTGTAGTAGCTCTTACTAACAATGTTATCCTGTAGAAAAGGGCCAAGCACATGGAAATTGACATCTTTGTTAGAGAATGAGTTTTGACTAAGCAACTTTTTGTTCAACATATCCCTACTCTTGATCAATGGGCACATGTTTTAATAAGCCCTATCTCCCAATTAGTTTGTCCTTCTTCATAGCAAACTCAATGTGTTTGAGTCCTTGAAAAAGCCTTACCCACCTTTTGAGCTAGGGTATTGGAGTATGTTGAAATCAAATAAATGAAAGAATAATGGACTGAAACAATGTCTCTCAATACACACAGGATGGTTTATATGGCTTTATTTCATAGGTTACACATGAATATAAAATATATGACTATATAATCTTTACAATATTATTTCTTTATACTATATTTAAAAATCTAAGATTCTCAACACTCCCCCTCAAGCTGGAGCACAAAATGTGTCCAACTTGTTACAAATGTATTCAATTCTAGGTCCTCTCAAGAGCTTAGTGAAGACATATGCCAATTGGTCAACAAAGCTAACAAACAACTCATTTTTTTCACTGATGAAGTGACAATCTACTTTAACAAGCTTCGTTCTTTTATGAAAAACTAGATTAGAAGCAATATGAAGTGCAACCTGGTTATCAAACATGAGTCATCTTTATTTATTTTTTTTTTCAAATGAGTTATTTGACTTGTGTCAACCATATGAGTTCACAAGTTATTAATGTCATGGCCCTGTATTCTGCTTTAGGCCTTCAGTAGTTGATCTTGCTACAACATTGTGATTTTTGCTTCTCCAGTAAATTAGGTTCCCATCAATCAGCACACAGTATACAGGTGTGGATCTCTTATCACTAGGTGAACTAGCACAATCAACATTTGAATATCCAGCTATGTTAGAGTGTCTCTTATCCTCATAAATGAGACCTTTGTCTAGAGATTTCTTAATGTATTTAAGAATCTGAATAATGGCATTCAAATGCTCTTGGCAAGGAGAATTCAAGAATTGACTCACCACACTAAGTGTAAACGTAATATCGGGTCAAGTAACCGTGAGATAATTTAGTTTTCCAAACAGCCTTCTATATCTTCTAGAGTCTGCATATGGCATCCCTAATCAGGTATCAATTTCACACTTGGATCCATCAAAATATCAAATGGTTTAGCATTAAGAAGGTCAATTTCTTCCAAGATGCCAAGTGCATACTTTCTCTAAGATAGCAGCATCAAACCGTTCTTGGATTGAGCAATTTCAACTCTCAAAAAGTATCAAAGTTTGTCAAGATCCTTAGTTTGGAACTGCTAACAAAGATATCGTTTCAAGCCTGTAATTCCTTGTTGATCACTGCCCATAGTGACAATATCATCCACATAAACGATGAGGTAGATACATCCTAGAGGTGGATGGCGATAAAAGACAAAATGGTCAGCTTCACTGCAAGTCATGCCAAATTGTTGTACTAAAGTGCAAGAACGGTCGAACCATACGCATGGGGATTGTTTAAATCCATATAATGACTTGCAAAACGACATACCATATTTGCGAACTCCCCCTGAGCAACAAAACCTAGTGATTGCTCCACATAAACCTCTTTATCAAGATCACCATGTAGGAAGACATTCTTAATATCAAGTTGGAAGAAGGGTCAATGGTGCATGGCAACCATAGACAATATCGTTTTGACGAATACCATTTTAACAACTAGAGAGTAAATGTCAAAGTAATGTTAACCATATACCTAAGTGCATCCTTTTGCAACAAGTCCGGCCTTGAAATGATAAATCTTACCATTAGGTCAAACTTTGGTTGTGTATAATCAGTGAGATCCCACAACAATCTTTCTAACAAGTAGAGTAACCAAATCCCCAAGTACCATTGCTTTGAAGTGCACACATGTCATCAATCATCACCTGTCTCCACTATGGTGAGATAAGGCTTAACTTGGGTGGTTACGAACATAGAAAGAAGACAAAGAGAAAATACAACTATAGTGTGAAGTAGTGTTGTCAAATGGCGGTTATGGCAGCGCCATAACTCCATGGCATCCCCTACCGCAATCCACCACCCCCGTTTCACAACTTTATGGCGTGGGTTCTCCATTTCGAATATGGTAGCCGCCATGATTGTAACGTCATGGTGAGTCACAACGTCCATGGCCGACATGGCACCCTAACTGGGTTTTTTTTGCATTTTTTTCATTTTGAGCCTGGGTTGACCCGATCTGATTGCACCCCAAACAAAGCTTGGGTGTTTCGAACCATACCCGCACGAGCTTATCTTCTCCTACAAAGCTACCTTGCTCCGACGACAACAGTTCTCCTCCTACAACGACGACAACGATCCTCCAACGACAATTCCCACAAGTTCGTTCTCACCTACAAGGCTGCAACGACCTCTCTTCTTCTTCAACCTCTCCTTCCTACAACCTCTTTCCCTCCAGCGAGCTCTCTGTCTCTCCAATGACCTCTCTTAATGACCTTTTCTTTGCAAAACCCTTTTTTTTAATCTACAACCCTCTCTATTCTCCTACAACCCTTTTTTTAACTTCAATTGGGTTGTGTAATTTGTTTCCTATTATTTTCTATTCTGAAATTTTTTTTTTATAAAAGCACTTTTTTTTAATTTTAATTGGATTGTGTAATTTGTGTCATCTCATTCTCTAATCTGAAATTTATTTTTTTATAGAAGTCATTCCAAATTCTTTTTTCAGTTTAAGGACAATGGCAAGGGTAGAAACAAACACCCAAAATCTAACAAAAACATATTCTATCAATTCTAAGAGGACTGATGTTGGTTGGAAGCACTATGTACATCAATTAAAGAGCATGTTACAAACAAAATAGTTTTAGGACTTGTCATTGTGTTTTATTGTTTTTAACATTGTTTCTTTGTTTTGATTGCGATTTTATTCTTTTGCTAATTAGGTATGTGTCTTTTTATGAAGACAATCACTAAATTATGAATGTCATGAATTTTAGATTGTTATATTGTTGGTTTTAATATGTATTTTTGTTATTTTGCTGTTTTTGCATCATATTATATATATATATATATATATATATATTGCCCCCCATGATGTCCACCATAGCAATATGCGCATAAAGGTCCTTGTCGCCATTCGTCGTATAACCTTATTGACAACCTTGGTGTGAAGGAGAAAGATGATGATAGCTAAGGGTAACATAATGGGAGAAGGATTATGACTAGAACAATTACCTTTACGCACAGCAAATCAAGATCAAAAGGAAGGTCAAGATCTAGTGAAATTGATGGTATTGAGGAGGAGTGAAGCACACTTTCTACATCCTCATTATCAGTGTTGTCAAATGGCGGCCATGGCGGCGCCATGGCGGAATTGCGTGGCGGTTTTTCAACAAAACGCCACAGTATGGCGGTCGCGTTGCGGCGTCCGAATTGCGGGTCATGGCGGCCACCATGGCCATCGCGTGCATGGCGGCAACACGGGCCATGGCGGAATCTGGCCGTTTTTTAAAAAAAAAAGGCTTTCGGGTCGCAGATCCGACCCGACCCGACCCAGAAGAGTTTTTAACTCTTTAAACCCTAAAACAACCGTTACTCACCTTCACACGCACTTGAGAGCCTGAGAGAGAGGAGACCGGCAGCAACCGACGACCACACGACGCCAACGGGGACGCGACAGCGAGAAACAGCGACGCGACGACGAGAAACAGCGACGCGACGGCGAGAAACAGCGACAGCGACGCGCGGCGAGACAGTCACGCGACGAGACGAGGGACGAGAGAGCGACAGTCGACGGCGACAGCGACGCTCGACGGCGACAGCGATACAAGTGAGAAACAGCAACGCGACGCAACAGGCACTCGCCGGTGACGCGACTGAGACCGGCGACGGCGACAAGGACAGGGACGCGCGACGATCGGGTTTTTTTCGCTTCTCTGATTCTCTGTTATTTCTGCTTCTGCTGACTGTTTTTTTTTTTTTAAAACTTTTTTATTTGTTTTAAATAATTTTTACATTATGTAAAAATTATTAATTGTGTTATTTGTGGAGAAGTTGCTCTGTTTTATTGATGAGTAACTCTATCTTTGTTAATTTTTTTTAGTATTAGTACACTACAACTGTTGAGCAAGTTTTGCAATGGCTGAAACACCAACAACAACCCCAACTCCAACAGATTCAAGGGTTAGCTCTAGAACAGACCCCGGTTGGAAATATTGTCACCAACTAAATGAAGCTGACACAAACACAGTTGTTTGTAATTTCTGTGGAAAAGTTATGAAGGGGGGAATAAAAGGAGCGAAGGAACATATCATGGGGAAGAAAGGGAACGTGGCAGCTTGTAAAAAAAGCCCACAACATGTAAAGGATGAACTTTGGGGACTTTTAACTAATAAAAAGTCTATAGCAACTTCAGTTGATTTGCCTATAAACATTAGAGAAATGGACTTTGCTCCCATTGGATGTGATGAAGATGAACCAGATGAATTTGAGGACTCTAACAATAATGTAGTTGCTGCCAAAAAAAGTATGGCTAGAAAAGGGCCAATGGACATGTTTTGCATAAATCCACTACAAGGAGTTAATAAAAAACAAAGGGAGAAAGTGCGACAAATGAACATAAAGGAGGCATGTGACAAAAAAATAGTGGAAAAGGTTCATCAGTGTATTGCTCGCTTTTGGTATCAAGCTGGGATTGCATTCAACCTTATTAAGTTGAAGAGTTTTGAAGATATGGTAATTGCTATTGGTCAATATGGACCAAATTTGCCCATTCCTAGTTACCATGATATTAGAGTTCCACTGTTGAAGAAAGAGATGGAATATACTGAAGAGTTGATGAAAGGCCATAGGGAGCTATGGGTGAAGCATGGATGTTCTATCATGTCTGATGCATGGACTGATAGGAAACAAAGATGCATCATTAATTTCTTGGTGAACTGTCAAACTGGGACAATGTTTTTGAAGTCTGTTGATGCTTCTGATTATGTCAAAAGTGGAGAAAAGATTTTTGAGTTAATTGATTCAGTTGTGGAGGAGGTTGGAGAGCAAAATGTTGTGCAAGTGATCACTGATAATGGGAGTAATTATGTGTTGGCTGGTAAGAAGCTGGAGGAGAAAAGGCCACACTTGTTTTGGACCCCCTGTGCAGCCCATTGCATTGATCTAATGCTTGAAGATATTAGGAAACTTCCATTGGTTAGGAAGACAATTAGAAGGGCAATCGCACTAGTTGGGTTTATCTATGCCCATTCTAGTACTTTGAGCATGTTGAGAAGTTTTACAAACAAGAAGGAGTTGGTGAGACCTGCAGTGACTAGATTTGCTACTTCTTATCTCACATTGGAAAGACTTCATGTTCAGAAAATCAATATTAGAACTATGTTTGTTTCCAGTGCATGGACATTAAGCAAGCTATCAAAAGAAGATAAGGGAAAGGAAGCTATGAAAGTGGCACTCATGCCTTCTTTTTGGAAGAATGTGGTATATACCCTTAAAATCATGGCACCACTTGTAAAAGTGCTTCGTCTTGTTGATGGGGAAAGGAAACCATCAATGGGTTATATTTATGAAGCAATGGACAAGGCAAAAGAAACCATCATGAGGTCATTCAACAACAATGAAAGCAAATACCAAGATGTGTTTGCTATTATTGATAAAAGATGGAATTGTCAACTTCATAGGCCATTACATGCAGCTGCCCACTTTCTTAATCCAGAGTTCTTCTATGACCACATGGAAATGGAGTTTGATTTTGAAGTCACGAATGGGTTATATGAATGCATTAAGAAGTTGGTTCCGGAAGTAGATGTCCAACATGCAATTCTGACCGAGTTGCACCTTTACAAAACTAAAGCTGGTCTTTTTGGACATGAATACGCTATGCATCAAAGGAAATCTCATTCTCCTAGTAAGAAACTTCTACTAATTTATTTTATGGAAGTTTTAATTTTACAAATCCTAAACTTACAAGCCATGCTCTTCTATGTAGCTTATTGGTGGCGAATGTATGGCTCCAATGCTCCGAATTTGCAAAAACTAGCTATAAAGATTTTGAGCTTGACTTGCAGTTCCTCAGGTTGTGAAAGGAACTGGAGTGTATTTGAGCAAGTAATTCCCTAAGCTAATTTTATTTTATTTAAATTTCATGGTGAAGTTTCATTTGACCTTTATTTATCCTACTTATGTAATGTTTCAGATTCACTCCAAAAAAAGAAATAGGCTTGAGCACCAGAAGTTGCATGACTTGGTGTATGTTAAATACAACCAACAACTTAAGCACAGATATAATGCTAGAGATGAAATTGATCCAATTTCTCTCAATGACATTAATGCTTGCAACGAATGGTTAATTGGAGACATGGATGATGCTACAGATGATGGAAATGAGTTGGTGTTTGATAATGATGAAGGTTTAAATTGGGCAACTGTGTATGAAGCTTCAGGGGTTGGAGAGCCTAGGATCTATACTAGGCATACCAAGAAAAGAAAGGACCCAACAAATGATGGTGCCCAGACATCTAAAAGGCAAGCACTAGAAAAAAATAACCAAGTTCAAGTTCAACAAGAAGATGAGGATGAGGAGTTTGAGGAAGGGGAGTCTGAAGAAGAAGCAATCAGAGCTCATTTTGACAATGACAAGTCAGATGACGATGAGGAAGAAGGATATGCTTCTCTTGATGATGATGAGAAGAATTTAGATGAGGATTATGTTGGAGTTAATGAAGATGAATAGGTTTTAGGTTTTGGAAAGTAGAAATTGTTTTTTGTTTGTTTTAAGTTTCATGACTTTGGTTAATTTGAATTTTAGATCATGTTTTAATTTGAATTTTAGATCATGTTTTCAGTTGAAGAATATTAGGTACTTTTAACATTGTATTGATTTAGTTATATGAGACTATGAGTGTTGTTTTCATTGTTTTTTTAATTATATTTCATGTTTTATATTCTCTTTTGGTAATTTTTTAATTTATATTTAGTATTTTGTTAATGTTTATAACTTTATATATAAAAGTATTACTATTTTTTAGTCCGCCATAGCGTCCGCCATTTCCCGCAATGCCATCCGCTATCGCCATATGGCATTTTTTTGGCAAACCGCCATAGACCGCCATCCGCCATAGATAACATTGCTTATTATACCCAGGCACAGGTGGAGGAATATTTGTAGTGGGTCGTGGGCGACAGTGATATGTTTGAAGAGGTTGAACCATTAGTGTGTCAGGTGTTGGGTGTACATCCCGAGACCCAATAGGTAGAGAAAAAGTAAGAACTAGTATACTAAAGTCATCTGATATTCTAATTTTCCTAAGTCAGGTGACACAAGTTAAGACTCAAAGTATGAGACAGATTCAAAAAATGAGACGGATATGAAATATTTATTAAGTGTAAGGGAGAAGCATCGATAACCTTTTTGTGAACAAAAGTAACCCAAAAAAACACATTTAAATGACTTAGCTAGGAGTTTATCAAGCCTAGGTGTGTGGTTATGGACAAAACATTTAGAACCAAAAACACAGTTAGATGTCATGTAGTGGCAACTTAGTAAATAAAAGAGAATAGGAAATTTTATCATTAAGTACAAAGGAAAGCATACAATTGATGAGTTCAGGCTGTGAGTACTGCATCTCCCTAAACGTGGAGGAACATGTTCATGTATAACTTATTAAAAAAAAACATGTTCATGTATAAGGAGGGTACAAGTTGTTTAAATAAGGTGCAGATTTTTGTGTTCAACAACTCCGTTTTGTTGTTGGGTATGTGCACAAGATGTTTGATGAAGAATTCTCTTTGATGCTATAAAGCGTTGAAACTTGTGAGATAAATATTCACGTGCATTATCACTGCAAAGAAATTGAATAGGAATACCGAACTACGTTTTGATTTCATTATAAAATTTTTCAAAAATAAGCAGGAATTTGGATCTATTCTTCATAAAATAAAGTCATGTGCATCTCAAAAAATCATCAATAAAAGAAAAAAAATATCGAAAACCATTTTGAGTAAGAATGCAAGAAGGACCCCAAACATTAAAGCAAACGAGACACAGCCCTACACGACTAGGAAACAAAACTCTAACATGTTTTCTTAACTAACATGACTCAAAATGTAAATGTGCTAATGTGGAAAGGTTGGGCACCATCTTCTAAAGTGTTGGTAACAGCAGAAATATTGTCGAAGCAAGTTCTCTCACCAAAGGGAAGCAAACTAGAAATTAACATGGTTCACAAAAATGGATTGAAACTGTGTGTCTCAATGCACAAATGATGGATATCTATATAGCTTTATTTCATAGATTACACATGAATATAAAATATATGATTCCTGTAATCTCTAAAGATATTATTTCTAAATACTATATGATTCTCAACAAAGTATATTGTCCATAGCAGTCTTACCTGTTAGTTCTTAACTGCACGTTTCTGTTGAGCAGACAGTTACTTGTTGATCAGTTTGCTAGCTTTCTGTGAGGCTTTTTATTAGTTGCTAGTGCCAGTTGTTGGCATCTTGTATTTCCTATAAATTCTCAGAATCTGAGTTGTACCTCTTTTGTAAGTGGGCTTAATAAAGAGACTACTTTGATTTCAGTTTTCTCTCCTCTGTTTTCAGACAATCGTAATAGAGCTAAACTCCCTTGACATATGCTCTATGTATAACCTAAATCGTAACTCTCCCTTTAACTTTGGGGATGACATGGCAAGATGAATAGAGAGTCGCATCTAGTAAGATAAGATATTCTTCTTCTACTGAGAGAAAAATAAGACCATGTTCTAATACTTCTTAAGGTGGAAAAGATTGGAGTAGCACCAATAGAGGAAAAGATGATAGAAAAATGGTTAAAGTGGTTTGGACATGTCCAAGAAAAGTAGATGGCATGATTTTTAGTCATTGAAAAGGAGAAGAAAGAGAACAAAAAGGACTTTGGTGCAACTGTGCAAATTGTTATGAGTATCATAGGCTAAATAATATTTCTGCAGATTTTATTTTTAACCTTATTGAACGGTGTCATGATTCATATAGTCAACATCATCTAGTAGGATAAATCTTTGTTGTTGGTGTTCTAATACCTTCTTAAATATTTAATTAGAATTTATTTAAAATTTGAAATAATTTAGTTTTGCACATCAGTAATGGATATCAAATGTTCCAATCCCATACCAAACAACGCATATAGTTTCTGTTCAAAGAAAAAACCCAACTGTCCAACTAAAATTTACTCTGGTTGTTCAGTCATCAGGTTATGACTTGAGAGATTTGAACAGCCCACTTACACATTTCATGCCATATAATTTTAGTTATGACAGAAATATTTATTTTTTATCGTACAAAAAAAAGAGTAATGCTGACACATGCAAAAAGAGCAGCATTGATTGCTGATACCAAAGCTGAAGGAAACTACAAAAAGAAACACATATGACAGCACCTGATAAAAAAGAGCCTCCTTCTCTGCAGGCACAAACTCAAGCCTACAATTACAGAACCAACTATTAGACAGACGAATCCATAACCACAAAATATGCAAAAGAATATGATAATATTTCTATTCTATGGAAAATACACAAAGCTTGATATGATATATGCTCAAAATAGAAAGAATTTTTGCTACTATGCATTTTTTATTGGAATAAACCCAATGCAGGATATATCTCTAAATCAATTATTGTTTATATGCAACTAAGTCAGAGCTTTTCATAATTGTAGCAAAATCAATATCTAAAGAAGAGATTACAAGACTCGGAGGTTCTTCCTAATATTGCGAGAAGTGCACTCCAACGCATAGGATCATATGATATGATCCAACACTTTTTTGCCTCCACTACAACCTATCAGAAAATCCAACTTTTGTTGGATCATCCTCCCCTAGAAGCATTTAGTTGCAGAGTTGTACCCTCAAAAAACATGTTTACAGCTGCAAAAAAACTGTTGTAGTTAATTCAGTTAGTGGTTATATGCTAGTTAGGTAGTTAGTGGGCTGATAACTAACTAATTGTTATTGAGTACTATAAATAGTATTGTTGTAATGTGATACACCCTAATGGAAAAAAATATTCAAGACTCAATATCCTTCCCTCTCTCTTCTTACTTTGTATAGAGTGTCTTCCAACAAGTGGTATTCAGATTTATCTTGATTCTGGACCTGTGAGTGATACCCACTAGTTTGTGAGGCCTTTTGCTGTGTGAGAAACCCTTTGTTAAAATATCAGCGTGTCCACTGAATATCAGCCTTTCTATCATTCTTGTGAATCTTTCTGGTGTAGAGTCCTGCAGAATTCAAAGTGTGAATCATGGCTGGTTCTAATTGGTCTGTACCTACTGTCAACTTGCCTGCTCTTGATGGCAGCAAGAACTTCGACCAATGGTGTATTAGGATGGGTGCTATCATTGGGTTCTAAGATGTGATGGAAATTGTAAAGAATGGCATTCAAGAAGAGGGGAAAGTACTACATAGGCTGAAAGGGCAGTTTACAAGGAGTTGAAGAATAAAGATTACAAAGCCCTCATTTTTATCCACCAATGTGTGGATTCTGCAAACTTTGAGAAGATATCTTCAGCCAAGAAAGCTAAGGAGACCTGGCATATTCTGAACAAATCATATGGAGGTGCTGGTAAAGTCAAAAAAGTGAAACTTCAATCCCTTTGCAAACAATATGAGCTGCTGTCCATGACTGATCAAGAATCAATGGGGGATTACTTCATCAGAATTCAAGTACTGACCAACACAATGAAGGCTTGTGGTGAGAAGCTTTCAAATCAAAAAATAATGGAAAAGATTTTGATAACTTTGACTCCTCAATTTTAACAAATTGCGGTGGCAATGGAAGAATCAAAGGATCTTGAAGTGATGACAGTGCAGGAGCTACAAAATTCTCTTGAAACTCATGAACAAAGACTTCTAGAAAGAATTTCTGAATTCTGGGAGAGCTGCTGTTCAAGCTTTGCAGGCACAAGCACCTTAGAAAAATGATGGTGGGGCAGTAAAAACAAAAGGGGAAAAATGGAGGAACAAATTGAGAGATTCTGGTGAAGGCTCAAGCAAGACTTCAAATATTCTGGTGGTGACAACCACAAGAGTGGAGGTCGTGGAAAATTTGGCAAGAAGGGAGGTGATCAAAATTCAAAACGAAGGAAGGCAGAGAAATTTGAAAGGAGGAATATTTAGTGTTAATGCTTGCAAAAAAATGGGGTCACTTTGCAGATGAACACTACAGTAATGAAGGAAAGCAAGTTAATCATTCATAACATATGATGTTCTTTATGTACCACAAATGAAGACCAATCTATTAAGCCTTGGGAAACTATTAGAGAAAGACAATGTCATGAATATGGAACAGAATATGATGAAGGTGATGACAGCAATTAGCAAAAGAAGGCTGATTTTGGAGGCTCCATTATCAAAGAACAGAACTTTTAAAATTGAAATTCAGATTGGTGAGAGTCATTTTTTGCAACTGCCATGGAAGATCAAAATTGGCTTTGGCATTTAAGATTTGGGCATCTGAATTTTAGGAGCATGAGTCTATTGAAAATGAAAGGGATTGTCCATGGTTTGCCCTCTATACAGCAACCAAAGGTGTTATGTGAAGGCTGCCTCATAAGAAAACAGACCAGAAATTCCTTCAAGTCCAACATTTCAGCAGAGAAAACATCATTGGAAGTTGTCTATTCAGGTGCTGTGGTCCAACGGAGACATATTCACTTGGAGGTAACCACTATTTCATTTCCTTTTTTGATGATTGAACAAGGAAGTTGTGGATCTATTTGATTAAAAAGAAAGGAGAGGCATTTGAGGTGTTTAGAAAGTTCAAGGCAATGGTGAAAAAACAATGTGGGCAATCTATCAAAATTCTTAGAACATATGGGGGTGATGAATACACCTCAAATGATTTTCAGTCCTATTGTGATAAGGAAGTAATAATTCATGAAGTAACTACTCCATATACACCTCAACACAATGGAAAGGCTGATATTTTAAGAAAGCCTCTTACGGTTGATCGATTCAAGTTGATGAGAGACGTGATAGGAGTGCAGCTTATTGCTAAACTGAATTAAGGGGAAGTATTGTAGTTAATTCAGTTAGTGGTTATATGTTAGTTAGGTAGTTAGTGGGCAGTTAAATAACTACTTGTAATTGAGTACTATAAAATATAAATAATGTTGTTGTAATGTGATACACCCTAGTCAAAAATAATATTCTAGACTCAATATCCTTCCCTCTCGCTCTCTTTTTACTTTGTATTGTGAGTGTGTTCCAACACATACTAGGTCAGGTCCTGTGTGTGAGCCATTTAAGAAACTTACTTTATTATGCTGGATGACCTAAATGCTGCTACACAACCCTCAATCTACTTCTCCCCAACCCTTCTACATTAACAGCCAAGCCAACCTTCTCTGGTTCCCTCTTCTGTCATAGTTTACCCTTCTCTGTTCACTCTTCAACCCTTACTGGTTTTCTTCTCTAGCTCTCTTTATCACCAAAAGTTGAAGTTCAGTTCTTTCATTCCTTACTGATATAGATATATATATATCATAGGGGAGGGATCCACTTAGTTTAAGAGAGTTACTATTCTCTTAAAATCTAATGGTTAAGATTAGTTATTCGATGCAATTATTAAATTTAAAAAAAATGAATGGTGAACATAAGGAATGACTATCTTAAACTTATTCTTCAAGTAAGTGGATCCCTTCTTATATATATATATAGGAGAGGGATCAAATTAGACTGGTGTTACTTACACCAAGTGTAACACCACTAAATATATACGAAATTTTATATTAATTCAAAATTGTTTGTTACCTCTTTCATAAGGATAAAAATGGACATATTATATACTTTTCAAAATACAATAAAATATGTATCTTGAATTTTTTTTTAAATTTGATAGATATGATATATATATATATATATATATATAATTTTTTAAAATGTGTGTGGTAGGATAAAAATGGAAATATTATATACTTTTCAAAATACAATAAAATATGGATCTCGAAATTTTCAAGTTTGAGATATCAAGTTTGTAGCTAAGGCCTAAATCTTTTTATGGTATGGCTAATATGATTTGACTATTCTGATTCTAATGCTAAGTGACTTATAGCTTCTAAAATTTTCAAAGCCTAAGCCTACTCTAGACATATTAGAATTTTGGGTTTACTTATTGTAAACAAAGCTTTTACTTTCATTTGATAGATAAATAATTATGAATTATGCAATCATATAATTTTATTGAGTAAATAAACAAATTGGTCTCTGAAATTGTCATTTTTATCCCTAATGCAACAGCCCTCAATGCTATCTGCACTGTAAGATTTTGGGTGCACTTGCTCGGATATCACACTCTGGTGATTCAAGTTCTAACACAGCATATAGCATCCCTGGGAATCTCACATTCCTCGATTATCTTCAGTAAAGTAAGATATGGGCATGGCAAAAGTTTGTGACAAAAAGAATCTAGTGTTCAATTATAGATAAGACAAGGTTGAATCTGCAGGTTATGTATTCAGTTAAGATGCTAATAAAACTAAAAACAAAAGCAGAATGCACTACTTACCAACCCCTTTTCATCAACTGAGTAGCCACAGAAGAAACCTTTGCTTGGACATAGCCATCAGGAGAACTAGCATGTTGCATGACATAGCACAGACAGAAACTGCAAGTAACAAATATTTAAAGATGGAATAAGTAAAATAAATCAAACAGCAGTATGACTGAATCTGATAGAGTTGTCTTGTAACTATCAAACAAGTGAGACATTATAGATATTTGGCTCTCAGGTCTTGAGGTAAGGATTTAGGAACAAACATATTACTTAAAGCTAAAACAATACATTTGGTGATGCATACAAGGTTGCAAGCACCACATGTAGATGGATCAATTAGCAACTTTAAGAACAAATTTCACACCAACCTTTTCCTCTTTTTAGGATACAGGAAAAGAAATTCAAGTATCACTATGATTAAACTGCCACACAATTTTGATTTAAAGTGGTACATATACAGCAGCTGTGTTTGACGGTCTTGATAAGTCATGATAAGCCCTTCTGAATTTTATTTTGAGATCTAGTATTTCTTTTAAGTATTCCTTGTGTTTCATTCAATTTTACAGTTTCTGAGAAAAATCCAATGTCCACTGTCCATCACTGTTACTTATGGCAGAACATGGTGGAAGGCCAAAATTCCACCATAAAAACATGTCATTGCACCTTAGGCTCTGCCATGGCAGGCATCCATCCCTTCACAAATTGGCTATGGTGGTTCACAAAAAATCCACTACACTATGGCTCCATAGCAGTTATTTAACAACACTTTTCCAGAAAGTTCATTTCTTTTTCACATTTATTTTTCTTATCATAACTTCTCCCTAATGTTGTCAAACTCGTAACTCAGTAGAGGAACGAAATAGATGTAAAAAATCGTAACACGACTTGTAAGAGTTATATGCATATATAAAAATTATATTTACATACATACACATAAAGAAAAATAATATAAACAAGTAAAAAAATGAGATAACTCATAATAAAACATAAATATTAATATCATTTATAAGACATTTTAAAATAGGTTGTAGTCAAGTCACAGCATAACACAAAAAGTGATTAAAAAAATATTCACAATCCATCATAAGTTCATAACTCAAAAAACCGCCGTAAAACACTTAATGTTTTAGTAAACACTTAATGTTTTAGCAAGTAGATAGAAAGATATGAGAAATAAAAGAACAGTGTGAGAAGGGGCGGGATGGTCGGTGGCGAAAGTGAGACAATGGTTGGCAGCGAAAGCAAGAGGGATGGTCTGGTTGGCGCCACAAATGAGAGGATGATCGATGCCAGAAGTGAGATGGTTGGTCGGTGCTGGAATAAACAGGGACAACGGGTGTCGAAAGCAATGGCAGCAACGGGAGACAAAGAGAACTAAGACAAAGGTATGTCGTCTACTCAATTTGCTGGATGCGTATTATTTTTGAAACGGGTCATATTGACCTGACCCGAAAAGCCCAATTGATTGGTGTTGAAAACGGGCCTGAAAAACCCTACATGAACTCGTGACGGCACTCGTTCCAGCGAGTTTTAAAAAAAAACGCGTTCTTCGCTCCATTTCGCAACAGCTCCGTTTCATCCATGATTATGCACGACAGCTGCATCAAAAAACGTAAAATGCACGAGTATATGAGTATACTCGTGTTTTAACAACATTGCTTCTCCCAACCACAAAGATTTGTGTTAAACATGATAGAATGTCTACTTGCTGGAACATGTTCATGCATGCAAGAAACGCCACAGACCATCAACCTCTCCCCAACCCTAGAAAAAGAACGTAAATGAAACTTTTACACACATCATGAAATAAGCAAAAGAAGTCCCTCCATCCCCCACCACCACACATGCACACAAAAGAAAAAGGGTGGTTGCAGATTGGGTATAGGAAAAATTTTATTCCAAACCAAATAAATGGGATAGGCTGGATTTTATCTAGAGAATATTAATAGTCAACACTTAACAGTCAACCCAATCAAAATCTGATTTCGCACTTTCGCTTGGATTGGGCTGGGATGAGATGGATGTGCCCAGGATATATTTGACCTAAAAACTGAACCAAACCAACCAGATTTATGTCTCACCAATTTAACCCATGATGCACAACTCAACCCATTTTTTACCTTTGGGTTGTATTGAGAGGGTTCACAAGGGTAAGCCTGTCAATGGTACAACATATTTCTGGGAAATGAATAGAACAACAAACTTGAAAAGGGTATCAAATATTATTGTTAAAATCAGATAAATAAAGAGGAATATTGAAATGAAATTGGGTGTGAATACCCACAGAATGAATCTATTTATAACTTTATTTCATGGGTTATACATGAGTATAAAATATATGATTCTCTATAATCTCAAAGATATTATTTTTACCTACTATCAAGATAATATAATATTAAAATAAGATAATATCTAAGATTCTCAATACTCCCCCTCAAGCTATAGAGTTTAATAAGCATTCAGCTTATTACAAGAATGCAGTGACAAAATTAATAAACCAAAATTGAGTTCCACCATAAACAATATTTGGAAATACAAAGGGATGTTGTTGAAGTCGGGGAATATTGCTTGACACCACCACTGCTCCTAGGACTAGTACAACAAGGATAAATGGGGTCAATGCATCTGGGACAAAAACAGGGGTCAGTGCATCTGGGACAAAGTTGATATTAGTACATCTAGGACAAAGATGAGGTCAGTGCATAAGGGTAGAAACGAGTTGAAGCCATTATTGAAAAGGAAAATAGAGGTCCTCGGGCATTGCCCCTTGTGAGACTTTTTTTTTTTCAATATTCCTTCAACCCGCTCTGATACCATGTGAAAATCAGAGAAATAAAGATGAATATTGAAATGAAACCCTGTGTGTGAATACCCACAGGATAAATCTATTTATAACTTTATTTCATGGGTTATACTTGAGTATAAAATATATGATTCTCTATAATCTCACAGATATTATTTGTACCTAGTATATTTAAAAACAAGATAATACAATATCAAGATAATATAATATTACTTGAATATAGAAAAAGCTTGAGTATCTTACTTAGCTTAGAACCTCTTACTAATAGAGATGAAATACAATCTAGAAATAGTCAGAGTAGTGAATACAACTACCACAACCTTTGACATACAGCCATAAATGAAACAGAATACACCTCAACTAACAACCAAATACAATATTAATTTAACACTCCCCCTCAAACTTGAGCATATAAATCATATGTTCCAAGCTTGGAAATCAAATATTCAATCCGAGGACCCTTCAAGGGTTTGGTTAATAGATCTGCAAGCTGATCATTGGAATTAACAAACTCGGTCCTAATTTCCTTAGACAACATCTTTTCCTTACAAAGTGACAATCAATTTCAATGTGCTTAGTCCTTTCATGAAATACCGGATTGGAAGCAATGTGGAGAGTTATCTGATTATCGCAATAAAGTTGCATTGGAGAAATTTCACACAACTTCAATTCTTGTATGAGTTGTTTAAGTCACACCAGCTCACAAGCAGTAGGAGTC
This sequence comes from Psophocarpus tetragonolobus, assembly GCA_037954015.1. NCBI lineage: Eukaryota > Viridiplantae > Streptophyta > Magnoliopsida > Fabales > Fabaceae > Psophocarpus > Psophocarpus tetragonolobus. The sequence goes on from CM075691.1 coordinate 79,508,258, forward strand.
ATAGATCTATATTCAGCTTTTGCACTAGATCGAGAAACAGTCTCCTGTTTCTTACTATTCCATGAGATAAGATTACCACCAAGATACACAAGATAACTAATAGTAGAGCGTCGATCTGTATCGGATTCCTCCCAATCAGTATCATAGTATCCAACAATTTTGCTATTTCCTTTATCTTCGAACAACAGACCCTGGCCTGGAGCATTTTTATGTATCTGAGAATACACATTACTCCATTCCAATGATCAACACAAGGTGAACTCATGAACCGACTCACAACTCCAACTACAAATGAAATATCTGGCCTTGTAATAGTGAAATATATGAGCTTTCCCAACCAGCCTTCTATACCTTTCTGGATCTGAGTATAGATTTCCCATATCAGCCACTAACTTCTTGTATGGGTCCATAGGACTGTTGATTGGCTTACAATCAGACATTTTTGCTTCCTCCAGAAGATCCAAGGCATACTTTTTCTGGGAAACTACAATGTCTTCTTTGGATTGAGCTACTTCTATTCCCAGAAAATATTTCAGATGACCAAGATCTTTTGTTTGAAAGTGATTGCATAAGTGTTGCTTTAGTTGAGATATTGTGACTTTATCATTTCCTGTAATGACAATGTCATCAACATAAACAACTAAATAAACACATTTGCCAACAGATTTATGATAGTAGAAGACAGAGTGATCTGCTTCACTCCTTTTCATCCCAAAACCTTGGACAACATTACTGAATTTTCCAAACCAAACCATTGGCAACTGTTTAAGACCATAGAGAGATCACCTGAGTTTACACACAAGACCAAACTCCCCCTAAGCAACAAAACCAGGAGGTTGCTCCATGTAAATCTCCTCATCTAACTCACCATGGAGGAATACACTTTTAACGTCCATTTGATATAGGGGCCAATGGCGAATAGCTGCCATGGCAAGAAGAAGACGAATAGTAGTGATCTTGGCCACCAGGGAGAAAGTATCTCCATAATCAAGTCCATAGATCTGAGTGTAACCTTTGGCTACAAAACGAGCTTTAAGACGTTCAATTTCACCATTTGGACCAACTTTAATAGCATAGATCCATCTACAACCAACAGCTTTCTTCCCAGGAGGAAGATGAATCAATTCCCACGTACCATTGTGATCAAGGACTTGCATTTCATCAATCATGGCTTGTCGCCATCCTGGGTGATCAAGTGCTTCACAAACATTTTTGGGAATAGTGATGGACGATGAGGAATTTATAAAGGAACAATAAGATAGAGATAGACGATGATAACTCAAAAAATTGTAAATAGGATGAGGGTTTCGAGAAGAGCGAATACCTTTGTGAAGGGCAACAGGCCAACATGAGTTGTCATCGGCCATAGAAGGAGAATTAGAGGTCGTTGTACAAGAAGCAGATGAAGAGGGACATGAGCCACAAGAGTCATCAGGAATGATGAGGCTAGCTTCAAGTGTCATGCCATGAGAAGGAGCAGAGGGAGAATGATCAGTTTCAGAGAAGTTAGGAGTTGGACTAATATTGGTATGGTCAGATTGATCAGATATGTCTGGAGAAATGACACTTTCTGGACTCGAGGTGGAAGCGGGCCATACCTCTTGGATGGAAATGGAGACAGGTGTGGAGGATGAGTAGACGGGAGAATCTTCAAAGAAGGTAACATTAGCAGACATGTAATACCTCTTGTTATTAAGAGAATAATATTTATACCCTTTTTGAAGACAGGAGTATACCAGGAAAACACACTTGATAGACTTGACAATTTATCGAGACCTGAAGACATATCATGAACAAAACAAGTACAACCAAATACACGAGGTGATACATGATACAAAGGTTCAGCTGGAAATAGGATGGAATGAGGAATTTGGTTATCAAGAAAGGAAGAGGGCATCCTATTGATAAGATAGCAAGCAGAAAGAATCGTATCTCCCCAATAATATAATGGAACTCTTGCATTAATCATTAAGGAGCGAGCTGTTTCAAGAAGGTGACGATTCTTCCTTTCGGCTATCCCGTTCTGTTGAGGAGTGTGGGGACAAGTGGACTGGTGTAATATGCCTTGAGAGAACAAAAATGAAGAGAGTTTAGAAGAAAAATATTCTTTTGCATTATCACTTCTGAAACATTTAATTGTTTTGCCAAACTGATTTTTTATTTCATAGAAGAAGGACACAAATATGGACAGAAGTTCAGACGTTTCTTTCATTAAATAAAGTCACGTACAACGAGTATATTCATCAATAAATGTGACAAAATATTTAAATCCAAAAGAAGTAATCCGACTAGGACTCTAAATATCTGACCGAACAGTAAAGAAGGTTGAATTACTTCTTGGTTTATCTTAACTCGAAAAAGAAGACCTAACATGTTTGCCTAATTGACAAGCTTCACATTCTAAAGTTTGGATTTTCTAGATACTAGGAGTCATTATCTTTAACTTGGCTAGAAGACTAGGGTGTCCAAACTGATCATGCAACAGTTTAGGAGAAATGGATGCAAGACAAGACACCGAAGAGCTAGATTCCAAGTGATAGAGGCCTCATGATTCATGTCCTACGCCAAGCTGCCTGCCTGGATCATGATAAATGAGTCCGAATTAAATGTAACTGAACAATTTAAGAATTTAGTTAATTGACTCAAAGAAAGTAAATTTAGGACAAGAAGGAATGTACAAAACAGAAGTTAAATTTAAGGAGGGAGAAATAGATATTGAACCCACTCCTTGAGCTGAAACCTTTGACCCATTAACTAATGTGACAAGATGAGGAAATTTGGGAGGTGACAAAGATGAAAACAAGGAGTTATTACCAGAGATATGATCTGAAGCACCAAAGTCAACAATCCATGGATTTTGACCTTCCACAGATTGAGAAATGCAAGTTGTTGAGACCTTAGGTCCAGAAGAAGGCCCAGCAAGGCTGTTAGACTTCATCCTCAAATACTTTTGGTATCCTTGATATTCTTCTTCAGATAGTTTCCTCTCTTCAGGTTTCTCAGACCTTGATACATAAACAGACTTGTCTGGAAAACCATACAGGGAGTAGCATGTTTCATGAGTATGACCCATCCTTTTGCAATGAGTGCATTGTGGACAATTAGCTCTTCCACCACGCCCTTTATTTCCATGTCCTCCTCTTCCTCTTGAAGATATCATAACAAAAGACTCCATATTACTTTCAAGAGAGGTACCCTCATTGCTTAAGGTAGGAACACGGAAGAGACGTGTAGTTAAGCTCCCCATGGAAGGAAATCTTGTCCGGTCAGAACTTGATCACAAATGTGATTGAATGGCGGGTTAATACCACGAAGAATTATAACCATATAGAGATTATCAAGTCGTTTCCTTATTTCTTCTATAGAATCAGCTTTTAGGAAAAACTTCAATTCTTCTGCAGCGACTTGAGCTTCGGAAACATAAGACACCATATCTGAATCATTTTGTTTTAAAGAGGCTAGCTTTTGAACACAATCAAACAAGTGTTGGATGTCATTAGAGTAGATATCTTGGGCTTTCTTCCAAAACGAATAGCAGTTTTTAAATGCTCTGAGGTTCCTCCATATTTTAGGTTCCACTGACTACCATAGAAAAGCACAAAGCTGAAAGTCAAGTTTCTTCCACTGAGTTTTCTGTTCAGCTGATTCCTCAATATCTACCTTTTCTAGATGCTCATGGTGTCCTTGACCAAGGAACCAGAGTTCCACAGAATCATCCCAAGATAAATAATTTTTACCATTGAGTTTTTTTGTTGTGATAATGGCATATCCAGAAATAGAGAGAATAGGACTAGAGTTGACTGAGGTAGAAGAAAACATCTTTCAGATCTGGAAAAAGGTAAAAAAGGAGGCCCGAGAGAGAGATTTGAGATAACTCTAGGAAAACTTGCTCAAACTGACAAACAAAGATCGGCAATGGCACTAGACAGCTCCAGCGACCTCGATGACAACGGAACGACAGCGAACAGAGCACGTTTCGCCGGCACGTAGAGCTCATGTGCCCGCTGTTTGGCTGGAGTCGTGAGGGCGCGTGCGACGGCGGCTGGAGGAGCGATCACCGGGGGGTAGACAGCGCACGTCGAGGCGCACCTAATCCTGGGCATGCTGGAGACGACGGCCGGCGAACGGTGGAGGAGACGGCAGCGGACAATGGAGGACAGCGTACTGTGACTCTAGACTTAAAGAGCAGGGTCGATCCCGCTCTGATACCAACTTGAATATAGAAAAAGTTTGCGTATCTTACTCAGCTTAGAACCTCTTATTAATAGAGATGAAATATAATCTAGAAATAGTCAGAGTAGTGAATACAACTACCACCAACCTCTGACATACAGTCATAAATGAAACAGAATACACCTCAACTAACAACCAAATACAATATTAATTTAACAATATTAAAATAAGATAATATCTAAGATTCTATCTAAGATCCTCAACAATTATATTTGAATGAATATTTCTTATTTGCTCTAAATATACAAGATTCCTATTTATCAATATTATTAATGGCATATGGTGGTACATAGCAGAATGCCAAAATTCCACCACAAAAACTAGCCGTTACGCCTTATGACGCCGCCATGGCGGACATTCCTTCATAAATTCTGCATAGCAGTGAGCAAAAATTCCACCATGCCATGACGCTATTGCACTGTCAGGACAAATATTTAACAACACTGCTATTTATACAGCTATGGCAATCAATTCTATGCTAGAATCATGGGTGTGAATCATACCCGATTATGCTCGTTAAAGAAAATCAGGAACAAAATAAAAACAGAATATTTTGCAACAAACAACTATTAGGTACATGTTTAATTGTAAATTATATGAACATGGCCTCTCATGATACAAAATTACAAATAACAAAAACAGCACAAAATTTAGTGTAATCAAAGGTTACAGAAGACCTTATTAACCCTCTCTTGTCATCGGCACTAAGAAAACCCCATTCTCTAACAGCTGCTTCTCGGATTGCTGCAGCCGCTTGAAACCTTGCAGTTGCCACCTGAGAATTTTCTGCATAGACAAAACCATTACAGTATCAGCATGATCTAAAAAAAAAAACTTAAAAAGGGCATCTAACAAAGTAAAATGAATGACAATGATGGAAAAAAAGTTCCAAAACAAAATAATCTAGCTAATGCTAGTTTGATCCCACAGAATTTTGGTTGTACTTTCTTTTTCTTGACAAGGTAGAAATATACCCAAGATTTTTATTCACCAAAAAGAATGAGGGAAAGAAAAGAAAACCGACAACATGCATCTAAAAAAGTGAACACTATACTTTATCAAGGTAATCATATCACCAAGAGATGATTTATTTTGAATTAAAATGCAATATTAATGCTCTATAGCCTGCCTATATTAAAGAAAAACCCAACCCTCAAGAATTTATAATCTATATTATAGCACAGATTATTAACTCAGTTGATCACTAATGACAAGCAAAATTAATCTTAGGAACCAAATAATGGAGTCCCTTATATTGTTTCTGACAAGATATATAATCCAAATTAATTTGCACATTCTTGCCAGTCAATGCTAATTTGAATTAGCGTCATTTGCACAGTACAAAAAACAGATATTTTGTTTGTCATATAACACGTAAACTCACCAAGAATAAATTGGCAAGTCTTATATGGCTGAGAAGACTGTCCTAATGACAATATAACTGCCTCCGAAGCTCCTGGATTGATATGCATCTGAAAATAAATGCATCACAAAGAATAAGAACATGACTACATATGTATTTGCATTCTTATAAGTTCATAATTTAAACGAAACGCTGGCAGAAACTCTATTCCTTCACTGCATCATCCACATGAATTTGAAGATGAAAATGTTAAAGAAAAGATCACCATCAAGACAATAGTGGGACTATTGGCATTTGCCAACTCACTACGAAATTCAATGATATATAGAATACAGAGAGGGAGAGGTTTTGCATAAAGTTTTATATGCAAATAATTTATGCTGGTCTCCTAGACGTTATGAATGGATAATCCACAAGAACCAAAATGATTAAACAAGATGAAGCAGTTAAAAGAAAATTCTAATTGTGCAGTACTAGAGTGAAAAATGTTGAAAACCTGAGAGTGAGTGGTACACATACATTGAGTGCTGTGAAATATTTTTATAATAATAAATGAAGTAGTAATACACTTGCATTGTTTTTTATAAGAGACAGGAAAGGTAAATGTACTGCCATAAATGTATATAAGATAATCATAGATATTTTGAAGGGATTATTGTGATCGTACTGCTTTAATCTTCAGCCCTAAACAGGAAAAAGAATTGAATGATAATGACAAATGAAATTCCACCCCTCCGAGTTTCATCAAATGGCATCAGATTTGAGAATAGGGAAGAAAGTTTAATAGAAATTAGTTGTGTAGTTGAAAAGAATAGATATATTGGCGGAAAAAGGAACAGTAAAATAAATGAATGAGCGAAAGAGGAAAGAAGAAAGAATGATTGAAACCTGAATGGAAGAGCAAGCATGCTCGATGGCGCGCATGGTGGACTGAAGCTCAGTCAACTCTGTAATTGCAGTAAACCCTTGCATCTTTGCGATACTAAAAGAAGGGGAAAGAAGTTAAGGGGATTTAAAGAGTTTTCAACAGTGATGGATAAAATAAAATGAAGAGTAGGGAAGTAAATTGAGGGAGTGCAGTGTTGGGGCGGCTGGGTTTAGTCACTCCCTGTGATTTCTAATTTCTACTTTCTACTGCTCACTACTCACTTCGCCCAACCACGAGTCTCCTTCTGTCTGTCCACAGCCGCCCCCGAACACCTTTTTTTTTTTTACATAAATTTATGTTTTTTACATAATTTTTTTAAAATTAGTTAAGATATATAAATATTTTTAAATTTAAAAATATATAAATATTTTTAAATTTAAAAATATATAAATAAATGAGGGAGAGAAGATGACGAGAAAAAAAATTAGAGCTAGATTTATACGGCGGTAATCCGCTCAATACCAGTTATCAAGGGCACACCTTATGAGTTTCTCAACCCGACAAAGCTTACAAATCCCAGTTTTTCGAAAAATCAAGGGTATAAACTCAGGTTTTCAAAGAAGATGAGAAAGAAGGTGAATATACAAACATATGATAAGCCTTTAAATGATTATCGCATCTTTAAATATTTATCGTTTTAGGCATCCGAAGATACCTTAGAGAAGCGACTACTCCATATTTAAATTACATAAACATAAAAGATAACATACTCACAGCGGGGAGAAGAGGGGAGGGGTGAAGAAGATCTTCGAATTTTATTACAGGAAAGCAGTGTGTACAAGAGCAGAGTTTAGAGAGAAGGGAGAGAGTTTAGAGAGAGTTTAGAGAGAGTGTGTATTCGGCGACCTACTCCGCATAAGAGTCTTACGGTCTATTTATATACAAAATTTGTGACCGGAAATAGGCTGTCTAGGTAACCTGATGAATGGTGACCTGCTGTGTAGGTTTTTACCCTTCAGTCTATTACTGTAAGGTAAATTACTGTGTCGCAGGTAAAACTCATTTCAACCGAGTGACGGAAGCAGTAAAGTCCTGAAATTCTTCCTCCATTTGTTCTGGAAGAGATTGATCGTCTCCTTCAGAGGGAAGTGAAGATACTCCAGGTGTGTTTTTGCCGTAGCAACCGGCTTCTTCGTAAATATCTTTGTAGATCCTTTCTTTCTTGAAATGCCGGACCAATGCAGGATGAGCTTCGATTGGGAAAGGATGGAATTTAGAACCCATGCTCTTTTTCCAATAGAGTTTGGTGTCAAGTGTCTTTTTCAGCACGATCAAAGTTTCAGAATCATGTTTAGAAAAATTCCAATTTGATCCTTCTGTATGTGTCTTCCAAAGATTATATTGGTAGGTCTTGTTTTTATTCAAAGAAAGTCCTTTTAAATCATCGTGCTCCATTGATTGGAAAAGATGAAATTCAGGATTTGTCTCCGTGTATAATTTCATAACATGTGTAGGAAAGCTGTCTTGCAGATTTATGCTTCTTGGGGAGGTGGTAATTTGCAGTGCCACCTTTTGCATATGCTCTGCCTGGACTTCATTTATAACTGAGTTTATTGGGGCAGAAAGGGAATGAAACCTATCTGTAGGGGGAATTACTAGTGAGTGTAAGCACCTGACCTCTAAGAAGGACATAGGAGTAATGAAAAAATCTCTGTGTAGATGTTGTTCAAAATTTTCTAAATCTATCTAGGCTTTTCTGACTAAGAACCTAAGTTGACAAGTGCAATCTTTGGTCACTGTTTTACAGTAGTCAAAGGAGATAAGGCAAACAGTTTTGTGGTTAAAATAAGTTTGGATTTTAACAAATAAGTCATTAAATTTTATGGCTTCTGAGTGTACTTCGAATAAAAATTCTTGTATAAGGTTGTATTTACTCAAAAGAATATTTGGATTAAGGCTAGGTGGGATACTACTAGTAGCACCGGCATAGGTTTGTGTTTGGGCTCTAGGCTCCATTTGTAAGGTCGTCTTAATTTTTTCTTCATCAATGATTTCAAGACGAACTGTCATTTGTGTTTCTTCTTTGGAATAAAATCCTTTGTAGGTAGACCAGAAATAGTCTTGTTTTGCTTCAGAGAGATCTCTGAATCAGGTATATACCCCTTTGTTAGGCCCATTTATTAGGGCAAAGTGTGTAAAACCTTTTCCCGAAGGAGAGGCTGGAGAAGTTAAAACAACTCCTTGATTGTTTTGTGCATAAAAGTTGTATAAGGCGCATATAATGCTTTGTTTTACTTTTGTGACTTGTGTTTCATTTTCAGATGTATACTTTGGAATGTTCCAAATATTGTCTATCAAGACATTAAGCTTGATGCTTGTAGAGTCTCTGCCAGAGTACTGGTAGACATTTGTAAGTATTGACAATTCTTGTTTGCCAAATTTTGTGTATTGATCAGCCCGAAATGGTGATCTAACTTGTTTTGGGTCAATTGCTCCTTTCTTTGTGTTCTCCATAGAGATTTGTGTTTATGATCAAACTGATCTTTGTATTTGGAGGTGACCAAACAGGTCTTTGTAGAGAATCTAGTTGTCACTTGATGTACCTGGATAATATATCAGCAAAGGTATTGTCAGATCCTTTTATGTGTTCAAAACAAATGTTTTTTCGGAAAAGTTTATGTAATCTTTTAAGAGTAACCATCTTTTGTGTGGTTTTTTTTCATTATTAAGTTGATTTGTCCCATATGAAACTATGGCTTCGCAGTCTGTTCTGATGGTTATTTCTTTTTTATTTATTAAAAATAATTTGAAGGCGTCAATGGCGTGTATTATAGCATTTACTTCGTAATCAGTGCTTGTTTTATAAATCTTTGGTTTTGTTGTATATTTTCCAGAAGCATATCTACAAATTTGTTCTTATGTTTTTTATAAATGTTTGTTTTTCTTTCGTTTGAGGATTGCTCCCCATCCAAGTTCACAACCATCGCATTCAATTACTAAATAATCTGAATCTAATGGTAGTTGTAGAGTTGGTAAATTTGTTACCATTTGTTTTAATTTTTGAATTAATTTTATGTCTTCGGAGTTAAATTTTCTTTCTCCTTTTAATGCAGTTTTGTTATACAAAGAAGATGTATATTTTCCTAAATTAGGAATAAAACTTCTTGCATAATTTAATAGTCCTAAAAAGGATCTAAATATTTTGATATCTTCCATTTTATCAGGAAATTCTTCTATTTTTTTAGAAATATGCGGTTGGAGTTTTATAGTTCCATTACCGATTTCTATTCCTAAAAATTCAATGAAATTTTTACAAATTTTCATTTTTTATTTAGAAATTATTAGTCCATAATGTTCTAATTTGTATAAAACTTGTTTTAGATGAAGAAAATGTTCCTCTTTTGTTTTAGAAAAGACTAGTATGTCATCAAATGTAAACACATGTGAAAGATTTATCATTTTTAAAAATGTTATCCATTTTTCTTTGGAAAACAGCTGGAGCATTTTTTAGACCAAATGGCATGACATTCCATTCAAATAATCCTTCTGAACAAGAAAAGGTTGTCCATTTTATAGAATTTGAATCCATTTTTACTTGATGAAATCCACTTTTTAAGTCGAACTTAGAAAACCATTTGGCATCTTGAATTCGATTTATTAAAACATCTTTAGATGGTATTGAATATCCATCCTCCATTGTATTATCATTGAGTCTTTTATAATTATAAACCATTCGAGATTTACCTCGTTTTTATTCTGAAGATTTATTAACTATGAAAGCAGGGCTCCTATGTGGGCTAACACTAGGTGTTATTACTTTAAGTTTTAATAAATTTTGTATATGGTTTTGACATTCTTCTTGTTCCCAGTTATTAAATTGAATGTCTTTTGTTTTTATAATTAAATCCAGATTAATTATATCTAATTTACATGTCACGGGATCTCTATCCCAAAATTTTGTAGGATATTCCCCTATTATATTTGTTTTATTTAACCTGTCTAGGATTTGTTGGATATTTTCAAATTTTATAAATTTCAAATTTTTTATTGAAGAAAAGGCTTCAACTGTATTATCTAGCATGTTATCTATCAAGTGGTTTTCTTTTGTTCTATCCATTATGTATAAAAATTTTGTATTACATTCACATGTATCAGAAATTGTTGGATTTTTGCAATTACAGTTTTCTAATAGAATTTCTTGTTTCAATGAATCACCACTAACTATTGGTGTCATTTGTGTTTTATCAGATATCATTACATAATCTTTATTTATTGTAATTGATTTGTTTTGTCCTAAGATAAAATCTAGGCCAATTATCATACTTTGTTTAAATGGAACTAAGTTCTCTACCCTCATTGTTTTTATAAAAGTTTTATAACAAAAAATTTCACAATTTGTACTTAATTGAAGAATGACATTGTTAATTTTTTCGTTATTTATCATGATTTTCCCGGATATTGTCCTAGTTTTTTGAATGTGTTTAATTTTAACTATGTTTTGGTTTAGAGTTACAGTTTTACATATAACTGTTTCTGAACAACCTGTGTCTATTAAAGCTTGTATTGTTTTTTCTCTAGATGATTTATTATTTATTTTTAGGAAGGTTAATTTAACTAATACCTTTAAAGTTATTAGTTGTTGTTTATTACAAACTAATGGGATGCATTCCATTGTTCCCATCATGTTATTTTGTTCGTGTATGTTACTAGATTCTGAGATATCTATTTTAGTTTTTCCTTTTATTAATTTTTCTAAAAGAATTACTTTTTCTTCTAGATAGTTTATGCGAGTTTCTAATACTGAAACTCTAGTGTCAGTTAAATCTTTATTACTTGATTTATTTGTATTTTCTTTCTTTTCGAAAGGAGGTATATCTTGTGTTTGTGTATTCAAATGTTTTTATTCGCAATTAATACAAAAATTTTTATAATAGAGAGGGCAATGAGCCCTTTTTGATATGTGAAAATATCTTTCACAGTATGTACACGGGATTGATTCTGTCCCTGAATAAAATTGTAGTTTATGTGAACAAGGTTTTGTTTCTAAAGTATTCATTAGACAATATCCTAAATCGTCTAATATGTGACCCATTTCGTTGTATTCTTCTCCCATTGGGAAGTCATTTTCCTTGTTATAATATAAATGACTATATTCATTATGTGTAAATTCATTTATTAGATCATAATTTTTGTATATTTTATCTGGGTTTGGTTCATCCTTATATTCTGTTATACTAACCCAGATAAAATTTCTGAATCTGTAGAGACATCCTCATCTATAGGGAGGAGATTCATATGGCAAAATTTTATTAAATTTGCCTCTTTTGTATAAAGATTTGAAATGTTTGGACAATCTCGCGAAAAAATGTCCTGGCTGATTGCAAGCAAAACATTTTAAGATTTGTTTGTAAGTTTTATTATCTCTAAATTTTCTAACATGTCTATTAGGATTTAGAGTTGGTTTTCTGGCGTTAGAAGCCCTTATTGTATAAGTTTTCCTAGGATTTCTTGGTCCTAAGTATTTTTGTGTATTTGTTTTTCTAGGTTTATCTCGAGATATATTTTTCTTATTCTTAAACCTATTTTGGGAATATTGTTGAGGTGTGTATATTTGTTTACAGATCCCAGCATCAGAATGTTTTAGCTGTTTTTGTATAGCTATGTGGGAACTTGTGTCTTCTATTATTTTCATAATGTGTTGTATTCGTATAGAGAGATTATTCAACATGGGAGTAACCTCATCATTTTTCCAATTTTCTCTAATTTTTTGGCCCAATTTTCCTGGTAATTTTAAAAACATTTTATCTCCTATATTTACATCATGAAAGCTACCAGCTATAGATGCATATAAGAGATAGTCTTGGCAATATTCTTTTATTTTACCAAAGTATTCAATAGAAAATCTTTTTAGATGTCCTAAATAAATTTGTTGTCTGATTGTATTGCCATCGTTGGCAGATTGTGAAGTGAACAATCTTTGTACAAGAGAACAAAAATTGTAAATATTTGGACCAGGTTCTATAACCAAAGTATTCAGATCATTAGGGAAATTTTTCTTAAAAGATTTCCAACCGGATCTAGCAATGTCACCTAAGTAGGTTTCGCCTTTAGCAATCATTTCTTGAGAAGACTGCATATATTTCTCATGATGTATGTCATAATCATGGATTACAGCAGCAGTCCATTGTTCTATGTATGTTGGGAGGAGTTGGGGATCTATTCCTCCTATGTTTAAAAGTAAATTTGGAATTTGAAAATTTGGTTCTACTAGTAGTCTTTTACCATGAGAGGTGTATTTATTATCACTAAGGACTATATTTTGTACAGTTTCTCTGGGAAAGAATCCCTGAGTATAATTTTGTGTTCTGGCTGGATCTAACCTATAATTTGTGGCAGAGGATTCTTCATGTTCATTTATTAATTCTACTTTTGTGTTTTCAGAAGTTGTAGATAATTCATCATCTTATTTGTCTTGTAGTTTTTCTGTAAATTGATAAGAAAATTCTTTGTCTTCAATTTGTTGTTCAATTTTAATTTTTGTAAAAATGTATTAACAATATCATTTATTTCATCATTTTCTTCATTTTCTTGAAGTCTTATAACTTCATTATGTTATGGGGGGAAATTATCCCAAGGTTCCCAATTTGGGTTACTAATGAGGCTATGTTCTAGTGAATCTTGTCTAGACATAGTTTCTAAAGTTCCTTGCCTAAGCATGGCTATGTTTGCTTGATGATAGTTCCATTCTTCATCAGTCATGTCATCATCGTCTTCATCATCAGTGTCTATGATATTCATTATAGCAATATGATCATTGTCAGAAATAGCGGATGTACTATCCCTTTTGTCTTGTTCTAAATATACCAGTGTAGTATTTCTATAGTCTGTGAAGCTTAGACTAAGGGCTCTAGACCTATTGTGTAAAATGGCAGAGTTTGGGTTTGTGATGGGATTGTGTTCATCCCTTTGTAAATGAGTTTGCCATAGATGACCCTGATTTCTTCGTGTAAATGTCTGAGCAGGCAAAAATTGTGTACCAATAGAACTAATGGCTTCTTCTAATGGTCTGGTGTTTATTCTGTACATAGAAGAAATATAATTATTTATTCTTCCTATGAAAGTTATGTCTAAGTGTAGGTTATTTTCTATCCAATTTATTCCAAAACCTATGGTTTGTACTTCTAGACTAATATGGTTGACAAAGTCTGGAAGGGTAAGTGTAAAGTTTGGAGCAAGGTATATTAGAGATATGGGTTGATTTAAGTCAACTTCTAATATTCCTATAATGCTTTGGGAATCATTGTTTTGGAATCTGGTGTCATGGAGGACTATCAAGGCTTTAGCACCAATGATGTGTCTAGCTAAGGATCTTACGCCTATGGTGATTAAACCCATATGAACATATCGTCCTTGTTGGTTTAAAAGTTATGTAGCTGTTTGTTGAGATATTAATGGTATTATCTCATAAGTGTTGTCAGGAAGGTGAAAATCTTCTATCCTCCTATATCTGTAAAGGCTAGTTCTTTCGGAGCTTAACCAACCTACGTTGTATAATTGTCTAGGATTCAAAGAATCTATTCTAGAATTTGATCCTATTTCAACATTTTGTTGTATGTCTACTAAGTCTTCTAATCTTCTAACATTAGTAGATCTTCTTCTGTGTAGAAATCTATCTAAGATTCCTGGATGTTGGATGAGATCTTGTCTCCTAGTATTATGTTCTCTTAATCTTCGAGAAGTTCCGGGAAACCTCTCTGTTGTTTGATTCCTATTGGGTGTACTATCCATAGAAATATCTTGGAGTTGTGTTTGTGAACTATCATTAGGTCTTAAATTCATAATTTATCTAATAGTTTTATCTTTGTTGGAGGTATTGTTGTCCTGTGTAGTCTGATTCCTATTACTAGATTTAGCTTTATTTGTTGTTGCAATTACTTTAACAAATTTGTGAGTATTTTTACATACTGTTTTAGTTTGTGTGGTTGTTCCTAATGATAATTTAGAAACTTTATTAACTAAATCATTTATATCATCTGATATATTGTTGTTTTTGTTTCTGTTTAAATCTATAAGATTTGATAATTTTCTAGAAACCTCTTCTAACAAGGCTATTATTGTGTTATTTTGTCCTACTAATATTGTATGTACAAAATCTGTATCTTGGGTTGGTTTTGTATATCCTACTAGAGGAGATTTTGTTAAAAATTCAACAGCTGCAATAGCTGATTTATAGTCTTTCCCATTAATGGGTTGAAAATTTGTCATTTGTAAAAACTTTTCGTTTGTAAAATTTTATGTGTAAGAAAAGAGAGAGTAGTGAGAAAGCAAGAGTACCGAAAATAAGAGAGAAGAGAAAGCAGTAGAAAGCAGAACCAGAAGATCAGATATATAAGGTAAGGTATCCATGGAATACACTATAAAACAATAAATATTAAAGAATATAGAAAATCATAAGGCTTATCAGAAAATTAACTATTTTTTTTTTAAAAAAATTAATTACATCTGAATTTGATAAAAAATATACATCTGCACTTGTTGGCGCAATATGCACCTGTTTCTCAACTCATCTAGGTAGGAAACTAGGGACTTACACCGACACTCCACTGGCTATCACTGCCCTTCAACTACCATGAGTATCCTAGCAAACACTATCCACTCTTGACAGATGTTTATTTTCAATCAGAAAATTTAAGATTTAAAAATTGATATAAGAACTGTCCTTGGAAAGATATAGGCTCTGATACCAAAGAGGGAGAGAGAACCTAAGAGTGAGAGAAAAGAGAGAGAGAAAAAAAATAAATAAGGGAGAGAAGATGACGAGAAAAAAAATTAGAGCTGGATTTATACGGCGGTAGTCCGTTCAATACCAGTTATCAAGGGCACACCTTATGAGTTTCTCAACCCGACAAGGCTTACAAATCCCAGGTTTTCGAAAAATCATCTTATAATATTTTTTTAAAAATATGTTTAAATTTAATTAAAAAATAATATTATGTTTTAAAAAATATTATAAAATAAAAATTTAAATTGATTAGATGAAAAAAAGTGTGTATATTTTAATCAATAAAAAAAAATTTGTGTACGAAAATTATAAATTAAAAAAAATTATATATTATCCAAAAAAATTAATACCCTAAATATCTATTCATAATGTTGTTTTAAATGTTAAAATTCATTTTTTATCTTTTTTTTGCATTTCATATAATTATTTTAATTTATTTTTCCTTAGGAAAACTATTTTAGTTTATTAATCTGACGTTGATTTGGATATAAGAATGGGCTACTACTCATACCATTTGCTAAAGAAATTTATTATAAGGGTGTGCAACTGGTCGATTAAGTTTGGGTCAATTTGGCCTAACTCGTCCTTTTAAATTAATAAACTATTTTTGACTATTTAATTTTTCAGTTTCGTAGGTCACGAGTTGGGTCAGATTAGTTTAGGGGGTTTGTATTTTACTTTATCATAATTTCTTGGGATTTTTTTTTGCAAAAAGTACAACTTTTCAAACCAAAATTGGCATATAAAAATAAAAACAAATGATTTCATAATCTTAAAAAAAGGTTTTAGAATAAAAACTTATATTTATTTCGATTCAAAAGTATGAATATTAAACAATATTTCTACAATTGGTGGAAAACAATTACAAAATAATTAGTATGAATTATATTAATCGTTTAAAAACATAAAAATTAAGAAAATTATTACTAATTTTAAAATTATAATAAAATATACATAATAGGCGATTTGGGTTGGATTTTGATGGGTTATAAGAATCAAACTCGCACCCGTCCGCTGCAACCTTTTTGAAACCGTTCGTTAACCCATTTTAACCCGTCAATCCGCTCAAAACTGTCCAAATTTCAAATTTTTATAATATGTTGGTTGGGTCGGATCAAGTTGCGGTTTTATGTCCACCCCTAATTTATCATTTTACAAATTTTATTATAAATTATGGTATAAAGATGCTTTAGAAAGATTTAGAATTTTTATTTTGAAACTTGCTTAGAATTATTTAACACACGACGAGTTTATATCTTACAAATTTAATAGATCAAAACACATTTAATGTATTATTTATTTTAATTTTAATTTTCTTCTTCTTCTATAGGTGAGATTTGCACATTCTTTTTCAATTTTCGATGCGGTCTCTTTCATAACTCCTGTTGTTGAGTGATCACTATTATAGGTAAGTTTGATCTTGAATCAACAAACTTTTTTTATGAAATCCTACCTACCAAGGGCCCTCTCACTGGGGCAATGACTAGGAGGATTGAAGGAGACTTGACCTGGAAAGACTCATCAAGACCCCAGCTCATGATGGAGGTATATATTTTAGGCCATAGTTCTTAGTTTTCCTCTTGTAAATATTAATTAGCTTTTAATTCCCTTTTGGGCCATGTATTTTGGCCATTTATGTTAGTTTTTAGAGTTTAGGGTGTAAATAGCTTAGGAAGAGAGGTGAGGGGAGTAAAGGGTCTAATAACCCAACAGAATGTGGATCTTTTTCCACACCCCCTTGATTAGGTCGTGTCACTCCCATGGCTTAAGGCTATGCACCACTTTTAATGGGCCTAAGAGGGATTAGTGCTCCTAATCCTAATTAGGCCCAAGTCTCACATTGCCTAGTTTTGAGTGTCTTGCTCTCTCTTCGGGCTACAAATATACCTAATCTCCTTTGTACAAATTACACTTAATTGAATAAAGTAAGATTCCATTGAGTTATTATTCTTAAGTTTCATTTTTTAGAAACATCTCTCTTAAGGATTTTATTCCTTAAAGCTTTTATCAAGGGACCTCTCCCTTATGGCAAACATTATAAAATTCTTGACTCATCTTTCTCTTAGAAAGTGGCGTCAACCCTCCCTCATTTCTAGCCTCTCCATCCTTCATCTTCTCTGAGGAAGAAACCTTAGTTGAAGAGATCAAGGGAGTGCATAATTTGGTATCATGAGCCATCTTCATGAAGGTTCATTTCCTCCTCATTTCCTTTAAATCTATGTGTGTTTCTTAGTTGTTTTTCTGCATTTTTTATGCTTTAATTCTTACTCCTTTATTGTCATTTTATTCTCCTTTCATGTCTTGTTAGTAGTATATTTATTTCTTGTCTTTTAATTCCTTGCACTTTTATTTCTTTGGTTCAATTTCTAGTTCTTTCATTGAATCAAGTTATGTTAAGTTTCTTGTGTAATTTTTTCCTAAGAGAGTATTTGTAATGATTTCACCATTTTGGTGAAAGAAGCCACCCAAGGTGATCTAGACTCTTGGAAATCACACTTTACTTTCATCTTTCCTTTTTATTTTGAGTTGAGCATTTTTTTAATTCTTGTGGTGAATGTGAGTTTTTATTTTTCTGCACTTTATTTTTTCAGCTTTTATTCTTCCTTGTTGTGTCATTCAGATTCTCATGTTTAGGCCTTTACTTTGTCATTTAAATTCCTAGTTGTACCTTTTTTTATTTTTACCATAAAAAAGAGTATGTGTTGCTTCTTGGAATTAAGCATCAAAGAGGTTCATCCTCTTAAGTAAGTCTTATAAGAAGTCTGCATGCTATTAGTTTTACCATGATCTAAATTTGTTTTTCCAAAAAAATTTGTGCTTAATTTCCTCCTAATCCTTTGCTTTTCTTTTAAGTAGTTAATTATTGAACTAGTTCCTTGGTGTTTTGTTTTTACTTTGCTGCATATTGAGATTGATTGGGCGTGTAGACTTGGCTTAAATTTAACTAATCAACCTTACCTTTCACACTCCTTTAAACTCTCTTTTTGCCTAAAAAGTAATATCTTAACTACTAGTTCATTTTATGCTACTTATTTTGTCTTAGATTTGCATTGCTTTGAACACTGGTCTGGTTGTCATATTTCCCTTAAGCAAGCATTTATTTTCCCTAAGACTCCTGGATAATTTGTGTTCATAAATATTCAAGAGGTGTAACAAAATATTTTTTTAAAAAAAATAGCAATCAAAAAAAGAAAACTAAAGTAATTCAAAAGTGGCTTAGTATATAAAAAAAGAGATAAAGTAAAAGAGGCAAAGAGCAAACAAAAAAAATTACAAGTGCACCTCATTTAGTTTCCAAACAAAGGAGTATTCAATTTTGTAAGAAACTTGCTTATTTTGGGACATAAAATTTTTGGGCATTTAAAAAAAAAAGAAGAGTGCAAATCTTAGACACTTTGTGAGTCTTTTTAATCGATACACATAATCTAATCTAGCACTATTCTAGGTTCCCTTTGATGTGCTAATTTCCTTTCCAACCCTTTAATTGTTTATTTGTCTTGTTCTTATTCATTGTGTTTGTCTACTTATAATCTATCCACTTGGATTTATGCCCTTTTTTGGTTTTGAGATCTTCTTGTTTTTCTTTACTTTTGCATTCTCTTTCTCTTTGTGCGCCACTTTTGAGAAAGGAAAAGAGAGGTCAAATCAAGCTTTCCATAAGGGAAGCATCTTGAGGTGTGTTGAAGCAAGCTAAGGAAAAGGTTCATTCAAGGGAACAACACCAATTTGAGAGAGGCAAACACTTAGAGTGGAGAAGCAACATCAAAACTTCAAGTCTTTTACTTTTTGCTTGTTTGGGTGTAAAATTTTAAGGTTATTTTAATTGAGGTATTGGATGCCCATACGGGTCACATCTTTGATTGTAATAACTTTTAGTTTCTCATTTAAATGGGAGAATGAATTGGTACCTTATCTCTCCACCTTAGGTCCATGCCTTTAGATCCTTACCATTGTCTGAATTTTCTTCTATTTGCTTTGCATCTTAGTGTGAAAGGCTTTTGAGTTCCAAAGACTCTTAAGTAATTCACTAAGGGAGAAAAAAAACAAAAAAGTGAGGAGTGTTGCCCATAGGTTCTTCTTAATCACTTTCAAAATGAGCTCACACACATCTAGTAAAGGTGCAAAATCAGAGCAAAAACAAAGCACAAAGGCGCACAAGAAGCAATGGATTCTAGGCCAAGGTATGCAACCATAGCGTTGTAGTTTTTGCCACAGCCGAGTGGATTTAGGCACACTACCTCTTAGGCAACACAAATTCAAGCACAACACAATATGACTCAAGGATCAAATGCAGAAATAAAAAAAATAATTGGCACACATAAAATTCAAGAGCAAGAACAAGAAGCTTGAACCATCCAAACAAAACCACAGAGTGAAGGAAACAAAAAAACACAACTATTAAACACAAAAAATTTAGACAAAATTGAATTAGCAACTAACAACATGGAAGCATCTTTGAACTTAAGAATTGAAGTAGGAATAGAAAAGAAAACGTGAAAACTAAAACAAGACAACAAAGAAGATAAGTAGTAGAAAAACCTCTTAGAAGAGCGCCTCTAGATACCACTTGATGCAACCTCCATGGGTGATCTTCCAATGATTCTCTTCTAAGTACTTTCAAGGATGAAGAAGCGGTGATGGAAGGAAGAAGATGATCAAGGAATGGCACTACTTCTAGAGTTGAGTCATGCTTAAATGCTTGCTACAAAGGAAAGAGCCTTTGATAGAAGCTACAAGAAACTCTCTCTACAAGAGGAGAATTTCAGACACTCAAAGGGAGAAGAAAATTCTCACAAAATTAAATTTCTATTCAAATGAGTGTTAAGGAGATGCAAAAGGTGAAGGCAAAAATTTATAGAGCTAGGAGTGGGAGGGAGAGGAATTGGACGTCCAACCTCTTAATTAAGGCCCAAGACTCTTAAACATGTGTTAATTTAGGCTAAGCATGATTAGCACATGTTTAAGAATGTAGAAGATCCAAACAAGGCCCTAAGAATGTGGGTCTATGTTCCCTTAATTTGCATTTAAAGTTTGGAGGGAATCCACGTGACACCCCAAAATTCAAATTAAAATTTGGTTGGCTCATAATCAGCCAATTATGCGCCCAGTTGGAGGAGAGAGGTGATTGGCACCGAGAGGAGGGAACAAAGGGTCGCACTTGTCTCTTAGTTAGTTAGATAAGTATTAAGATGAATTTGAGTGTGTATTTAGATAAAACCACACGTCCAAATCCTCCTTAAGGCCTAACTAATCAACTTACTCCTAAACCCTACTAATTAAACCTCCAATTACAAATTAGAAAGAATAAAAGGCCAAAATACATGACCAACAAGACACGAGACCTAAACTAGCAAGACTATGCCTTAACAAGTAGACATATCCTAAAACTAGCTACCTAGAAGGACTATGATCAATCTTCACTTAAAAAATGAGTGAGGTTTTCCTTCCTCCTTCCTAGCTCATCTTGAAAGTGATTAGGAAGAACCTATAGGTAACACTCCTTACTCTTTTGTTTTGTTTTCTCCCTAAGTGAATTACTTAAGAGCCTTTGGAACTCAAAAGTCTTTCACACTAAGATGTAAAGCAAAAAAAGAAAATTAAAACAAAGGTAAGGATCTAAGGCGTGCACCTAAGGTAGAGAGATGGGATACATATTCCTTCTCCTACCTAAACGAGAAACTAAGAGCTATTACAATCAAAGACGTGACCCTTATGGGCATCAAACACCTCTATTTAAATTTCCTTGAAAAATTTACACCCAATTAAAGCAAAAAGTAAAAGACTTGAAGTTTGATGTTGCTTCTCCACTCTAAGTGTTTGCCTATCTCAAATTGGTGTTGCTCCCTTGAATGAACCTCTTCCTTAGCTTGCTTCAACACACCTTAAGATGCTTCCCGTGTGGAAAGCTTGCTTTGACCTCTCTTTTCCTTTCTCAAAGTGGCGCACCAAGGGCAAGAGAGTTCAAAGTCAAGAAAAGCTCAAAACCAAAAGAAGGGCATACATCCAAGTGGATAGATTATATATAGACAAACACAATGAATAAAGAACTAGACAAGCAAACAATTAAATGGTTGGAAAGGAAATTAGCACATTAAAGGGAACCTAAAATGGTGTTAGATTAGATTATGTGTATGGACTACAACAAAAAAAGACTCACAAAGTGTTTAAGATTTGCACTCTTCTTTTCTTTTGCAATTGGTTGAAAAACTTTAGGTCCCAAAATAAGCAAGTTTCTTACAAAATTTAATACTCCTTCGTTTTGAAACAAAATGAGGTGCACTTATAACTTTTTGTTTTGCTCTTTATCTCTTTTACTTCATCTTATTTATATATATATATATATATATATATATATATATATATATATATATATATATATATATATATATATATACTAAGCCATTTTTGAGTTACTTTAGTTTTCTCTCTTTTTTTATTGCTATTTTTTTAAAATAAATATTTTGCTACACCTCTTGAATATTTATGAGCACAAATTATCAAGGAGTCTAGGGAGAAAATAAATGCTTGCTTAAAGGGAAATAAGACAGCCACACCAATGTTCAAAGCAATGCAAATCCAAGACAAAATAAGTAGCATAAAATGCACTAGTAGTTAAGGCATTACTTTTAGGTAAAAAGAAAGTTTAAGGGGGTGTGAAAGGTAAGCTTAATTACTTAAATTTAAGCCAAGACTACACGTCCAATCAATCTCAATATGTAGCAAAGTAAAACAAAACACCAAAGAACTAGTTCAATAATAGACTACTAAAAAATACAAGCAAAAGATTAGGCGGAAATTGAGCACAAAATTTTTGGAAAAAGTTTAGATCATGCTAGAACTAATAGCATGTAGACTTTTTATAAGACTTACTCAAGAGGATGAACCTTTTTTATGCTCAATTTCAAGAAGCAATACACACTTTTTTTACGGTAAAAACAAAACAAGGTACAACTAGGAATTTAAATGACAAAGTAAAGGACTAAACATGAGAATCTAAATGACAAAAATAAGGAATAATAAAAGCTGAAAAATAAAGAGCAAAAAAATAAAACTCACACCCACAACAAGAATTAAAAACACTAAACTCAAGAAAAAATAAAAGGCAAGATGAAAGCAAAATGTGATTTCCAAGAGTCTAAACCACCTTGGGTGGCTTCTTTCACCAAAATGGTGAAATCATCAGAAACACTTTCTTAGGAAAAATATCACACAAGAAACTTAACATAACTTTATTCACTGAAAGAACTAAAAATTGAACGAAAGAAATAAAAGTGCAAGGAATTAAATGACAAGAAATAAATCTACTACTAACAAGACATGAAAGCAGAATAATATGACAATAAAGGAGCAAGACTTAAAGCATAAAAACTGTAGAAAAACAACTAAGAAACACACATAGATTTAAAGGAAATGAGGAGGAAATGAACCTTCATGAAGATGGCTCTAATACCAAATGATGTATTCCCTTGATCTCTTCAACCAAGGTTCCTTCCTATAAGAAGATGGAGGATGGAGAGGCTAGGAATGGGGGAGGGTTGACGCCACTTTCTAAGAGAAAGATGAGTCAAAAATTTTATGATGCTTGTCACAAGGGATAGGTCCCTTGATAAAAACTTTAAGGAAGAGAATCCTCAAGAGAGAGGTTTCTAAAAAATGACACTCAAGAATAATAACTCAATGGAGTCTTACTTCATTCAATCAAGTGTAATCTGTACAAGGAAGACTAGGTGTATTTATAACTAAAAAAGAGAGCAAGACACTCAAAACTAGGCAATCTGAAACTTAGGCCTAATTAGGATTGGGAGTAATAGTCCCTCCTAAGCCCAGTAAAAGTGACGCATAACTTTAAGCATTGGGATGTCATGGCCTAATCAAAGGGGTGTGGAAAGAGATCCACACTCCTTTGGGTTATTAGGCTCTCTACTCCCCTTACCTCCCTTCCTAAACTAATTACACCCTAAACTATAAAATCTAAAAAATGGCCGAAATACATGGCCCAAAAGGGAATTAAAAGTTAATTAATATTTAAAAGAGGAAAACTAAGGACTATGGCCTAAAATATCTATCTCCAACATGAGTTGGGGTCTTGATGAGTCTTTCCGGGTCAAGTCTTCTTCAATCCTCCTAACCACTGCCCCAGTGAGAAGGCCCTTGGTAGGTAGGATTGTATCATTTCCTCACCCGTTGGAAGGATTTATCCTTATATCTGAAGGGTTATCCTCTTCCATATCAACATCTAAAAAGAGGGTAAAATCACAAACATTAAAAATCGTTTTAACTCCATAATCCTCGGGAAGGTCTAACTTATATGAATTATTATTTACCTTCTCAAGGATTTGGAAGGGATCATTTCCTCAAGGGCTAAGTTTGGACTTCCTCTTAGAAGGAAAACGATCCTTTCTTAGGTGCAGCCAAACCCAATCACCTTTTTCGAAGATGACTTCCTTCCTCCCCTTGTTACTAGTGAAGGATACCCTTTAGATTGGTTTTCAATATTGGTTTTGACTTTCTCATATAGTTTTTTGAAAAAATCATCCCTAGCTTCCCCTTCTTTATGAAAAGTTTGGTGTTAGGGAGTGACAATAAGTCCAAAGGAGTGAGAGGATTAAAACTATATACAACCTCAAAATGGAGTGCTTAGTGGTTCGATGGACCACCCTATTATATGCAAATTCAATGAAGGGGAGATACTCATCCCAAGACTTGTGGTTGCCTTTCAAGAGTATCCTCAATATAGTGGATAGGGATTTATTTACTACCTTAGTTCGACTATCCGTTTGAGGATGACAAGTGGTAGAAAATAAGAGCTTAGTTCCTAGCCTTCCCGAAAGAGCTTTCCAAAAATGGCCAAAGAACTTAGCATCCCTACTAGAGACTATGTTTGAGGGTATTCCATGCAAGCGGACAACCTCACGAAAGAAAAGTTTTGTGATGTGACTCGCGTCATCTACTTTGTGGCAGGGAATGAAATGGGCCATTTTACTAAAGTGGTCCACTGCCACGAAGATAAAGTCTACACTTTGTTGAGTTAAAGGGAGTGGGTAAAGGTGTGTATAGTCCATGAGGCATTGCTTAGGACTTAGCTTGTAAACACGTTATGCATCGCAAGTAATGTCTTTGGACATCTTTCTTCATATGGGTGCCAAAAGAATTTTTCTTTTAATAGCATTAAGGTTTTATCAATTCCAAAATGCCCTGTGAGCCCACCTTCGCGGCTCTTTTTTGTCAACAATTTCCTAATAGATCCTTGGGGTACACAAAGTTTGCCCTATTTGTAAAAGTACCCCTCACACAGGTAAAAACCATCTTTGGCTTTGGAAGATGAGGTAGCATAAATGGTTCCAAAGTCTTGGTCAGAAAGATAAATTTCCTTTATGTCATCAAATCCCAAAATTTGAGCACTAAGGGTGGCAATGAGATAATGCCTCCTTGAAAGAGCATCAACCACCACATTTTTCTTTCACCTTTTTATATTTGATGACATAAGGAAAAACCTCAAGAAATTCAACTCATTTAGCATGCCTCTTGTTCAACTTTCCTTGCCTCCTCAAATACTTAATTGACTCATGGTCACTATGAATATCAAAGTCCTTGGAAACAAGATAATGTTCCCAAGTTTGGAGAGCACGGATCAAGCATAAAACTCCTCATCGTAGGTAAGGTAGTTGAGGTGGCCACTGTTGAGTTTTTCACTAAAATAAGCAATGAGATGTCGCCCTTGCAACAACACAACTCCTATACCTACTCCTGATGCATCACATTCTAGCTTAAATGTTTTTGAAAAGTCGGAAAAAGCTAGAACGGGTGCATTAGTGAGTTTGTCCTGGAGCAGTTGAAAAGCTTATTCTTGTTTTTCACCCCATAATAAAGGAACTTCCTTCTTCACCAAGTCATAGAGTGGTAAAGATAGTGTGGAAAAGTTAGGCACAAAGTGTCTATAAAATCCCGCGAAACCATGAAAACTCTTAATCTCAGTCACACTGGTAGGGGTGGGTCACTCTTGAATGACCTTTATTTTTTGGGGGTCCACTTCGACCCCTTGGGCACTAATGACAAAGCCCAAGAAAATTACACTAGGAACACAAAAAATGCATTTTTACTTTGAACTTTTTTTTCATCCTCTGTTTTATGTTTTATGATGAGTTGATCCTCAGCCACTTAAGAAGGTGTTAGAGGAGTCAACTTTATTTTTTGGCCCTTATGAGTGAGGATTATCTCATTAGAGTAGCCATGGTGAATGACTTGTTTGTCAAACTGTCAAGGCCTCCCTAACAAGATATGGTCAGCGTCCATTGGAACTATATCACATAAAATCTCATCTTGATACTTTCCAATAGAGAATGCCATATTCACTTGTTTGTTTACAACTATTTCTCTTTCCCCACTAAGCCATTGGAGCTTGCAAGGTCTAGGATGAGGAATTGGTTGTAAGGCTAGCTTTTCTACCAACCTTGAGCTACAATAATTGCAGCAGAACCCATTATCCATAATGAGAAAACATGTTTTGTTTAAAAATTTACACTGTGTATGAAATATCTTTTCTCTTTGGGAGTGTTTAAGCTCAAAAGGTTGGCTTCCAAGAAGGCGTCTAACCATTAAAAGGTCTCCATCACAAGAGTTTTCAATAACGTCATGCTCATGATGCTCGTGACCCCCTTCTTCCTTACTCTCACTAGAGGAGGAAAATGAGCTACTCTCACTAAAAATATCTTTGTCCCTTATGATTATGGTTTTCTTATTGGTGCATTGAGAGGCAATGTGGCCTCTCTCAAGGCATTTAAAGCATTTAATACTACTAGTCCTATTGCTAGAACTAGTAGGGGGGTTGTCTTTGATACATGGGTTTATGTTCCTTATGCACATGTTAGGATGGTTCCATTTTAGGAGAGCTTTTGCAAGAGCTTCCCTTACCTAGGTCCCTCTTTCCATAATTGTAAGAAGGAAATTCTCTTTTTGCTCTACTTTTCTTTTTAATTGATTTTCCATTTTTATGGAAAGTTGGACTAGGTCATCTAGGTTATTATATGGTAAAAACTCAACCTTGTCCCTTATGTGATGCAATCTCACCTAGCATGCATCATGGCTAGGAGGACTCAAGGAAGGCATGGCATGGACAAAAGCTCATTGAAGATTCGAAGCCATAGTCTTCGTTATTTTTAGCTTGTAAATATTTTATTTTAATTAGATAAATAGGAAAGTATTTTTAATTCCCTTAAGGCCATGTATTTCCGGCCATCTTCTTAGTTTATAAGGTATAGGTGTCTTTAGTTAAAAAGGAGGAGTAAGCTTATAATGGGTGCATAAGTTAAGACATGATTTTGGGCTAGCCCATTCACATTAAGATATGCTAATTGCACCCATAGGGGGTGAACTTAGGTGCCTCACTTAAGGCCTAAGACTTGGGTTAATTAGTTTTAATCCTAATTAAGCCCAAGTCCCACATTGCCTAGAAAAGTGTGCCCAAGCTCTCCCATTGGGCTATATATACTCATTCCCCCTCATTGTAAAATTTCACCTTTGAAGTTGAATGAAAATAGTCTCTTTGTGAGCACATTCTTAGTAAAAGGTCTTGAGGATCCTCTCTCTTGAGGAACCTCTTCCTAGTTGGTTTTTATCAAGGGTTCCTTTCCTTGTGGCAAACCTAAACACTTTGGCTTATCTCTCTTTGAGAGTGGCGCCCCACCTCCATTTTCTTTCCCCTCCATCATCCATTTCATGGTGCTTGGAACCTCAAGGAAAAAGATCAAGGGAGGCATGCATCATTATGTCAGAGCTCAAACCACTTAAGAACCTAGCTTCGATGACCTTTGGTTCTTCAGTGACGCCCGCTCTCATCATCAAAAGCTTCATGGTTTGTCTGTACTTTCTTGCTCTCTCTATATAACAAATTTCTTTTGCTCATCAATACCTTAAAAAGCATGTTCAACATTTCCCTATGTACTCTAGGATTGAGGGTTACTTGATGCCCTTGGTTCATGAGGCGATGCCATGCCAACTTACAAATTTTGGGAGTTTAATGATGCAAAAATATGTTGCACTCCCCTTGATCTTTTCCTTGAGGATCCACACATTAAGAAATGGATGATGGAAGGAAGAAAGATAGGTTGAGATGGCGCCAATCCTTAAGGAGATAAGGCAAAAATTTATGAAGCTTACTATAAGGAAGTAACCCTTGATAAAAGCTAATTAGAAAGAGACTCCTCAAGAGAGAGGATTCTCAATGACAATTTACTATAGAACAATGCTCCTAAAGAGTCTTATATCAATACCAAATTTAAGTATGAAGAATACAAGAGAGGGATGAATATATATAACCCAATGGGAGAACTTGGACACACAAACCAAAGCAAGCAATGTGAGACTTAAGCTTAATTAGCATTAAGGCTAATTAATCCAAGTCTTAGGGCCTAAGATTTGGGTGCCTAGTCTAATCCATGGGATGCTAATAGCTCATCCAAAATGTGAGGGAAGTGAAGCCAAAACACTACACATAAGAGACCTCACACTAAGCTTGTTTCTTTAAAATAACTAGAAGCACATCTTCTTCCTAAACTAAAGAATAATGGCCAAAATAAAAAATTTTAATTCAAGATAGCCTCATGCCCTATATTCCCAGGAAAATTAAAAATTTTTATAAGCTAAAAAACAATGAAGACAATGACTTAAATTCTTCAATGAGCTTCCATCCATGTCATGTTTTCCTTGAGTCCTCGTAACCATGATGTATGATAAATGAGATTGCACCATTTAACACATAAGATTTATTTTCCCCTCTATCTAAAGTAAGAGGAACAATTGCTGATGAAAGATTTTGAGTAACAAGAGTGTGATTTGATGATTCTTGCAAAAAAGACATCATATCAACAATATTTTTTGGATTTTTGGTGAATTGTCTAGCAATATCATGACACCAATTTGTGTCCACCCTACCCTAAAGTTTCTGGGCATTGACATTGTCCCCAATTTCCTAAATGTTTGACACCAGGGCTACAATAACTTTGAATTGCTCGTTCCCCGAACTCCCACTCTTCTGTGTAGTATTATTATTGTGGAAAATGCACTGTGGATTTTTAACCCTAAATGCACACACTATTAACTATAAGGAGAATGCACCGTGGATTTGGATAATGTGTCATGGGTTTGGAAAAAGGGGGCAAAATGTAAGTAATTTATAAAAGGCGTGCACAATTAAAAATTGGAGGACACAATATGCACAAATGTCAACATAGAGAGATACAAAATATAATTTAGCCTAATTATTTCTATGATTTTTGTGAAACTATATTATTTTTATTTTTCAGGTTATATAATAATGACACTTGACAAGTCAACACAACTGTCAATGATTTAAATTTAACAAATAAATAAAATGTAATCAATTTTAAAAGTGAGGGGCAAAATGGGCATAATTAAAAATGAGAAAATACAATGTGCGTGAGTACCAAAATAAAAGAGTACAAAATATAATTTAGCCTAAATAATAATGTAAAAATAGACAATAGTGACTGTGTATATTCATTTTCTTATATATTTTTTAATTTGATAGCACTATTTAATAAAATAATGGATACGTAGCAAAGAACAAATGAGTGACATGTCCAAATAATAATGGGGGATGTCTGGAATGCCTTTTACAATTTTGTAGGTATTGGTACGTATGTTTTTTTAATCAATAAAACTTTAAGTTTTGTACATATTATTATTTTTATAAATTTAAATAAATAAAAAATTTATTATTCATGATAAAAGTTAACTTGTTAGGCTTTTTTTATAACCAAATAACTAGTCGATGATTATCCCAAAATTATTACAATATAAGAAATAATATTTGAAACAAATTGGCCAGATAAGATTTTCATACAAATTCAAAAGGCATATGAAAATACATACATAATTCCTAACCGTCTAAATCTTCCTCCATTGAAGTGGTGACAAAGGAAGCCAAGTCGAGCTTTGGAATGGCATCAAGCTGCCACCCATCAGACATGGATAAGCAAAACAAGGAAGAGGCATGATATTCAATGAACATAAAAAAAGAAGAATACGCACGGTGAAAAGCAAAAGATACCTGGGAAGAGAGTCCCTCGCATAGCGAGAAGCAAAGTTGGAATGAAGAAAGAGGTCAGATTCCGAAGCAGGTTTTGGAAAATCCATGGTGAAGTGTGTCCTAATAGATTCAACCAGGTAAATAACTTCCACTTAAACTTTTCATAATTTTTTTTTATAAAAACATGAGATATATAAAATTTACAATTTTATTAATTAAAAAATAAAAATAAAAATATAAATACCCATAAAATTAAAAGAAACCACTTTTCCATAATAATGGAGACATGGATTGCGAGTTGGAAGTTGAAAGTTGTGTTGACCGGATACGGAGGATGCGATGACAGATGATTGGACTAAAAAAAAACGTAGTATTACCATGTTGTCTAATGAAAACTATAAACATAAATATTTGTTCTCACACAATATAGTTTTATTTAGGTACAAAATCAATTCCTTACAAATACTATGAAAAGGTATTTTTACATATAAAAAAGGGCACATTATCCATTTTGTTATAAAAATTTTTGTATTAAATGTGTAGAAAAATATTTAAATATACAGGAACAAGAAATACCCTCTTTTGAAAAGAAAGAAAATATTAATAAATTGTATAACAAAGATTTAACCAATACTAGAGTTTCAGTATTAGAAACTCGCATAAATTATTTAGAAGAAAATGTTATTCTTTTAGAAAAAATAATAAAAGGGAAAACTAAAATAGATTCCGAGAGTCTAGTTATTCATCTGAATAAAATAATATGATGGGAACAATGAAATGTATCCCATTAGTTTGTAACAAACAACAACTAATAACTTTAAAAGTATTAGTTAAATTAACTTTTCCAAAAATAAATAACAAACCATCAACAGAAAAAACTATACAAGCATTATTAGATACAGGATGTTCGGAAAGTTATATGTAAATCTATAACTCCACATCAAAACATAGTAAAAAGTAAACACATAAAAAAAACTAAAACAATGTCTGGTGAAATTATGATAAACGATGAAGAAGTTAACAATGTTATTCTTCAATTTAGTATAAATTGTGACCTTTTTTGTCATAAAATTTTCATAAAAACAATGAGGGTAGAAAATTTAGTTACCTAAAAACAAAACATGATAATTGGCCTAGATTTTATTTTAGGTCAAAACAGGTCAGTTACAATACATAAAGATTATGTTATAATAAGTGATAAAACACAAATGACACCAATAGTTAGTGGTGACTCATTAAAACAATATACTACCATTGATAAATGTAATTGTAAAAATTCAACATCTCTCGGTACATGCGACTGTACTACGGAATTTCCATACATATTAGACGAAACAAGAGAGGATTATTCCTCTTTATCTAATATACTATACAATACAGTTGAGGCTTTTTCCTCGATATAAATTTCAAAATCTATAAAATTCGAAAATATTCAACAAATTCTTGATAGATTGAATAAAACAATTATAATAGGAGAAGATCCTACAAAATTTTGGGACAGAGATCCCGTAACTTGTAAACTAGAAATTATTAATCCAGACTTAATTATTAAAACAAAAGACATTCAGTTTAATAATTGGGGACAAGAAGAATGTCAGAATCATATACAAAATTTACTAAAACTAAAGGTAATAACACCTAGTGTTAGTCCACATACTGTCCGACTTTTATAGTCAACAAATCTTCTGAACAAAAAAGAGGTAAATCAAGAATGGTTTACAATTATAAAAGACTAAACGACAACACAGTAGAAGATGGTTATTCAATTCCATCTAAAGATGTTTTAATGAACCGAATTCAAGATACCAAATGGTTTTCTAAGCTCAACTTAAAAAGTGGATTTTATCAAGTTAAAATGGATCTGGATTCAATAAAATGGACAACCTTCTCTTGTTCTGAAGGATTATTTGAATGGAATGTTATGTCATTCGGTCTTAAAAATGCTCCTGCTGTTTTTCAGCGAAAAATGGATAATATCTTTAAAAATGATAAATCCTTTACATGTGTCTATATTGACGACATATTAGTATTTTCTAAAATAAAAGATGACCATTTGCATCATCTAAAACAAGTTTTATATAAATTGAAACATTACGGATTGATAGTTTCAAGATAAAAAATAGAAATTAGTAAAAATTTCATTGAATTTCTTGGAACAGAAATAGGTAATGGAACTATAAAACTCTAGCCTCATATTTCCAAGAAAATACAAGATTTTTCAGATAAAATTGAAGAAATAAAAACACTTAGATCCTTTTTAGGACTTTTAAATTATGCAAAAAACTTTATTCCTAATCTAGGAAAATATACATCTCCTTTATATAATAAAACTTCATTAAAAAGAGAAAGAAAATTTAATTCTGAAGATATAAAATTAGTTCAGAAGACAAAACAAATGGTAACAAATTTACCAACTTTACAATTACCATTAGATTCAAATTATTTAATAATTGAATGTGATGGCTGTGAACTAGGATGAGGAGCCATTCTTAAATGAAAGAAAAATAAACACATACCAAAGGTAGAAGAACAAATTTGCAGATATACCTCTGGTAAATATACAACAAAACCTAAAATTTACAAAACTAGCACTGATTATGAAGTCAATGCTATTATACATGCAATGGATGCTTTTAAATTATTTTTAATAAATAAACAGGAAATAACAATCAGGACTGATTGTGAAGTCATAGTTTCTTATGGAAAAAATCAAATTAATAATGATAAGAAACCTCATAAAAGATGGTTACTTTTCAAAGACTATATAAGTTTTTTTGGGAAAAATATATATTTTGAACACATTAAAGGATCTGACAATATATGTGCTGATATACTTTCAAGGTACATCAAGTAAAGACTTGATCCTCTACAAAGACCTGTTAGGTCACTTATACAAACATCCATATGTTGGAGAATACAAAAAAGGGCGCCGGTGACCCTAAACAAGTAAAAGTCCCTTTTTCAGGAGGACAAATACACAAAATATGGCAAACAAGAATTGCCAATTCTTACAAATATTTTCCAGTACCCTGGAAGAGATAAGAAAAATGTCAAATTAAATATTTTAATTGACAATATTTGGAATATTCTAAAATACACTACACAAAATGAACATCTAGTTACAAAGGTAAAACAAAGCATCGTTAACGCCCTGTACAACTTTTGTTGCCATGATAATAAAGGAGTAGCCTTAACCTCTCCTGCCTCTCCTTCCGGGAAAGGTTTTACACATTTTGCCCTAATCACAGACCCAAATAAAGGTGTTTACACCTCTTTTAAAGACCTCATTGAGGCTAAACAAGACCAATTTTGGTCTACATACAAAGGCTTCTATTCTAAAGAAGAAGCAGAAATGACAGTTCGACTAGAAACAATTGATGAAGAAAAAATAAAGACTGCCTTACACTTAGAGTCTCATGCTCAAACACAAACATATGCTACTGCTGCTTGTAGTATCTCACAACAAATAAATCCAAATATCCTTCTGGGAAATTTGGGTTAATACAGGATTTTCTGTTTGAAATCTATTATGAAACAACAACATACGATGGTTTATTCGTAAAAGTACAAACGTATTTCAATAACAGAAATCCTTGTTTTGGATCCTCTGAATATTGTAAAACTGTGGACAAAGACTGTACATGCCAGTTGAAGTTCATAATAAGACGAGCTCAAATAAATTTGGGTTCTTTCAAAACACACTTATACATGGATGTTTTGATAACTCCCATGTTACTATTAGAAGCAGAATGTTTCCATTCTTTAGTGATACCTCCTACAGATAGGTTTTCAGCCCTGTCCCCAACATTAAATTCTGTCATAAACGACATTCAGGCGGAACACATGCAGCAGGTAGCTTTACGAATCACTACTTCCCCAGAAGTATTCACACTCATGATAGTACAACCACTCATGTCATAAAATTATTTACTGAGATAAATCCTGAGATCCACACTTATGATCTACTTAAAGGATTGTCCTTAAATAAAGACAAAGCATACTAGTACAATCTCTGAAAAGCATATATTGAAGGATCCAACTGGAACTTCTCAAAACGGGATTCCGAGAATTTTATACTGTTAAAGGAAACCCCGAATACAAAAATGTACTGCAAGAAGATGATGGGTAATAAATTTCACCCATTCCCAATTGAAGCTAACCTTTCCCTTGTCAAGCATTTTGAAAAGGAAAGGCTATACAAAGAGATATATGAAGAAACTGGCTGTTATGGCCAGAACACTCCTGGAATGTCATCCTTTCCATCAAATTGTGATGACAATGAAGATCAGAGTCTTCCTGAACAAATGGAAGAAGAGATACAAGATCTGTCTACACTCGCTCGAGTAAGAAGATCATGTTAAAAATTTTACCTGCGACAAAGTAATTTTACTTCTTTACCGAAGTAATAGACTGGAGGGTAAAATTACCAACAAAACAGGTAACTAGTCATAAAGTAACCTTTTTAGCAGGTTACCAATCACAAGGTTACCTTTTAAACCGGTTTTCGGTTACACAAACTATTTATAAATAAGACCATAAGTCTCTTATGCTGAGCGGGTTCGGAACACTTCTCTCTCTAACTCTCAAATACTCTCCTCCTTCTCTCTACACTTCTCCTCTCTTTCCTCCTCTCGTAAAAATTCCTTCTCTGCAATAAAATCAGAAGTTATCAGCAACCCCTCCCCTTCTCTTTTCTCCCATTTGTAAGTATTTCTTTTAAATTTTTTGCACTTATTATTTTAAGTATGAAGTAGTTTTCTCTTAAGGTATATTCGGATGCCTTAAGCAATAAATATTTAAAGATGCGATAATCATTTAAAGGCTTATCATATGTTAATTAAATTTATTTCTCATGAAGTTTATAAACAGATGTCTAACCAGCTCTGCCAGATTCAGTAGTTTATAAACTTGTTTTTATCAATATTATACAAAGATGTCTAACCGACTCTGCCAGATTCAGTATCGTATAATGTTGATTTGTTAATATGAATATTTACTTTAAGTTTCCTCACATTCTCTCTCTTTTTTATCTTGCTCTCTCTTTTCTCTCTCTTTTTTAGTTTTTTTTTCACCTTCTTTTTCTCTCTCTCTTTTATCTCGCGCTCTCTCTCTTTTTTAGTTTTTTTTTCTCTCTCTCACTTTCTTTTTTTCTATAATTTTTTTTATAAAAACATGAGATATATAAAATTTACAATTTTATTAATTAAAAAATAAAAATATAAATACCCATAAAATTAAAAGAAACCACTTTTCCATAATAATGGAGACATGGATTGCGAGTTGGAAGTTGAAAGTTTTGTTGACGGGATACGGAGGATGCGAAGAATGATGATTGGACTAAAAAAAAGCGTAGTATTACCCGTAAGCAGACACGTGTGAGGCTGCGAATTTTACATTTTCTGCTCATTTCATTGCCAAATAAATAAATAATAAAAAAAACAACATGGGTGAGTTAATTTTTAATTTTTTATTTGGCATGCCCATCTTCATCCCCAGTATGTGCATACATTTGTTCTCTCCCTCCAAATTCGCGTGGATCTCTACAGAATTCACATTCACACCCAAATTTATTTCCCACGCGCATTCTTGTTCCATCCAGATCGCCGCATCCTTCCATTTCCGCAATCTACATCGATCCTAATTTCCCAACCCAACATTAGAAAGATCTAGGGTTCCACACCTCTGTCAACCACATTTGTTCCTTTCTGTTACAGAATCCAATCCACGCACGCCGTTTCCATTCAAATTCATCCTTCCTTCTCGGTTTGTGAATGAGAGGTACGTTTACGGTTTCGGTTTAGATGAGCATGGAGGTCGTTAGCGATACGGCGTCGTTGGAGGTCGATTTGTTGCAGCTCCCTGAGGTGTCTGCTCTCGCACTCAAATCGAACCTAAGCTTCGTCGAGACGCTTTTCGAGCAGTGGCTTTCGCTCCCTGAAAGCAATCGATTGGTATGCTTCATTTCACCTTCCTCAATATCGTATTGCTACATTGTTCATTTATACATTCTTGTTCTATATCTATTCCCACCTACTTTCGCCTTCAGATAATAAATAATTAACATTCGTTTCGATAATGATAGTCAAATCCGCAAGCTTTTGTGAGAATATTGCTATTGCTAATGTTAATTAAAGATAGCCTTTGCTGTCGGATTCCACACACCTACATCATGAGAATTATGACTTTTTCTTAGATATACTCGCCATGTATTATATCAGTGATTAATTTCAATGTTATGTCTCAATTCTTTCTTTAAGGCAAATCACTATAGCCTGTTCTAGTAAGGACTATTTTAAAATCTTGCCAATGAAGTCTTGGTGATACTTGAAGTGCATGAATAATATATTGATTATTAACGAAATTCCTTTTTTATTTTTTTTTTATTTTTTGAGTTTCTTGATCTCGTTATGTTTTCCCCTTAAAACATTCTAGAGAATGTAATGCATGCGTTTGTGATTTTATTCTTATGTCTCACTTGTTAATGAGCGCAGGTAACATCATTGCTAAATGAAGCAAAGTCTGGTGCTCCCTTGAATGTCCCAGGGAATTGCTCTAGTCCAAATGCTGCAAGCAGTTCTTTGCCCTCCATGTTTCCTGCTGGCACTGCGCCGCCTCTTTCACCAAGAAGTACATCTGGCTCCCCTCGCATAATGAAACAGAGAATTGGCCCTTCTAATTTGAGTTCTCCTTTGAAAGTTGTCAGTGAGCCAGTTAAAGAATTGATACCTCAGGTTAGACCCATCTGATATGTTATCTTGATATTTTATAAAATTTATGACAGTAAAAGAAAAATAATTTGAACTGAGGGGGGAGTGAAAGTAGATCTAAAAGGAGGATATGATATGCTGCAAAATATAACAGCAGAATACATCAGAAGACTACACCATGAAAGAAAACTATGGCAAAGCTACCCAAACGTGTTGCATATATGAAATGGATGCTCGCTTAACCATGATCATAAAACGAAAGAGAAGCCGTAGAAAGAATCCTCAATCCTCTCCCATAGCAAATTGAGGTGCAATGTAACTGACTTAAAATCTGCCAGCATTATGCTCTAAGGCTTAATTTGTATGCTCCAAAGAGCTGCATGGATTGCACATGCCCCAAAGAATCCATGTATGCCATTACCAAGTTGGACACATCCAATGCTCATCAAAATCCCTATGAGGCTACGACTTGCAACAAATCATTTTAGTAATCCCATTAAGTACATTACATCTGTCCAGTTTTCTTAAAATCTTCACTTGGTGATTTTTTTTTTTTTTTTTTTTATGGTTTGCTAACTGTATGCTTTTGTTCTTTATTTTTTTCCTTCTTTTTTGTGGCTTTCACCCTCTCCCATCCTTTTTGATGCTATGTTCGTGCTCATTACATAGATACTTGTGTGCTTGCAGTTCTATTTTCAATTTGGTCGTCCTCCTCCAAATGATCTGAAAGAACAATGCCTGATTAGAATTGACCATTTATTCCATGATCACATGGATGGGCTGCAGATACATGGTAAGATATTGGACATATAAGGTGTTGTTGTCTAAAAGGCTGATGGCAATTGGGGGAAATATGATTTCCATTAAGTAGAAAATTCTAGCTTTATAAGCAATCACATCCTATGCCTCAATTTGAGTAAGAAAGAAAATTTAAATGTTTCTGTAAGTAGACAGGTGATTCTCTATCGAAAATCACCTTGTAGTAAAATGAAGAGTTGTACTAATAGCTTAATTATGTTCTACTTATTGCTTTGGTTGTCAGAATTCAAGTCAGTTACTAAGGAAGTATGCAAGCTGCCATCTTTTTTTTCCACATCTCTTTTCAGAAAGATCGATAATGGAACTGGAGTTGTGACAAGGTGTGTACTTTGTTGTTATTTTTTAAAAACAAAGCTTTTATAAGTTTTTGTGCCATTGATAGTAGTTCTTGGACTTAGTTGTTTGGATATGTAAAAGGGTTTTGTTTAAGATCCCGAGCATTAATCTGAGCTGGAGCATCGTAATTATTGTGAGTAATTGTTCAGAAAGGAAAGATCTTTTAATAATATTTTTGCTTATAAGTTTCTCCTAGTCTTCCATATAGACCTATTCACATACTATCATGTTACTCAAGCCGCCTTCATTTTTTAAATGAACCTATTTTATATAGGCACATAAAACTAAATTAGTTATTCTTACATAAAACTAATATACATAATTTTAAAATTTATATACATTCTCAAAGATGCTCCAATTCCTTTCACATCCCAAAGTATTACACGTCAAGCTTAACACTTTTAATGACAATCTTTTGTAATTTGGAGCTTTTGATCCATAATTCTTCCATCATTTAGCTGTAAACAAAATTCCACAATTCATTATGTAATGATCATTTAAAATTATACAATGATCTTTTTATTTACTAGGAGATAAAGTAGACCTTTGTCTTTTTGCCATGAGAGATCTGAAATGGTATCCCGCTCATCTATAAATTGATAACTCACGGGTTGCCATATCTTCCTCCTCATTACTTCCAGTCAGCCTTTTGCATCATTTTCAAGACTTGAATTATCATAAAAGAATTAAGGATTTAGATAATGATCAACTGCGTGTAAAGGATGATGGAGTTGGCACTCCTATCTTCTATCAATTATTTCGAAAACCTCTTTGTATTTCTCTTTGTTTCCTTTGAATCCATTTTGAATAGTTTTTTTTGTCCTATCCATCGCCTTATTTTATATATATATATATATATATATATATATATATCCCATGACTGGTTTTTTCTCATTATCAACCAGCCTCAAAACTTTAACAATTGGTCCCATACATTTGAGAGTATAAATTACATTTGCCCAAAAAGTTGGCATGGGGACAATGTCAATTGTTTTTTTTCCTATAGTTTCCTTGGCTGCCTTTGATTTCAACTAGTCATCAGATGTGAACATCTTTCTAAGGTTGTTCTTTTGATTATGCAACCTTTGTAAGGTGAGGAAGTTGTTGCAAACCTAGTCACTCCATACGTAACCAATTCAGTTTTGTTAGTGAACCTTTTCATGGTGTTAAAGGCCAATAAGTGGTTGTAAATGTAGCCTACAGGACTAATCTCCCTCTGGATAGTCTTTTCACTATTGCTATCTTTCCAATGTCCTCTAACATTAAATCAAGACAATGGGCTGTACAAGGTGTCCAAAATAAATGTGATCTCTTGGCTTGCAACAACTTGTCTAAAAGCCAAATTTGATAAAATAAAAGTAGTTTAAAAGCCATAAAAGGATAGAATTGGTAAAAGCAATAAAAGCAATAAAGTTTCTCAATTCTCATTACCGGCCAAATCAAAGTTGATTCCATTGCCAGTTACAACTTGAACAACATTGTTTTTTCCAACTTCTTCAACAAAATTATCTAACAATTCAATTCACCAAGAAATTCATCAAAGTTCTATTTTTCATATCAGTTTATCCATCGGACATAATTGTACAACCATATTTTTCTCTTTCTGCCATATGATCGTCCTTGGTCTTGCCTCTTTATCAACAACATAAATGATCGTTGCTTGCTTTTTCTCCTTGTCCATTCTAATGGTTTTCTCGGGTTATTTTAAGAACAATAAATCAATGGGACTTTATTTTTTTTATTTCTTGGCTGCAGCTACTGTTGTAGGCCCTTTTCTTGTTACCAAATTTTGTATTTCTTCTACCTCTTCATTTTTCTCTTCAATCTCAGCTGCAAATGCATCCTTCTCAGCCATTTTCTTCATAAATGTTTCCTTTAGTAGGACTTTTATATCAGGGAAAACCTTTGTACAGCTATTGACATCTCCTTTGATTCCCATTTGGTGTCTCTTTGCTCTGGACATACCACTAGTGCTGGTTTTAAACAAAAATCACAAGTTAAAGTTTTTTTGTTATTGATATCTCTTACTATTCCCCTGTAAATGTTTACGTTCAGTTGGTTTTACTAAACCATTGGAAGGAGTTGGCTGTGAAGCCATAATAGAAGGGAGAAAAGTTGAACTAAAAAGAGGAGTTAAAGAAACACTTACTGGTGAACTGGAGGATGGGAGTGCAGT
This sequence comes from Psophocarpus tetragonolobus, assembly GCA_037954015.1. Classification (NCBI taxonomy): domain Eukaryota; kingdom Viridiplantae; phylum Streptophyta; class Magnoliopsida; order Fabales; family Fabaceae; genus Psophocarpus; species Psophocarpus tetragonolobus. Next base: position 79,547,589 of record CM075691.1, read on the forward strand.
GCGATTGCGTTCCCGGCTATGAAACGTAGTGCAACTGCCTCTCCACCTAGGTGGGACTTCACAACCACTGCCAGAGTGGCATCTGGCCGCTATGCTCCGCCTTGCCGCAAAAGCACGCTATTGATAACTATGGTTAAGAGTAATTAATGAGTAGTAAGGAAAGTAGTTGGAAATCAACCTAAAATAATTTAAAGAGTATGGAATCTTGGTCAAATTAGCAGTCATTGATAGATATGACAGACTTCAAAATTGATGTAAATCACTTCAAATAGCATGCTTCTTTGGAGTTTGGACCAGCTTTTCCCCCCTAGAGAGAGCTTTTTCCTTCTTTGGTATCAACAAACATACTAAATTGATTTTTCAAACAGATCTGAAATGAAAAATATTTCAGAATGTTTTAATTAGAAGGGAAAGTGCATTAAATTTCTTTTATCAATGCTCAATCTTCTATTGAATAATTAAGGTTCTCAATTTTTCCTACTATATATAAACAATATCTGGCACTGTACTGTCCAAGGCGAATAGATGAAGCCAAACATTAAAAGGAAGAGGCAAGTGGGTGGAAAGAAGCATATGCCCTAAAAATTGTTCCATACACCGTTTTACTGAGAGATTCTCTATGGGTTTCGTGTCTTGTTTTGGTGCTAAACCAGAAGTTACCCTGGCAGATTGCTATTTCAATTCAACTGGGCAGTATGCTGATTGATTTCTTGCTTGAAAGACCTTATGGATTATTAATAAAAAGAACATGATTTATTTGAGTAATTGAGTCTCCTTCCATGACCTAAGAATTATAATTGAATGGTCTTGTTCCCTGTAATTAGTATTTCCTAATACTGATGCTTAATTCCTGGATTTAATATTTCTATAGGAAAGCATTTATTGATTATTGGATCAATGGCAACATATTGACAAAAGATATAGCAACTCAAATATACACAATTTTAAAGCAACCACAGCTCAAGTACCTTACTCAGGTATTTCGCTTCTATTTCTTTTATTTTTCTTGCTTTATATTTCATTTAAATTTTAATTTCTTCTCCTCCTCTGAATGTTACACTAAGTCATGGCCTGATGATATCCATCAAAATATATAATTTATTTAATTCCCTTTTGACAGTAGTATGATTTAATTTTTTAGGGCCCATTTTTGTCATGGCTTTGATCTTATATTCCTATCCATCTTGTTGGTGAACTATATAATAATACTTGTCAGGATGATTTTAAACCTGTGCTACGTGAGCTTTTGGCAACTCATCCAGGGTTGGAGTTCCTGCAGAGCACACCTGAGTTTCAAGAGAGATATGGTTTGTCTTCTATCTTAGTTATAACCTTGCATTTAGGGGTTCATGTAGGTGTAATTGTTGAATGTATTTGTTGATATCAGCAGGTAAATTTAAAATTTTGGCCATTCTTGTTTTCTAACGGAAACCATTTTGGGGTTATTAGAGGCATGAATGTGTTCGTGTACCTGGAGCTGTTATTTGTTGATGGTTCCTTGCAACCAATAAAGTTGAAATGTGGAAAATTTTTATAGCAGTTTAGTTTTCTACTTTTTTCTGCTTGAATGTAGTCATTATCTTGGATATTCAGAGTGATTGGCAGCTTTGCTGCATTCTTATTTCTTACTCTTTCCAGATTTTCCTTTGTATAGACTTCTTTTTTTCTAGAATTTCTTACACTCCCTCTCGTTGAACTTCCCTCTATCAATTTGTTTTTTCCTGCTATAAAAAAGCTGTAGTATTCTGCCTTGGCATTTGCTGGTTAAATCAAGTACTACTTACTGAGTACGTCTTTAAACTTGTTTTCCGATATTTTGACCGGAAAATCTGTTAAAAAAGACATTACTGTCAGGATTCTAATTGAAAATTAGACATTCCATGCCCTGGCGAATGCTTTATTGTGCTTGGTTTCTGTCATATTCTGTGTGTATATTTGACCCCTGAATTGGATTGTAATTGTATTGAAAATTTGAAAGAATGACATTGAGCTGTTTTTATAGTTTGATTTTGTTAGAATATCCCATAATATCTATCTATATCATATCTGAGAATAATTTAGAGTGTGTTAGCAGCATTAGATTCCCTATATTACATGCTTTCTAATCTAATATCATGATTTTTTAGCTTGTTTACTTAGGATTATTTGTGATTTAGCTTTTATCTTCAGATTGTAGTATGTATCAAATCAAGTAAATATTCTATAATTTTGTTGTATTTATTCTTAGTTCCCTGTTCAGTTTTGTCTTTGATGTGCTTCTCATAATTGGTACCATCCAATCTCCCTTAGCTAGTTACCCTCCAATCAGTTCATTTATGATCTCTCCTGACTCCTATGACTAAAATGCAAAGCTTTTCTTGTCCACCCGCTAGGCTGATTTACTTGTGTTTAATTTTTTGTGTCCAAGGAGACACCTTTGTCTTGTTCAAAAGTCACCTATTGACCCTCTCTGAGTGCCAATACTGGAGAATCTCTTGCGTGGCTATGTGCCTATGTGATTTTTTGCTGGTGTTTCTATCTTTCCTAATATATCATATTTTTTGTTACCTTATTCAGTTAGGGTTGTTAGTATAAATAAAGGTTAGTACTTTAGGTTTTATCATCATATTGTAACACATTAATCGCATATAAATGATATAATACAGAAATATCTATTTTATTGTATTTTTCATTCCTTCTACAAATAAAATCCCCACAAGTTCAGAAAATGAAAATACAAAACATTTTCTCAAACCAAACACCACTTTAGGTTTTGTATGATATTATTGAAAAACTAGAGAAAGGGTGGGGTGCTCAATGCCAGTGTGTAAATTTTTATAATGGATTCTTGTTGTAATTTTTGAGATTGATTGGTGATTTCTAATTTTCCATGCATATGTTTGAAGTTTCTGGTGCAAAGTGCAATGCATGTTCTTTCATTTCAGTCCTCTGTTGGGTTCTTTTACAAGATCCAATTCAATCTTTACCTTAACAAATGTAACTAGCTATTGAATTTTTTCCAAGTGGTGAGTATTGGCTGCAGTTGGCATATAAGCAATTGGTTTGGGGCTTTGGGCAAATAGTTTTTATTACTCAAAGCCATGCTAAATGGTGTCCTATCCAATGGCTCACTATATCAACCCATAATGTATTGGATACTCTTTAAACATTTTCTTTTCTCCTTCCTAATCTAGCCACTTTCATGCGAGCTGTTTGTTGATCATCTTTATAGTTACTGAAATAATTCTAGCAGGCATTTTTCCATATAATCAGTTTTACCGCTTTGTTGATGTCATCACCTTTCAGGCTGAAATTCTGCATTGTTTTTTCGCAGCAAAATTTCTGCAAGACTGTAACCATGATTCATTGAAAGTAGTCTTACGGTCTTACCATAGAAACTAATAACCTCTGTTTCTTATCTTGCATTAACATGACTCAGCCTGATGTTCATAAATCATATTAATTGCAACTATCCTATAAAGGGATGCAGCCATGTAGAGATGCTTTGCATTTGAAGATATACATATTACTTATGAATGAGTGAATTATGTGGCAAAAATATGTCTATGAAATATGAATTAGTAACCAACAGATTAATTGTGATGGGAATGACATATCCATTTATGTTAATGCAATTAAAATGTATAATACATATGAATTATCTATTGAAAAGAGTCACACTTTATAATTTGAGTGTTGGGAGAATCAGTTAATGAACTTGTTCCGTCAAAGTTGGGCATAGGCTGGTCATGGTTTCAAGCACAATGCTTTTTTTTTTCTTGTGGCTCAAGTGCTCAACATTTATAAATCATAACTACTTGTTTTTCCAATGGCCCAGCTGAAACTGTCATATACAGAATATATTACTACATTAATAGATCAGGAAATGGCCGTCTTACCCTGAGGGAGCTGAAGCGTGGAAACATAATTGATGCAATGCAGCATGCTGATGAAGAAGAGGACATAAACAAGGTTTTGAGGTAGATATAATGTTTGAAAATGTCATTTCCATTAACTTCAGAAAATGACCCTGGCTTCTTTATTCAAATGAACTGATATATTTGTGTTGAGATGCATTAATCTTTTTTACCTTTCCTTACAGGTACTTTTCTTATGAGCATTTTTACGTTATATATTGCAAGTTTTGGGAGTTGGATACAGATCATGATTTCTTGATAGACAAAGAGAATCTTATCAGATATGGTAACCATGCGCTTACCTATCGTATTGTTGATAGAATATTTTCTCAGGTTAGTATGCATTACTATATTATTATTATGTGTTGCTTCTGTCTTGAAATTTTACTCCATCTGTCTAGGGCCATAGACGACCCAAACCCTACCTCTCCCCTCCTAATACACATGCATTGTCCTTTCCCTTCTATTTATATGGTTTATCAGATCATTTGTTGAAGATACGGATATGATTCACTTTAATATTATCTCAGGTTCCTAGAAGGTTTACCAGTAAGGTTGAGGGAAAGATGGGTTATGAAGATTTTGTTTACTTCATACTGTCAGAAGAGGATAAATCATCCGAGCCAAGTCTTGAATATTGGTATTTTGGTTACCATCCTTTGTTCACCCCCTCCCCCAACACACTCAGTAATATGTCACTGGTTTTAGTTGCTATGCAGTTGGAGGCACGAGAATGATGCATTTTAGGCATGTATAGTGTGTTTTATGTGCTTTTTTTTTTTTTTTTACCTTACAACTGTGTGTACACTTGTGCACAAGTCCATGGTTATGTCTCAGAAAGTTGGATGTAAGCTATAAAATTTCATTTACTGAAACTTCACCCAATCAAAGTGCAGAATAAATCAGACCAAAGTGGCAATTCCTATGAAACAATTTCATTTTTTATTTTAGAAAACAATTTTTGAGTATAATATAATAATTTTGATTATTTTTTTAAAACAGTTTTGAACTGAACAAAAGAGTGCCTACGACGATTTTGTATATTATTGCAGTCTTGCCATTACTGAGACCAATCTGTCAAACAAATTTTATTTTGTTTTTAAAATGTTTGGGAAACTGTTTTAAAATCCAAACTTCTTTCTTGGGAAAAGAAAGCCTCTCGTGCCATATGATAGTGTAAACTTTGTTTAATTTTAGTCCAGTAGCATGCTTAAGCACAGAGTCAACAGAAGGCTTTTGCTGAAAACAGGACAGGGGAAATGAATTGATTGACAATTTGGGCTGCATGGTAGTTGGTATATGGAAAAAATGGAATAGCTTTTAAAGTTTGATTTTCCCCCGTTTTTCTCTTAAAGTTCTTCACGTTGCCTGCTAAGTGCACTCTTCATTTGAAGTTTGACCTTTGTTGTTTACTCTTATCAGCTATTTGTGATTTGACTTGTCAATTGTCATGATTAGGTTCAAGTGCGTTGATTTGGATGGAAATGGAGTTCTGACACGGAATGAACTGCAATTTTTTTATGAGGAGCAATTGCATCGAATGGAGTGCATGGCCCAAGAACCTGTGCTTTTCGAGGATATACTGTGCCAGATTATTGACATGATTGGACCTGAGGTCTTTCAAATTTCACTTTCTTCTATTGATTGTTTGGCCATGTTTCATACTTTCATTATGTTGTTGGGAAGACACATTAGCTGGAATATGATGCTAATCTAGTCTATGCTTCTTTTTACACTCTACACTAACTGTAGTTTTACTAGTTTATAAATAAATTTCTGTTCTTTCTTGGAAAAAACATATCCAATATCCATTTTTTGGTTCCTCCTTTTCATGTTCATCCTTATGGTCGATGTTGTGTCGTTACTCATCCTTTACCATATGTATTTTTTATCTTAATTTTAAATTCAAAATTTTCACTGTGCAGGAAGAGAGCTATATAACTCTGCATGACCTGAAGGGCGGTAAACTCTCAGGAAGTGTTTTCAATATCCTGTTTAACCTGAATAAGTTCATGGCCTTTGAAACTCGTGACCCATTTTTGATTCGTCAGGTGCATGAATATTTGATATAAATTATTGTGCTGTTGAGTCATTATGATTGACTATTATTGTTGAGTTTTGACTGCCTTGGTATATGTCTTGTGTGAACAGGAACGTGAGAATCCTACACTGACAGAGTGGGATCGCTTCGCTCATAGAGAATATATCAGGCTTTCAATGGAAGAAGATGTAGAGGATGCCTCTAACGGTAGTGCAGAAGTTTGGGATGAATCACTAGAGGCTCCCTTCTGACATCACTTATGTAAGTTGATTTATGATAGTGCATATCCAATTTTACTTTACATTTATAATATAGTTCAGAAATGGAGGCCTTTCCAAATTCAGGCTGGGATAGTTATATATGGACCAGACGAGCACAAAAACAGGTTGCAGGCATTCCAGTTCAGCAAATCAAGTTTATTATTTTCTTTTATTTAATTGCTATTACATATTCAGAGCATGTTCAATAGCATTTTCGAAGTAGTTAACACACACTAAGAGTAAGATTAGTAAATATAGCTATTGAAAGGAACAAAATACTATTTATCTATCTACATTGTACAGACAGAATACAAATAAGTCATTTATGTTGTTATCTCCTCCTGCCCTGTTGCGCAGAAACATTGGACCATTATGATTTGGGCTGGACCTGGGCCAATTCAAACTTTGCTTCCCCAGCCATCCATTAGCTTTTTCTCCCTGCACCTCCATAAGTTTCTCCCTGCACTTCCATAATATAATAAAGGACAGAAAAACCCTCAAGTGACTCTCCGGAATGGGTAATCCGGTTTTAGTTTTTACCAAATCCGCATAACCTAATCTGAACTTGGTTTTTACCAAATCTGGATCACTTAATCTGGACTCATTAAATTTGTTTTTTTTTTCCAAGTCCGGACTAGGTAATTCGGATATTGCTTCTTTTTCTTTCTTTTTTTTCACTAGTACGGTTCCTAAAAATTTATTCTTTGTCAAGTCCCAATTGGGTAATTCAAACTTATAAAAGAAGCTTTGGTTTACTTGGTTTTTTTACAAATCCGGATTTCCTAATATGGACTTGTATTACAATACAAGTCTTGATTAGGTAATCCTTGTAAAAAAACTTCTAGATTAGGTAATCCAAATTGTTTTTATAAGTCTGGATTCGGTAATCCGGGTTTGTAAATCCGAATTAGGTCATCTGGATTTGCAAAAAAACCTCAGGTAATCCAGAGCCTCTTTTACAAGTCCAAATTACCTAATCTGGATTTGAAAAAAAATATTTTAATTAGTTTGGATTAGGTAATCCCGATTTGGCAAAAAGCAAATCCAGATTATCCATTTTTGGAGAGTTACTCAGTATTTTGGTTTTAAAAATATTATGGTGGTGCAGAGAGAAGTTTATGGAGGTGAGGGTGAAATTGCCGCAACCATTTTAGGGAGATTTTTTTCGCACCTTTGTTTTGCCCTCTTCACACCTTCCCTTATTCCTAAAATTAGTTTCCAGGATGGAAAAAAAAGAGAGGTTGCAAATAGAATTCTTTTAATTTTATTATGTTATTTTACAGTATCCTGTTAATTATGAAACGATTCTAATTTTTAGGTTTATCTCGTTGAACATTATACATTAATACAGTGTGTGAAAATATATTAACGCCCCAGATCGGATGGACTGGCCACTGTTCAGAGACACATGCCTCTGGTTCAACTTTGAACGCCAACATTGCCCCGGAAAGCGGGAAATTGAACTCTTATTATATATGGAACGGGTTTTGGATGGGGGGTAAGCAGCAGAATCGATTTTCAGACATGCATGTACTGACATATTGGAACAATTATCATGGAAGTTTTGTCGCTGGACCGACCAATGTCCATGTAAAGTGAGGACGTTTGCTAAGAGGTGATTCACCAAGTTGAATTAAATTGACATCATTTTGAGACGATTAAGTAACGAGATTTTCTGATGGATTTTTTTAGTAATTTGATTTACTGATCGAGGCACTTTTGCCTCGGATCTATCCAAGACTAGAGTACATTCGTGATTTGTTTCGTCGTCTATGGCCCAGGCTGTTATTTCTTTTACTGAATTTCCTTTTCTTTTTAGGCTAATTGAAGAATTTAAAGAAAGTGTAATACTACAGGGATAAAAGTCATGTCTTTTTTTGCGTTATTAGATTTGTCTGATGCATGCAGAGTATATAGGGCTGTGCAATGGATTGTTTTATCTAGTATTTAGAGGAAACTTCGGTTCATATCTGTCAAATTTACAGATATTGCATCCATGTGGAGCTCATAAAAATGCTAATAAAAAGTTGTTTAAATTTGTTAAATATATTCAATATCTTTTTGTATTTAATTAAAAATCTAGAACTATCACTTATTATTTTTAAATGTGTATCTATATATATTATTTTTTAAAATATCAAAGAGTTTTAAGGATGATGCATTCATTGCATTGCCAATGTAAATTTTTTGGATATGTTTGATGAATGGATATAATAGAATGTGATTTTTTTTTTTTTTATCCACATAAATTGAAGAGGAGTATTGGGAAGTTTACAATCATTTTGACATTTTGTTTAACCAAGTGACCTGCACACTTTGATAAAATGTGATAGGTTAAGAGAATATGATCGTATAAGAGCAAATAAGTTATATTCTTGTCAAATATTTGGTGCATATTAGATAATGATAGAATATAATATAAGCTTCATTGAAATGGCAATTTCTATTTTGTTAAAATTACATATACTTTTTGTATAAATTAATTTTAAATTTCTATTATTTTAATAAGACTTATATGTATTTTTAGTACATGTAAAATTGTATATTTTTAGTACATATAAATTAGAATGTGTGCGTGTTAACATATGTATGTATATATATACACGTGTACGTATGTAAAATAATTTTAAATTATTACTGCATAATTAGTTTTCTTTTATTTTTAATTATTATATTTCAAAAAATTGATTAAATACTTTTCTTTTTATTTTTTTATATTTTTTTGTTACATAAGGAAAGATTGAATACTTTTTCTTTGTAACAAAGGGAGTGAAGTAATTCATTGCAATTTTATCTTTATTCATTTAAAAATAATATATATAGGATCTTCCTATCCTTGCAACTTTGCACAGTTAAACATTAATGATCTGATTGATTTATTTTTTTTAGTTTTGAAAAGAGTTTTTAAGAATAGTTTTTAAAAACAATTTTCTGAAAGAAGAAAAAAAAACTTGTTTGATAAGTATTATTTGAAAATTATTTTGAAGACGTGAAAATGAAAAAAATTCATATTTACTGAAATTCCATTAATAAAAAGAAAAAAATAACATATTCTTATCATATTTTAAGTTTAATTTCAAACAAAGATAGAAAATTGAAACAAGAAAACTATTTATAATTGTTCTTATTTTTTAGTTTTTAAAAACTAAAAACTTAAAACTATTTTCAGAAATTGTTTTAAGAAAACAGTAATTAAACAAGTTTTTTGATTGTTAAATATTAAGATATTAAAAATAGTTTTATAAAACTATCACTAAATAATAACTAAATATCTTTCTTATTTATTATTGATTTATTTTTCTATATTTCTTTTTTCCCCTACCAATTTGTATAATTATTTAGATAATAGAAAAAAACATAATGAAAAATGTTATATCTTTTTAATGTATATATTTTTTTTTTATTTCTTCTTTTTCAAATTAGATGAGTCGAATTTTTTATTGCTTAAATTAAAAGGAGGTGTATGAATTGCCAGAAATAATGTTATATATTTTTTCTTAAAAGAACTATATTAATTATCGATAAAACTTTTATGTTATAAATTTTTATTATTATATTATTATATTTTAATAACTATAATCAATAATTAAATTTAAATAATTTTCATAAATATTTTAATCTAAAAAATTATTCAACAATTTAAAATATATTATTCTACATTATAAATTAATCTTAATAATATTATGTAATAATTTATGCGATAATAAAATAAAATTAAAAAAATAATGTAAAAAAATGCGAATTGTTAGTAAATAAGATAGATGTGTTTATGTTTTTGTCTAGAACATAATAACTATGCAAATTGGTAAAAATATAGAAAAAATGAGTTAAAAAACATTTATTTTTCAAAATTATAATTAATTATATAATAAAAATGAGTTAAAATTAGACCATCAGTAATGTTTAAACTACGCAAAGTGTACATGATGGAAAAACCTCTATATAGTAGTTTTTGTTTGTTGTTTGATCATGTTAGCAGTTTGAAATAATTTTTCATTCTGTAGGCATGTAAGGTAAGGTTTCGTGGTTTTGAGTTTTTGATTTTTAGTTTTGAAATATATTTTAAAAATAAAAATATGTTTGATAAAAATTATTTTATTTTAATTTTTTACTATTTTTTGAAGCAAAGTGCGGCTAAAAATGAAGGTAGGATATACGTTGATGAGAGAGGTGTACTCTTCGTATGAGGCGTATAACTTGGTGATATGTTTCTCCTTACACAACACTGTTTTTTCGTTTTACTACACCATTTTTTATTTGGAAAGATCGCGGTAACATTCGATTCTTAAAAGATTTTAAAATTCCTCAAATGCCTCATCCCCTTCATATCCTAATACCTTTTTTTTTCTTGTTCTCATTGATATCATTCTCGTCAATGTCCGCTCCCAACATTGATTTTAGCACGTTGTCGCATCTGCGCCCCACGATCACACTTCCTCCGTGCTCCTCTACCAAGACCTTTTTCTCCGCTTCCAGCGCTAGCCTCGACCCCATGAGACCCTCATCTTCAACTTCTTGCTATCTCTCTTCTAGCATCTTAGACCCGTTTAATATTGGTCCAAGGCAAGGCGCACTACAGACCCTCTTCACATCAACCTCCTTCTCAACCTTCTAATTTCGTATTTGTTACACTACTGACAGTGGAAGGCACATGTCACACTTAAGTTATAAGAGCTAATATCAAGCTACAATAAACTACCCACAAACATTAACTTCGAGTCAACCTCACACACAATAAACTAAGGACCTATCTCCTACTAAAGGCTTTATTTTACTGGAAAACCATTCACCTGTCCTTCTTCCGTAGTTATATTTAGAACATTTTTTTACTACTGGGACCAATCATTCCTTTTTCTCATTACCAGATTTCTCCTAATATTTTCTTCATATCTAGCTTCCAGAACTTTGATCCAGAGAGAATTACCTCCATGAAGAACCCTCTAATATCACAACCTGAGTTAACTACCAGAACTTCGATACAATAACTTCCACAAGAACCCGAGTTAATATCACAACCAAGAATAATAATAACATTCATATAAAAGAAACAAAAAGAATGAAGGAACTATCAACAATTTTTATTTATGAAGAAAAAGGATTTGATTATGTGTTTTTTATCAATTTACAAAGACACGTTTTTTCTTTATTACATATAGTATTTCTTTATTTTTTTAATACACTTTTTTTTTTTTTTACATTACTATAGTTTGATAGAGAGTTGGCGTAGTGTTATTTTGGGTTAAAAAGAAAGGTTGAAAGTAAAATCTCACATATTGGTATAACAAAAGTAAACAAATTAAAATAGTTTCTTTAATGTTAAAAAATGAAGAAGTATAAGATGAGAACAAAGCTCGTAATTTACAATTTTGATTTATGAAAAAGGTTTGATTGTACTTTTAATTTTTTTATATATTATTGTCTATCTTAGATATATTCAATTTAATAACTATTATAATAAAGTCATTTAATATTTTAACTTGTTATAATAAAAAAATTATTTTTTAATCCAAACTCTTAATCGCATTCTCTCAAAAGTTCTACAAATTAAGGATAAATAATTAATTCCCATTTTTGATATGATCATATCACGATTGTCCGTTAGTCATTTAAGTGATCTAAATTTATTTACTTAACCATTTAAATCTTTCTTCTATGGGATGTTTATTGATTAAAACATTGTATTTGTTTAAAATTTAAAATCTTAAATTTCACATCTTATAAAATATGCTAAATTTTATCATTGTTTTTTTTACTTCAATGCTCTTCAATCTTTTATTTTAAGTTTGTCTTAAATCTTTTTAACAAAATTTTTTATCAAAGTCGAAATTTATTGAAATTTATAACATATTTAAGGTTATATTTCTCATAATAATTTACTTTTCATTCAATTTAATAAAATTTTTAACCGATATAATATGCATACGAACAAATAAGTTCATTGTAAAAGATCGTTCGATTAAAAATTCTTCAAGACAGGTAAACCTCTAATTCCTAAGGTCAACCACACTCATCATATAAGCATGATGTCTATAATGGATAGGACTTTTCAATATATTTACAATAAATATAAAGATGGTAAAAAATATAATAAAAATATTAGAATAAATTATGATAACACCTCTGTAGATTTTGAATAATTACATACTTATTTTTTAATAATTACATTTACATATTTTGTACTCACATTTTTTTAAGAAGTGTTATAGAAAATTTGAGAAGTGTTAATGTAATATTTTTAAATATATAAGGAAATATTAATAAAATATTTTAAATTTAAAAAATTAATTTTAAAAAATAAAAAGTAAAATTATATGTAATTTAATAAAAATCATTATAAGTAAAATTATATGTAATTTAACAAAATATTATTATCTCAATTCTCTCATGTATAAATATTAAAGAAGCAGATTAAGCACAGGAATATACGAGAACCAAACAGTACTAACGAATCTTGGGCCTTTAGAAAATAAAACAATCTGAGAGTCCTATGTTAAACTGCTCAGAAATATTACAAGTTTTGGTATGCCGAATGTTTTCTTTATCGAAGAAATCAAAGATATATTAGAAAATTTATAATAATTTATACTTTGTTAGGCTTAATGTATTATATGCAAAATGAATAACTTAATAGAAACAAGTGTATAAAAATATCAAGTGCTAACCACGTTCCTGTCCTTGTGACACGTGATTTATAAAATTACTTATTAGTGTGATATTTTCAGTTAAGAACTTCACAGAATAATTTTCTAAGTGATTATTGAAAAAGGTATTACATAATCTTGGATATTCCGTTTGGGGGAGCAATTACGATTATAAGATTAAGATGAATCTGGTCACTTTCGTGTCGTGTCATATTGAAGGGATCATATGACGACGAAATAAAACTGTGCAAAGCGTGGACAATGTAGGGAAGGGCACATCAGCATAAGGTTTCAATTATTACTAATAATAATTGATGATGTTAATTACTAGAACTGTTCAACCTTAGCAATCAAACTATTTAGTACTATTATAATGATTTTGGTTTAGAGGGCGGGCAGTGGGCACAATATCGTTACGTTTTCAACTACAGTCACATAGCCAGTAGTCTCTAAGATGGCCACTACTTTTGTCTTCAAAGGTGATAATCATGACCCATCTGATGTGATGCCTGTTAATTCCGCTTAAAGATCAGCTTAGGCATAGTAAAAATGAATTAAATGCTTACCAATGAAATTGATTGTATAAATTTATTTATTGAATTTTCTTGCGATTTATATAAATCCTAAGGTTTGACATTTAAGATGGAGTAAAATAATTAAAAGAAAATAAAATAAAGTAATTGTTAATTTTTTAGAATAGAAGATTTAGGGTTATACATTATAAGACTTTTTTTATATAAATGTAAGTTTTCAATATGTTAATTTTATTATAACTTTTCATTTTTTTTAATTCTAATTTCAATTAATCATGTTAGGATGATTTTTAACTTCTATAAGTTATAGAACGCTGCTTTAAGTACTCTCGTATTTAATTAACCAAATTGATCCTTAGATATTATAGTGAACAAGATATTTAAGTTTATATAGATAAATTATGTTGAAAAAGTTTGAGCAATAATGTACCCAAAAATAATCAACAATAAGTCTGAGATATGTGTTAGATACACTGTATTTAAAATTTATTTGTATGGACATAAAAATCCTTCAGGATTTAGTAGACTTTTTTTATACAAGACTAAGGTATAAGCATAACGAGAACTATCCTCTTTAAAAAAACAAGTGCCCAAGAATATCTCTATCTTTTAAAGTCAAGTAAAAGCCAGATTTAGAAAGAAATTGTAACGAAATTGCTGTTAGAATAAAATAATATATTTTTCACCAACAATCTCAAGCCAGTAAAAAATATTTGTTGAAAAATCATAAAAAATGATAAATAAAACTAACTACCATATTAAAACGGTTTCACAACAAATATGAAAGATAGTAGGAGTTAGAACAAACACACAAGAGAACTACAATATAAGACTCAGTCAAATTAAAAAATAGTTTCCAATTAATTTAATATAAAATAATAAAATAAAAACCAAGAAGTAAAGCTCGGTCTAAAGGCACGTACATGATAGCTCAATTGAATAAAATAATTTTAAAACTAATAAAATATTTAACAAAAATAATACTTGTGAAATATATATCTCATTCAATATATAATCCAACAACCCCTCACATATTTCAAAAGTATTATAACACCTTTAAATAAATTTTAAAATAATAATAATAATAATTATTATTATTATTATTATTATTATTATTATCATCATCATCATCATCATCATCATCATCATCATCATCATCATCATGGGTTAACTTATCATGAGTGTAAGTGCAAGAGTCTAGTGTCTTTTGAACTATGACCTAAACCTAGAATGATAAAACATAATATCTAAGTGAGTTGGTGAAGTAAACTTCTATGAACCAACACATTTTAATGTATATTAGCAGTCAATCAATCACACTACACTCCTACAATTCTTGTTGGTGCCATTTGCGCTAACAGGCCATGCACATGTCTGGTAATTCATGAGTTCTCTAGAGATTATGCCAAAATATTATACAAGTGGTCCCACTTGATACTTGTATAAGTGATTTCATAAAGTGTATGCTACAATTCATACACCACCCATAAGAGATATGAAATTGATTAAAAACTTTTTAAACTTACCTTGTTGTATAACGCATCTCACATAATAGGAAGAGACGAAATAAATTATTCTAGCAGAACTAACCAGTAACTTATTCTTACCTATATGAACCTTTTTCATGTGATTTCCAATCACAAAGGTTTGATCACCATTATTGTTAATTTCAAATTGTTAAGTCTCATTCCTCTCAATGCTTTATAAATAAAACTTCTTTTCTTCTTTCCTAGGACTTTAAGTCAAAAGGATTGACCAAATCCATTAATATTGACTTCACAAAAAATTATATTTTTTAAACAACTATTCTACCACATGTTATTTCTCAAATTATATATGTATATACTCCAAAGGAATATTAGCTTAAGTGATTTATTTTTAACCACTAAGCCTCTTAATTAATCATCTCTAGAGTAAAATACTCATATTTAATTATCATTTGTATGGTTGATATCTAAGTATCTCTATCACAATCAAGTGTAATACAACTATTAGTGGATTGAACATTCAATACACATCATCATTGTATCCTAATAAAATGAAAAATCCACTGTGCCTCATAATATTATTTATAGTATTTCTCAAGTATTTTATGTTACACAAATTTGTAATATGTAGAACATTACATTTGACGTATAGTCACATAAAAAAATGCTTAAACTATTTCCTTTTTAATAATTCACATAGTTCTCATAACTTATATCACAAATGACAACTGTTTTAAAATCAAAGTATGAAGACTCATATTAAAGCACATCAAGAAAATCCATAGGCATACTGGTCCCATAATATATATGAACTAAGAACTTATCTCTTGAGAAAACAATAAAAGTATCCAAATAAATAATCTTTTACTGATTTTCTTTTTAACTAAAACAATATTTTTTTGGTCTTATTTTACACCTCTATGATGGTAACATAGTGACGTGATCATGTGGGAGAATCCTAATGCATTTTATCCTTCAATGTATCTCAAAAGCAATTAAATAAATATATTTAAATTTCCAAATTCTTAGTCATTATAGAGTCAAAGAAATATCACATTTAAATCTCCATTATTATAGACACCCAATCACAATAGTAACAAGAAAAAACCCCACACTTTGAAAGGGACAAGCCATGTGCACCCATCCAAATAAACTAAGTGTAAACTTTTATGAAGGGACTCTAAGGGGTTTCACAACTAGCATCACAAAACTGAATGTGTGTGTGTGTGTATATATATACATATAATTAACTTAATTTTAGAGGGAAATTTCCGCAATTGATAATGCTATTTTCAAATATATGTGTCTTTGATTATATATTTCTTTGGTGAACACATTTAGATATGTGATAGTAAAGACCTTGAAAATGAAATATTTGTAAGATTCAAGATAGTCAACTTTGGTCTTTCAAAACCCTCCAAGGAAGGAGAAGAACAACAGTTTGGCAAAAAAAAAAAATGCTGCACAATCTCAAAAGCAAATCTTGGTTGAGGCATAGCTTAAATAAAATAGATGTGACGTGATTGTTCGACACAATATTGACAACTAAGAAGGAATTGCAAGAGTCAAAATGAATGCTTAGTTAGTTAATTTTGCATGTAGTAATATGGTAGCATGGTGGAAGCCAAATTAGAACATGCTAGTTGATCAAACATGGGTTCCAAAAACAAACACAAAAAATTTAATAAGGATTGTCAAAAGAAATAAACAAGAATAGGCATAAATAATATAAAATGAAATTGATGAAAATTTAGAAGAAACAAATTAAATCCTTAAGATTGTTAGAAAAGTTTGAGCACAAAGATAAAAATAAGTCTGAGATATGTGTTAGACACATTGTCCTTGAGGATTTATTAGTATGGACACAAAAATCCTCTAGGATTTAACAGACTCTTCTTAGACAAGACTAAGGTATAGAACGAGAACTATTTTCTTTAAAGAAACAAGTGCTCCAGAATGTCTTCACCTTTTAGAGCCAAGTAAAAGCCAAATTTAAAAAGAAATTGTAATTGCATTACTATTGAAATAAAACTAATCTAATATATTTTTCTCCAACATTCTTAAGACAGTAAAAGATCTTTGTTGCAAAATCAAATCTTCAAAAAGGATAAGTGAAAGTAACCACCATATTAAAACTGTTTCACAACAAATATGAGAAAGAATGAGTAAGGATAAACACACAAGATGACAACAATAGAAGACTTGTCCAATTAAAAAATAGATTCCACTTAATTTAATATAAAATAATAAAATAAAAATCAAAGAAGTAAGACTCAGTCTAAAATCATGTATACGATAACTTAATTGAATAAAATAATTTTAAAACTTACAAAACATTTCATGAAAAACAAATAATACTTGTGAAATGTATATCTTATTCAATATATAATACAAAAAAATTAAAGGTTTTTACTTTTTACAAATAGTTTCATCACATAATATGTAAAACTTCAATTATTAATGAGTTTTGAAAGATTGGTATTCTCAATTCAATCAAATATAATTTAGATTAATTAATTGAGAAAATATTAACAATTTGATCGTAGAAGAAACAAGAATTCAATTGAAATATGAAAAGGTTTAAAAAGTCTGCTACATTACAATCATAGAGAATTAGCTACTCATCGTGTTTGAGAATATAAAACAATCAAGAAAGTATATTAAAGACATAAGGAAATCTAAAAGCCCATTTGTTTAAGATTATTTCTTGAAAGATTTTTTTTTTAAAAAAAATCACTTATAAGAATTTTTAAGATGTTTGTCTAAACTTTTTTCAAAGAGAAAAATAAGAAAATACTTAGTTTTTTGCTTTTTTCAAGAAGCAACTCAGAGTTGCTTCTAAAAAAAACAGTTGCGATTGAAGAGAAAGAAAATCTTTAAATTTATGATTTTTTCAAAAAAGTATTTTTTTATGATTGTAATCAAACAAAAATTTACTTCTGATTAATGGGTTGGTGGGTCAGTCTGTCCCGCCCCACCTTTGAACCGCTAAATTGGTGAGATAGGCAAGGTGAGCTAAAAACATTAACTTGGCTACTGAAATGAGGATGGACTGACAGGTTTGTCCACCCCGTTTTTCCACCCCTAGGTGTAGATGAAGGTACTTACTCTTGGGGTAATAGGATCCCTTCTCGCACATATGTGTGTGTATACATACATATATATATATATATATATATATATATATATATATGTGTGTGTGTGTGTGTGTGTGTGTGTATAGATAGATAGAGAGGAAGAACACACTTAAGATTTCAATAACAATTTAGATTGATTTGTTAATTAAATAGGCCCACGGATGGTTATCAAATTCTCGAGTTAACTCTTAAAATTTTACGAGTTTAAAAGTCCACTTACCCTTTACGGGTAACTCATGTGCAAACTCTTTTTTTAGTAAACTCGGTGGACTCTATGCAAACTCTGTAAACTCCCAAGTATATTACCAAGTCGTCGAGTCAACTTTTAGTCTTTTTTTTATGCTTTAGAGTTCAACATACTTTTATTTAGTATGTCAAGAGCAAACGTCTCTAAGAACATCAAACCTTTATTTTTTAACAATATTAAACATTAATGAGAATGTTATACCATTATTATCACTTTTGAAATTTATTATTTGATAATGATGCATTGTTAGACCTAGTTATTTAAGTATTGCGGAATGTATGATTTACTATCTTAACTTATTATGTTGTTGAAATGTTTAATTGTATGTTATTTATAGATATTTTTTATTATTTTTACATAAAGTAAACTCTTATGAGTCTACAAGTCGAGTTCATGAGTCGAGTTTATCGAATATTCACGAATCTACATAGACTCTCGAGTTTGATAACCTTGGGCTCACGTGGCTTTCGTAGAAACCTTTCCCATAAACTCTTAACACGTCGCTCTTTCTTGTCACCCAAGCGAAATCCTTTGCATGTTCATCACTACCTTTACTCCACCGCCTTCACTGCCAACATCGTCAATACCGTCGCCCCTCCCATTGGTAGGACCAATGATGGTGATGCTGGAGTGGAACATACATAAACCACCACAATTTAAAACCCTAATAAAATTGAACAAAACAAAAACATGATATTGAGAAGAGGAAGAATGCAACAAATATTGAGCAGTATAATGAGACAGGAGACAAAAACAAAATGATGTTAAATAGTAGGTGGTGTTTTAAATTCAAAAGATGACAAAGCAAATCATGTTTTTGAAGCACTTGTTATCTCACTGTAATTGTAGAGTATTCATAATTTGAGTTCACATCATACATGCTCGCATTTCTAATGGGTTAACCTGACTCATATGGGCCAACCCACCTTACCCACGAAAAAATGGGTTAACCCAACCTTGCTCATTTCTACTTTCCTACTTAATCTTTTGGACCAGCCCGGCTCACCATAGGTTGGTGGATTATACGGGTCAACCCACCAAAAAATAAAATTATTTTTTAAAAAGAGATCTTTTAAAAATTTTAAAATAAACTATTGAATTAAGTCTTTATTTAAAAAAATTATTTTCTATTTGATTATGTAATATAATAATTTAAAATTAAAAATGATTATATAAAGTACAAATTTACAATTGAAATAAAACATAATTAAAAGTGTGTTCAGTATGAGATAATTCGACTACTCAGGTTGAACTCGTATTGGTAGGGTCCTAAGTGGGTCGGGTCATGTTTTTGCCATTACAACACATATTTCTTATTTTTTTAGCCCAACCCGTATTCATGATGTGTCAGGTTGGCCCACGGGTTTCGAATATTTTTTATGGCTATGGCTGTCATTGTCAAAAATGGCGGTGACAGTGATGGTGGTAGAGTGTAGGTGGTGACAATCTTCAGTAGGGGTGACGAGAGAAAGAGTGAAGGTGGTGACAATCTTCAGTAGGGGTGGTGAGAGAAAGTGGTATGTTAAAAGTTTGTGGAAGAGTCTCTGTGCGAGAGAACCTAGTAAACTTGTTTAATTAACAACTTAATTTGAACAATTTATTGAAATCTTATGGTTATTATTATGTTTTCTCATTTATCATTGTAATCCTTTTTCTCATCGAGTTATCATATATAGATATATATATATATATATATATATATATATATATATTATGGTTTTATATATATAAGAAAAACACTTATACATTGTTAGTGTAAAAAATTCTAGACTAACATTTAATCACAATCTTTTATATATGGTAAATTTATTGACTTTACTAATAAATACTTTAAAAGTTATGTAAATGAAAAATTGTGATTGAACATCCGTGAAAAACTCTTTTACATTGTTAGTGTATAAGTGTTAAACTCTCTCTCTCTCTCTCTATATATATATATATATATATGTATATATGTGGGAAGAGATCCACTCACTTAAAGAGTAAGTATAAGAGACTTACTCCTTATCCGAACTATTCATTTTCTTGAAATCTAATGATTGATATTAATTATTTATTTCAACCTTTGATTTTGAGAAAATGAATGATAAAGATAAAGAATAAGTTTGTTATATTAATTCTTGAACTAAGTGAATCCCCTCCCCCTCTCTCTATATATATTATTTCAAATTAAAATATACTATTATATAAAATTATTTTATTTAGCAAATAAATAATAATAGATATTTTTGGCTAATAAAAAGATAAATATTTGTTGCCTTTAAGTATAAAATTTAAAAAGAATGAAAATAAACATTAAAAAGCAACAGAGAGAAAAAGTTAGAAAGAAATATAAGTTTTGGAAAGATTTTTTTTAAGAAGTTGTTGACATGTGTCTATTAAAAACCTTCTTTATTATATATAGTGGACAATAGAGCCATTTTTTAAGTGGAAAATTAAAATAATAATTCTTTTTTGTTTTTAAAATCTAAAAGCACACCACTTTTTAAAATAATTAGAAGTGGCGATGGTGATTGATAACAATGATGAGTAGTGATGGCAAGTGATGATAAGCGTGACGAACAATGATGTTAACTGGAGATCGACGATAATGACTAAAGACCTAAAATTGGTTACAACAACCAAAGATGGGTGGTTGACAATAAAAAATTGATGACCCACAATGGTGGTTGATGGTAGCGATGAGTGACCACAAAAACTAGAGATCGAAAGTGGTTGTTGGTGATTGGTGATCGATACTTGTTGATGATTATCAACCGTGGTGGCTAACAACACTAACAGCCGGTGGTGCTAAGCGATGACAGGCAATAAATTTAAATAAAAATAGACACAAAAATCTCAAAATTAATTGTTATTATTTTTCAAATGAGTAGAAATTGTATTAAAAATAACTAAAAAATTAAATCACAATTATTTTAGTTAAACATGTTTCTATTTTCAAAAAATACTTCAAAATCAAAACCAAAAAATTGAAAACTAATGTTGAGAGTTTTAATGAACTACTCTACTCCTCACAAGGACACTATTCGTATATAATATAGAATAGATAAGATCAGGTCGTCTCCTAAGAGAATTGACAACTATGATGGATATTCAGTATTCATAGTCAAAATCAATAGAATTCATGAACATGTATAAAATGTGATATGAAAAAAGTAAAAATAGTCAAATATCAACAACAATATAAATTTAAAGAAAATAAATAGAATTAAACGTTGGGATCTCAGTTTCGGTTCAACTTTTCATAAAATTTAACCATCAAATCTCCAGTTTTTTTAAATCTCTTTTTCCCACAAAAAGTATTCAAACACTAATCCCTCGATGAAAGAACCTTAACTATACTGATTAAGCCATCAATCCCTCGATTCGAAAGATTACTATAGTTAGATTATTGATTAAGGGAAAGATGAAAGACGCATAAACACTGTTTTATTCCTGGATTCAATATTTATACGATGCTTTCTCAAATCCTTTCCTCAAAATCCTTTTTCAATTTAGTCAAGCAGATTAAATTAACAGGTTGATTAGATAAAAAACAAGCATTAAAATCAAAGAAGAACACAAATTGAAAAATAACTTTTGATTATGAATTAAAGTTTACAAAAGTTGACAGTACACTAATATTTCGATTGAGAGATTTAGTTGCTCATTATCAGGATCAAGTTAAAAGCATAAGAGATTGTAGAAGAAATTAAAGATTGATTGCATCTCTGCTCTCGCTTCAACGTTTTTGCTCTCACATTTTTTGTTTTTCTCTGTTTTCTTTCTTTGAATCATGTATCTTTCGTCAACTCCTCCCTTTTCCTTTTAAGTCCTTTAATTTCATTGGCCAAGTCAAATAGCTCTCACCTAGCAAGACCTTAGAAATTTATGATCCCAATGTGTGTCTCACTAGGCGACAAATCTCACCCAACAACACCTTCAAACCTTTGCTTTCATGGTGGGTAAGCTCCTCACTGGGCAGAATCTCCTTTTTGAGTGACATGCACTTGTGCCCTGTTTTTCTGCTAGGTGATGCCTTTCATCGGACATCATGTAGCTTTTGCCAAGGGGTTTTTAAGCTTTCTCGTTGGGCGACAGGTCTAGCCCAACAAACTTTAGGCTCTGTCTGAAAATTTATGAGATTTGCACCTAACGGAACCCTTCGCTTGGCGACCTTTGATGACTTCCAGTTGCTCTGGAACCCCTAGCTGGGCGATTTGGCTCGTTGAGCAAGGTAACACTACTCAAAACTTTATGTCTTCCTAAAATTGGTTTAAACTTGTCAAAATACTTCATATTAGCTATAATATATTATAAAAGTGTATAAAACATAACATATAGCATATAAATGTATTCACAACTAAAATGAGTTCAAAACCAAGGAAAAGTTAAGAAAATAGAGATAATTGGGGGATTTTGATCACTAAAATAATCTTAAATCCGACAATTATCAACTACTACAAGTGGAATCTAACATTTGTCGATTAATTATAAAGGGTGTTTGACTAAAGTGGGTCCCTTTTATAAAATATTCACTTAAATGAGTTTGTTTTAAAAATATTTATCTAACTAAATTTGTTTTGACCATTGATTAGGTCAAACTGTAGTTTTGAGTTGCGATTTTACCTTGACGTAAGATTTTTTACCATGTGACTACCATGTGGCTACTGGAAAGACAACACTTAATGGAGATATAATTGTAGGAGGCATTTGCGGTTTTATAGTGGCAGACAAGAAACAAATATTGTATTCACAAATGCGTCGTGAGTTAGTGACTAGATCACCAAAAAGAACACATAAAAATACCCATTTGCTTTATACTTAAATTAAAAGTTGAGGCATAAAGTCTTCTTATTATTTGTGTCTTTCATTTGTATTTTGAAGTTTTAGATAGCATGTGAACAAATACCAAGGCTAGGGTTTATTGGAGAGCTAAATTTCTCCATTACAATTTCCCTTTTGCAGTTGGAAGGTGCAACTTAATAAACAACACATTCAAAATGCAGTTCATTTTTGCTTTTTATTGGTCAAATGTTGCTCCCAATGAGGAGCATCTACCACTATAAAACTGCAAATGACTCATACAATTTTATGTCCATTAAATACTATCTTTCTAGTAATCACATGACAAAAAATCTTATGTGGAGGTAAAACTGCAATTCAGAACTTCGATTTGACTAGTCAATGGTCAAAATAGACACAGTTAAGTAAATATTTTTAAAATAAACTCATTTAGGTAAATATTTTTATAAAAAGGAACCCACTTTAGTAAATCACGAGTGTAGATAATATAATTGATATGTTAATATGTAAATTTGTGCAAAATTTAAAACATAAGAAAATTAAAGGTAAACAACACTTTAAGGTAGTAAAATGTGATTAAAAAGAACAACATTATATCCTAGGCACTAAATAAAGATCAAGGAGAACAAAGTGATATTGATACATGCATTTTGATTCATATAATTTTAAAATTATGATCCATTTGTTATAGGCATTCTTTGTTTTTATTTTCATAAAAAACAATAGAGATAATATATTTGTTTACAATTTAAAAATATTTTCTAAAATCAATGAAAAATAGAAAACACAAAAAAAAAATTAGTGTTTTCAGAAATAAAAAATATATACATTTTTTAAAATTTGCATATATAGTTATAACTTTTTTACTAAAATTGATTAAATTAAGTACTTTTTCTTTTTTAAAAATAGAAAATATAAAATAAAAATGTTAAAAATTTGAAAATAAAAACTCTTAAAAAAATAAACATAAAAAACATTTTTTTTTCAAACCAAATGACTTGTCATTCTAATGGACTCTTCCTAAACCATACACTAGGGCACTTGGTATCGCGTAGGTAGTACTGCAATTATTTTTTTTTTTCTCAGTCCAATAGTCTGAATCAAGTGAAACAAAGGTGATCAAGATCAAAATATTTCTCACTCGAAAAAGATAATCAACACTTGAAACGAAGACATTGAACGACATTCTGTCTTACCAGCCTCAACTGACATCCATATATGTCAATCGTATAAGCATTTCTAAATGGTTCTCAGCAACAGATGCGGATTATCCATCTACGCTTGAGAAGTTTACAGTTAAGAAAATATACCAACTATTAGTGTACAACGAGGACAAGGAGATTATGGTTCTCCATCTTGAAATGCAAATTTGTGCCGATAAAAAACAATGATTTACATAGTTCATAATGGTGTTTTCCTTTGATTTTACAATTCCAAAATATCATAGACGAAATGGAACTCTACTCTCCCCTTTTTGGAACCATTTGGAGTTAATCACAAGCTGACCCGTAGTAGCAGCAACCTTTTATGCCAAATTTAATTTCATACTTTCGCACCCAGGAAGGACTGCATCGGATTGTGAGGAGACAAAATTTAGAATATATTGGCGAATGCAAAAAGTGTGAACAACGAAAAATACAGAACATGTCGACTATTCAGCGCATGTGGACTATTCAGCGCATGCTAAGTGATGTGATATAATCGCTTGAATTGAGTGACTGATAGGACATTCCAGTTGAGCTTGTTTTGGTCTAAGCAAGAACAGGTGTCCCACACGATTAAATCCTTTGTGTACGGGACTAACCCCTCACTTTGGGTATCATCTAATGCCATGACCCTGGTCTTAGGGTGCTTCCAGTCCAACCAACAATATTCGGAACCTGCAAACCAGGCAAAATCTGCCTACATGGCATTCAGCTATTTAGCACAAAGCCCCACTCTCTCACACCTAAAGTAACAACTGATTGGGGAGAATTTTTTTTCCCTTATTTTCTTTTATTATAAGTGCTTACAAAGAAGTTTATTCAACAGATCTCATACTAATTATCCTAACTATGTTGGAAATGACTGAATCTAAGGAAATCCCACAAAACTAATCAAATTGAACACTAGGAAAAACATATCATGACATAACCTAGAAAGTGGCAAATGTGTCCCCCAATTAGCCAATCACCTAACCTCAAGCACAACAATCTCATCTCAGTTTTATGTAATCATGACAAGCACCAATTTCATGTATTACTTTCAAAGATTTCAAAAATAAAATCTCAGCCAGATACAAAAGCCAACTAGCGAATCACTATGAAGATTGATACTCAAAAATATCTACATTTGTGCAAAAGGGTGTATATCAAAAGTTCTCTCTCTAAGAGCATATCCAAGACTAGGATCTTAGATAGGGTGCTTAACTTTAAAATTATTATTTTAATGTGGGTTCCACAATGTGGGTTACTTATATAAGCATCTTTGCCTAATTTTTAAGCAACCCATCTTGTGGGACCCATATTAAAATAATAGTTTTAAAATTAAACACCTCATACCTTTGTTGATGCTCTGAACAAAATTTCAGGTTTAGTTCAGCATGTTAAAAGGGTTGTAAAGTTGATCTAGTAACAATGTTCACATGTGAGGAGATAGATATGACGTGAGTTTTAATCTCTTTACTAACAAAACTAATATATTAACAACTAACATTTGCCTATTAGGCAGATGTGCTTAAATAAATACATTTGTCTAATTTTTAAGCATTCCATCTTGTGGGACCTACATTAAAATAATAGTTTTAATGTTAAGCACCCTACTTAAAATCCTACCATTGGAGATGCTCTCAAAAGTCACAAGCATTAGAAGATATGTAGCTACTTATGTCATGCAAGCGTTGCCAGCAAATACTTAATTATCTTCCTACCTTTACACCTACCAGAGAGTTCCCAGGCTTAGCAGTGGTTGTGCTTCCAAAATTAGGTTTTGCTTTTCTATCAGCTGGCTTCAATATTTGGAAAGAGCACATTAGTGTCTCATCAACACTCATCATAGCACCAGCATTGTCAAACTCCCCACAATAATTAGGTGCTGAAAATATTGTTACAAGCTGTCGATTAGCAAAGAACTCATATCCATCTTCTACAACCTGGTAAAAAAAGGCCAAAGACAAACAATTTATTATCAATAGCATAGTTGATTGAGACCTACTATCTCCCAATCTAAACATAAAGGCATGTAGAGTACAAAGCATCATCTAATGCATCATATTGGAAGATGTTTAGGCTAAATGCATGAAATTGCGTTACATTTATACGGCCAAAAGTAATTCTAAATTTAATAAAACTAAAGTATTTATAATAATACAAATAGATAGATTAAAACTGCTGAAAAAAAAAAAATATACATTTCACAGTCATTTAGTCAAAGAAATAGAAATGGATATACAAACTCAACCCTGAAGGCCTGGTAACACATTTACACCTAAGGAAGGAGTTTAACCTGATGAGCTCGACAAATAAGGTCAAGATCATGTTTCTGAAGAAACTCTGAGACCTTATCAGCACCAAATGTATATGAAACTCCTCTGTCATTCATTCCCCATCCTTGAACATCTTTACCTGGGTCAGACCAAAGGAGATCACAAAGCAAACCTGAATCAGGAACATCTGTGGGCCGTTGTAGATTCCTAATCAGATCCAAATTATTTAAGTCAGGAGAAAGTCCCCCATGCATACACAAAATCTTTTCATCAACAAGGGCTGCCACAGGTAGGCAATTAAAGCAGTCTGTAAATGTCTTCCATAACCTTACATTGAACCTTCTCTTGCATTCATCATAAAACCCATATATCCGGTTTATAGAAGCACATTCATGGTTTCCCCTTAACAGGAAAAAGTTCTCAGGGTATTTTATTTTGTAAGCGAGGAGAAGGCAAATTGTTTCTAAACTCTGCTTCCCTCGATCCACATAATCCCCCAAGAACAAGTAGTTGGCTTCAGGAGGTAACCCACCATACTCAAAAAGCCTTAAAAGATCAGAATATTGCCCATGTACATCACCTGAAACATCATTATAAGGATATGAATAACTTCAAAAACACTATTTTTCTTGTGTACAGCAAGAGTATTAACATTATCAGCATGTATAAATGTATAATATGTGAATATGAGTATGAATCATACAAAAAAAACAAAGCCCTACAGCGCTATGTGAGACCACCTAAACAGACCAATTGGCGTTAAATGTAAAACCATTCATGTGCTTTCAATAGATAATTGGTTGATAAATTACATCAGAGTCTCTATGACCACGTGATCAAGAGTTCAACCCTTATTGCCCTGCCCTCATCCTTCAAAATAAAACATCAATTTTCAACACAAGACATGGTGGGCTATAATTTTTTCCATGCTGCAAGCCTAAGGGGCTCTTTCATGATGGGGTGTATTCGATATAAAACCATTCATGTGCTTTCCTCCAACATCTTAACCTTTTAGGATCATTGGCTCATGATACATGCCATTCCAGAATTCACAGAGGCATGT
This sequence comes from Psophocarpus tetragonolobus, assembly GCA_037954015.1. NCBI lineage: Eukaryota > Viridiplantae > Streptophyta > Magnoliopsida > Fabales > Fabaceae > Psophocarpus > Psophocarpus tetragonolobus. The sequence continues at coordinate 79,575,142 of CM075691.1, forward strand.
GCAACTTTATATGTTAAAACTAAAAAATACTCTTAGAAATTAGAGGTGTCATAATCTTAGCATAAAAACATTTTCAGGCTTTTCAAAATCAACCCACAACAAAGGGAAAAAAAACATTATAGCAAATAATTTTTGCAAACTAGTAATATCAGAATCAGAAGCAAAAATTCAAGTCACTTGTGAATAAATACATTATCGATCATGAATTTTATTTGCAAGCACTGCAAGAAACATAAAACAATTGTCTCATGATTTGATATGCCAGTTTAAGTCAGCTAAACCAACATGAGATAAATTGCCACTAAGAGTTCATTGATGTTAATTGAGAGACTTTACAGCCATTTTAATGTAAATTAATCAAATTTTCATTTCACCCAAACAATATGAAATCCAGAAAACAAAAATTGGATATTCTCAATGCTCAAATTGTGCAATTATTCACTTGTAGATTCATAAAGGACAGGGAAACACAAAAGACAAAACTCAATTTAAGTTAAGAAATAGTACTTAATTAAAATGTAGTGATTGCAGCTCAGAACAAACTCATCAGTAAGAATACAAAGGTAACCACTGACCAGATAAGCATGAAAAAGTAATGAAGCTTGCAAATTAATTAGTTTAGTTTGGTTCAAGAGAAAAAAGGAGATAAAAATGTCAGCAAATTCAATTCCTAAGGGAAGGGAAAATATGAATAAGAATAATATATACTTATACCCTTACGGATAATAATGGAGGAAACGAGAAACAAAATACAGTATGAGGACAGCATATTCCGTACGGTTCAGAATTTAGAAAGCACTTTCCCTCCCCTCCAATTTTTTTAACCAAACGATGTATAAAAAGATTCCTCCCTTCCCCTCTCCTCCACTTCTCTCAAACCAAAAAGGCAATAAAAATTTAGAAGGAAACTGCAGCATAACGTTTTAGCGGTGCATGAATTCTGGAAACTCGCATTATACGGTTATATGCTCCCATGCATAGATTCATCAATATTGAAGGAAATTGTTCAATATTCGCTCCAAAACATAGATTCATCGAGAATTTGTACACACGTTTGTTTTTTTGAATGCAGGGAATCTCATTCCACAAAAAAGAAAAGACATGTGTTAGAGAAAGGTGAGTGAAGGAAAAAAAGAACACGTGGCACCGAAAATGCATTTGAAAAACAGAGAAGAGTGAGCATGGAAAGGGAAATGAGCGAAGCAAGAAATAGAAAGGAGATGATGAAGAAAAGAAAAGGTGGTGGAGGGGAGGTTAGAAAAAGCAAAAGTTACGTAACCACAAATCTTAATAGGAGCTTCGAGCTCTAATAAGTTAGGCTGTTGCAAGAAAATATCTGAGGAAGCAACGCAGAGGTGGCGGATCTCAGACTCAGATAGGTGGACCTGCTTGCCCGGTCGGGTACGAACTTCGAGGAGACGATTGATTATGTCATCTAAAACCGATTGCTCCATTCTCTTCTTCCCCCAAAAGTCAACGTTTGGATGTGCCGCCTCAACTGAACAACGCCATCGTCAAATCAAGCTGCGACCTCCCACTGCTGTCCCCGCCAGGATTTTACAAACCACACCCTTTCTTTTTATTTATACAACATCAAAATCATTCTCCTTCTTCTTTCTTCCACCCAGACAGATATTCTCCCTTTTTATTTTATTCCATGCCGAACATTCTTTTTTTTTTTTTTATCAGCACAAAAATACTCTTTTCTTTTTCATAAATCAATAACAGACTATAAACTATGGAGTCTGGAGCCTTAATTTTTATTTCTTTTATATTTCAAGGTTAACAAATTCATTTTTAAATTTCATAAACAAAAAGTATTTTAAATTAATTTATTAATTTTTAATTAAATTTATACATTATATTTAAATTCTAAATACTTATTTGTGCTAACATTTTTTACTCCACGTATTTTTTTTCCATTTTTATTCCCTTTTCCAATTATAGTTCTCGTACGTTGTAAGTTTGTTTTTTCATAGTCATTGTAATTTTTTTTTTAATCCTTACAAGTTCTTATTTTTCTTTCTAGTCCTTATAATTTATTTTAGTTTTTTACTTCGGTAACATCGTATGAGATTATGTGTTATTTTCTTTATTTAGTCACGGGTCTAACTTAGGGATTAAGTTGTATACTGTATAGTTGTCTTAAACTCATATCAGGAGCAACAACAAAAAAAAATGTGGTGTTATTTTGTTTATATGACATAATATTTTGTTGATGTAGTGTATAATAATTAAGAGTGTATATTGGGATGGTAACTCATAATCTAACTAAAATTTATAAAATAATTTTGGGTTGAATTTTTTATAATTAAGTTAAATTTGACTCAATTCAATAACTTATAAGTTGAGCAGCGTGATTTGAATTTTTAACTTAAAATTTAAAATAACCAGCCCATCATAATAATAATAAAATCATTAAAAATACTAAATACAAAATTGGATGAGATTTTATAATTGTTCAACATATTACACTATTATTTTTAGTTTCATTTTGGACAATTACTATTTTTTGGGTTGATATTATTTCTTGAATTTTGATAACACTTTGTATATTTGTTGATTTTAATATTTTTTGTCTAACATTTTAATTGTACTTATAATTTTCTATTTAGTTTTATTTTGCAACAACAATATTATCTATTTTTAAAGAAATTATTCTAAAAAATCTAACAAAAAACTATTTTGAAATTTTAAATTTTAACAATTTTTTAAATATTGATCCCTAAAAAAATGTTTTGTCTCTAAAATTTTACAAAAAATTACTTTTTGTTCTTACCGAAAAGTACCTGAGTACAAATTGATATGAACCTTTCGAAATATATTTGATGAACTTGGTTGAGTGTCCTACCACCTTCTGATATGGACAAAGGGTACAAGAGATGACCTCAAGTTAGTAAATGAGCAAGATAGAGAAGGTGAGAAGAGGTTAAAGTGTAATAAATTTCATGAATGAATAAATGACACATACCTTTTATTTTGTATTTATAGTAAGAAAGACAGTTATTACCTGACGGTCATTACCTGTTTTCCTTGACTTTTATCTAGCATGTACTACTCTGCTTTATTAGGAATAATGCTAATAAGTGATTATGTTGATTTACCCAACGTGTTTGACTTTTATCTAGCATGTACTACTCTGCTTTATTGGGAATAATGCTATCAAGTGATTATGTTGATTTATCTTCTTAGTTAACTTATTGTTATTTGCAAGAGCTATGACGAAATCTGAAGTCTCATTATTTGGGGCTTTTATTCTCAATTGAAATTCTTTTGTTTATATTTTTTCGATTTTCAGCCATGCTGAAATCCGAAGTCTCTCTTAGGATGATTTTTTAGGTTCTGGATATGTGGTGATTTATATACTTTGATTCTCAACTATGTGAAAATCTGAAGTCCCTTGACAGTTTTTTAATAAGTCTCTCTTGGTGATTTATGTACTTTGATTCTCAACTATGTGAAAATCCAAAGTCTTGTTCCTCATTAATTTTTTGTCTTTGAAATTAATTTGTTTTTTATATTAACGTTATTTGTTTATAAATTATTATGTATTTGATTGTGATGCATGTGAAATTGAGAATTGAGAAGTTAGGATTGAGGAAGAGAGTGATTTATGAGTACAAAAACATGCTATCTTTGAGCAATTTTGTAACAATGTTAATGGGAGAATAAGGACCATAAGTGAGTTAAGACTAAAAAAAATATTTTTGAATTTTAAGGATTAAAAATGTTTTTTTGTAAAACTTTAAAGATAAAAAACTCAGTGAAACATCACACACATTCAGTGTTTCGGATGCTTCAAAGAATTTTTTATACATCTATATCCTTGATATTTAAAAAAACACACGGATCCCAGTCTTTTCATACAAGACGCTGTTAAAGTTATTTTTTTTATTTAATTCTTTTAAATTAAAAACATTTATAATGATTTTTAACCACTAAAAAATCGTGTTTTCCTTTTTATAAATCATTCTTCTTACTTATTCAAATCCTATAAAATTCTCTCTTTACCGCCCTTGATTACCTCTACTTTGTGAAATAAGTTTTTCCTTCCCTCGCTCAAATTTGTGACTATTCAACATCTTTAATTTTCTAAAAAGTTTTAAATTTTAAAGGAAATAAAAACTGTAGAATCACTACTTTAGAGTGTGTTCAACCGGCCAACTAAATAAGTGTGCTCTTACTTTTCCTTTTTTCCCATTGTTTGTACTTTCATAAATGAAAGTGATCAAAATACTTATGGAATTTGCAGTGAAATATTAAAAAAGAAACAGTTAAAAAATCAAATTCTCTTTTGACATAATCCAACTCTCAAGAAAAACATACAAAATAATGAATCCAATTGAACCAGGCCAACTAACAACATTGATCAATAACAATCATTTACTTATCCATCAACGTGGCAATTCAAAAAAATAATCATATGTTGTTGCTTGCCTCAGATTATGGTCGAAGCAGCCACCCAAAGTGCCACGCCACCCAAAATAATTGGAGCCCCAAAATTGGAATTAGAACCGGTTCATCTTTAACTGAACTTTCCGACAAAGAACTCGCCGGCGAAGATCCCGGCGAGGCGCTGCTCCACGGTAGAGTCACCGGTGAACCTGCAGGCGTGGCCGAACTCGAGGGAATGACGGCAGGAGACGCTGGCTTAGGAGTAGCCGGGGATGGCGCCGGCGGCGATGAGACATTGTAAGATGGGCTGGAAGCAGGGGACATTGAAGATGGAGGCTGAGCGGCCGGAGACTCGCCGGAGGGATGTCGCCGGCGGCAGTGAAGACCGAGATGGAGAAACTGCAGGAGATTGTGAAGGCGGTGATAATAAAATCTAGTGACCCCTACACACACTCTAAAGTAGTGACTCTTTAGTTTTTATTTCCTTTAAAATTTAAAACTTTTTAGAAAATCAAGAATAGTCACAAATTTGAGAGAGAAAATGGTGTTGGTTTTGGAAACGAGGGAGATGTTTAACGGAAAAAACTTATTTTACAAAGGAGAGGCTGTACATGGCGGCCAAGAGAGATTGATTTGAAATTTTGTAGGGTTTAAGGAAAGAAGGATTTTAGAAAGGGAAAAGGAGGATTTTCTAGTGATTAAAATTGCTACAAATGTTTTTTAATTAAAAAATAAATAAAAAAAATTGTTAAAGGCAAAGACTCATATGCATGCATTTTAAATATAAGACATTCAGGTGTATAAAAAATTCTTTGAAGTACAGTTACAAGTGTCCCAAATATTCAGGGACTTGTTTAATATTTCACTCAAAAAACTTATGTAAGTTTAAATCATTCTTTCAAAAAACTTATGTAAGCTTAAATTATTCTTTCAAATTAACTCAATTCATTTATGAACAGGTTTTATTGGATTGAATTTAAAGCAAAAATTACACAAAACCAACTTAACTCGACCCGTATACAACCCTAGTGATGATTATTATTATCCTTGTTTTTTTCACAGAAAAATCATTAATGTTTTTTTTTGTAATGTAGATCGATAATAGAAATAAAAAATAAAAATCAATAAATTACAAGACTAAACATGGAATAAAAACTTACAACAACTAAAATGAAACTGTGTAAAATTATACATACTCGACTCGTAAGAGTCCACATCATATAAAAAAATAATAATAAAATACATCTAAATAACATATGAGATGCTCAATTTATCATTTTAATAACATGATAAAACAAATAATGACATAATAATTAATAAATATGTTTATATTAGTAGAAAAAATTGACATTTGTGAGTTGCCACACACTCACAACTCACCTAGAAATCATACTTTTTTTAATAAGTTAAATGTTAGTTGCTAATTTGCTAGTTTTTGTTAGCAGAGGAATTCGAATCTACAATCTTTCCATCCGCCTTTTCCCCACATGTAGACTTTTTCACTAAACCAATCTTATATTTCCAGAAATTGCACTTTGTCCTAGTGGGAAAAAGAACACATATTCATGGGCAAGTTTGAGAGGAAATAATTATACTCATGTGAAATGTCAAAAAACTTAATTTAGTTTAAAGTAGGTGCATAAAATGACAATTGTTTAAGCAAAATAATGGTTAACTTCATTTTACCTAAGTTTATTCAAAAAACAATTATACTTGCAAGTTGACTTGAAAAGAGAAAGTGAAATTGTAAATTCATATGTTTCTATAAGTTGACTTGCGATTTCAAGGACCATGACTAAGTTGAAATATGGTTGAGTCAATATTAATATAATAATAATAATAATGAATAACATAATATTAAGTAAATATAATATTATAACTTTATAACACTTTAAAATTAAGGTAAAACATAATTTTATAACACTTTAAAATTAAGGTAAAACATAATTTTTATAGTTAATTAAACACAAAAGTCTAAATAAGATATATAAAAATGGTTAGGTTTAATTTTAATAATCAATAAAATATAACAATATTCATTAACAGTAACAAATTAACATTTAAATAAAAATAAGAAATTCTTATAATATAAAATTATAAGAAATTAAGATATAAAAATTTTGTAAATTAATATATATATATATATATATATATATATGAATGAATTTTTATATTTTATAAAAAAGTTGGTAAAATAATATTTACTTATTTTTAATCTTTATAAATATGCATTTATATGTATTTTAATTTTTTAATATTAAAATTAAAAATAAAAAATATCTTTAATTGAAAACCAGATCAACTGATTTCCAAGATAAGTGTTTGACCAGTTTTAGTTTGTTCTAAAATCTTCAAGTTCTTAATGTTACTCAACCTGATCATTAGATCGATTCCTAGTTCAAAGGGTCAAAATGACCAGTCTGATATGATCTTCAAAACTTTGATATTTATTACAAAGTTTAAAATAGGTCTATCTCTCAATTCATGGATTAATTTATTTGACATGATTTTAATTTAACTAATATTTTAAATTCAAAATCAATTTTGTGTTGATGTAACTTTAGAGAACATTTTAGAGATTTTTTATACTAGTTTTTATTACTAACTTATTTTTAAAATAAAAACATTCAAATATATACTTCACTTCAGAACCAATTTTACAAAAATCAATTTTTTACAATAAATTTGACATTTTTTTCAAAATGCATACTATAAAAGCATTTAGTCATTCAAGTTACCTTGTCAGCAACTTTTACATAATCGATAGGTTGATTAAACCATAAGACTAATATAATTGTTTGTAATATCTCACAAGCCCACTACGAGGCATGGTTTGTTAAAAGTAAGAAGATAATTAAAGGGATTAATATGTACAATTGATCCATATCTGATCAATTCAAAATCTATCTTAGTGGATTAATTTCATTCCAAATCCATTTTTTTATTATATATTCAATCCAATCAATTTAATATAAATTAGATATTTAAAAATTCAAACCACTAATAATATAAGGAAAGAGTTATCAATAAGATGTTCCAATTTAGGGGGAGTCGAATATGCTTGGCTGAAGCTAAAATCAAATTGAACATATCAACTAAAAATAACAATGCTCAAAGTTTATTGAACTTGGCCAAAGGATGCCTAATATAGGTTGAGTTAATGATGTGTCGGTCAAGCTAAGTATGTCATGCCTTACTAAAAGATGTCTCAATCAAGATCAAGTCATAGATGTGCTAGTCAAGTTGAGTGTTTGTGGTTAAGTCAAGCAGAACATGTCCAACCAAAAAATGACCTAAACTATTTAAAGTTGGTTGAAAGATGCCTCTAATGAAACTAAGCAAACATGGGTCAACAAAGTCGAGCATGTTGCGGTCAAGGTCAAGCTAAATATGTCTTGGCTGAAATTAGCCGAAAGATGTCTTGGTTAATGTTGAGCTCAAGAAATGGCAATCAAGCTAAGTATTAGTAGTTGAGGTCAAGCCAAATATTCCTCTATCAAAATCAACTTGAACCAGTTGAAACCAACCAAAAGATTCCCTAAGCAAAAGATGTATCAACCAAGCCGACTATGTTACAGTTGAGGTTAAGCTAAATATGCCTTAGCCAAAATTACTCAAAACTGATTGAAAAATGCTTAGGGTGAGGATAAGTTGAAGATGTATTGGTTGAGTTGAGTATGTTGGCCAAATATGCATTCTACATTGATTGAAATTGGCCAAATCAATAAGATGTCTTACGAGCGAGGTCAAACTTAATACGTCACAGTTGAGATGAAGACAAAGATGTCTTAATTGAAGTTGGTCAGAAAATGTCCAAGTTAAGGCCAAACTATATGAATTTTTGAGTTTATATGCTGTGACAAAGGTTGAGTTAAATATGTCGAGATTGATGATCTATATATGAATATGTGTGGCTGATGTGAAGTTAAAGATAAATTCAAGATTCATAAAAAAATCATATTTAAGATGAAACTAAGTTTTAATTAGAATGGATTTTAAACTCAAATTCAAATTGATTTAATTAATTTGATATAGATTTTAAATCTAATCCATTTAATAAGATTTGGACAATTTTTTTTTTAAAAATTTTAAGGTGAACTCAAAAGAAGGTATTAACTTCATAAAATCTTAGTTTCAGTGAGTTTAGTAATCAATGAACAAATTTTAAGAAACTAAAATGATAAATAGTTTTAAAAATAAGAAGTTTAGTGAAAATTTGATAAAATGAAGAATTTTATGGTATAACTGATCAAGCTTTTAAAGGAAACACTGGTGTGACATAAAAAATATTTTCTGTCTTTAATTTTACTTTTAACTACGGGATCTAGAGATTTTATCCAAGCATAGAAACTTGTCTTCCTTGAAAAGAATCTCAAATATTGATAATGTCTATGTACTACCTCTTGGCATGTCCATTCTCCATCTCTGCTGTACTTTTTCACTAACCTAAAAGGCCAAAACATTTTTTTTCTATGGAACTAAGTTTCCAAAATAAATAGTTGTCTGATACGCTGAGCGGCAAGTCAGGTTGCAACTTGCAATTTTTTGGATTGGCCAGTTTGTCTTCTCGATATAGATCAAGAATTGGGACTGTTTGACCAGAAATTGTGGAAGACATATTAAAGCAAAATGGGTATATAACAGACATTGCATTGTGCATAACATATTCACAAGACAACAGATCAATATATATTTATGTATATAAAGACAAAATTAAGCAATGTGAGAGCCAAAGTCTTCCTTGTTTTAGGGGTGGACAATACTGTTGGGTGGATTGACAGATTAGAATGGTTCTACTATGTTGGATTGCGGTAGACGAGTTTAAGTTTGATTTTTACAACCTGTCTATAAAATATATATATATAATGTTTTAGTTTTAAAATTAATAATAATTTTTTTTTATTTTTATTTTCTCAAATAATTAATATAATTCATACTAATTATACTCATAGAAAAATACATATCCAATATATTATTTTTGTAACTTTTTTCAACCAATTATAAAAATATTAATTGTTTAACATTTATCTTCTTTAATCGAAATATATATATATATATATATATATATATATATATAAATGTATTTTTTCACTATAAATCATTTTTTAAGATTATAACATAATTTTTTTATTTTGCATTCCAATTTTGGTTTGAAATTTTATAATAATTAAAAAAAAACCATAAATCAAATTGCAAATCATGTGAACCAGACAATACTGTTGGGTGGATTGACAGATTAGATTTGTTCTACTATGTTGGACTGCGGTAGACGAGTTTAAGTTTGATTTTTACCACCTGCCTATAATATATATATATATATATATATATATATATATATATATATATATATATATATAATTTTTTAGTTTTAAAATAATAATATTTTTTTTTTTATTTTCTCAAATAATTAATATAATTCATACTAATTATACTCAGAAAAATACATATACAATATATTATTTTTATAACTTTTTTCAACCAATTATAGAAATATTAATTGTTTAAAATTTATCTTCTTTAATCAAAATATATATATATATATATAAATGTATTTTTTCACTATAAATCATTTTTTAAGATTATAACATAATTTTTTTTATTTTGCATTCCAATTTTGGTTTGAAATTTTATAATAATAAAAAAAAAACTATAAATCAAATTGCAAATCATGTGATCCAGACGACCTAACCTACCACATATGCAAAAACAAATGATAAAAAATGAGTGAGCAAATTAAAAAGGCAGGTTGATTAGTTGAGCCAAATTGGCTCGAACCCGACCTACCTAATCCATTGCCAATCCCTATCTTGTTTAGTTTGTCTTACAAAGTGAAGATGGAGATACTGCCTGCCTCAACTCGACAGTATTGAATTATCTATTTTGTTATTGTACGAGGTATCTATTTTGTTATTGTACGAGGTATCTATTTTGTTATTGTACCAGGTGTGCAGTGTTATGCTTTAACAATTCATTGCAGTGTTATGCTTTAACAATTCATTGCAGTGTTATGCTTTAACAATTCATTGCAGTGTTATGCTTTAACAATTCATTGCAGTGTTATGCTTTAACAATTCATTGCAGTGTTATGCTTTAACAATTCATTGCAGTGTTATGCTTTAACAATTCATTGCAGTGTTATGCTTTAACAATTCATTGCAGTGTTATGCTTTAACAATTCATTGCAGTGTTATGCTTTAACAATTCATTGCAGTGTTATGCTTTAACAATTCATTGCAGTGTATGCTTTAACAATTCATTGCAGTGTATGCTTTAACAATTCATTGCAGTGTATGCTTTAACAATTCATTGCAGTGTATGCTTTAACAATTCATTGCAGTGTATGCTTTAACAATTCATTGCAGTGTATGCTTTAACAATTCATTGCAGTGTATGCTTTAACAATTCATTGCAGTGTATGCTTTAACAATTCATTGCAGTGTATGCTTTAACAATTCATTGCAGTGTATGCTTTAACAATTCATTGCAGTATATGCTTTAACAATTCATTGCAGTGTATGCTTTAACAATTCATTGCAGTGATCCTAGTATTTCATTTTTTCACTGTTTATTGTAGTGATCCTAGTGTTCATTTTTTCACTGTTTAAATTTTGTCCATACTTACGGTTCCTTGAATTGATAATAAATTTTTGGATTCACTTTGTTATTACTCTAAAAGAAGTTTCAACCAAATCCGGTGTCCCTCCTTTGAAATTGGTCCCTTCTTTGAAATTGGAAAAAGTACTGGCATGCAAATACTAGGATCTAGAGTGTGGGAGTTGAAAAAGGGAAATGAATCTTATTTTCAAGAAAAAAAAAACGACAAAATTAACAACTAATTTACAAGAAAGTGACACGATTGATTCCTAACACAATTCAGATAACTTACCAGTAATTTGCATTGAATAATAACACCCCATATAAAAACATGGGATTTGCTTCAATTCATAGTATTCATTTCTCCACTATCTGCCCACAATCTTCTATTACCACCTGTTCAGATGTCTTGCCACTTCCTGAACCCACCTTCTCCATATCTTTCACCACGTTGTATCCATCGACAACTTTTCCAAACACAACATGTTTTCCATCAAGCCAGGGCGTCTTTGTGGTACAAATAAAGAACTGAGAACCATTTGTATGCTGTCCAGCATTTGCCATGGAGAGAATTCCAGGGCCAGTATGCTTCAAATTGAAGTTCTCATCATGAAATTTGGAACCGTATATTGACTCTCCCCCTGTTCCATTCCCTCTCGTAAAATCCCCTCCCTGACACATAAATTCTGGGATAATACGATGAAATGTGGATCCTTTGTAATGCAAAGGCTTCCCAGATTGTCCAATCCCCTTTTCCCCAGTACATAGAGCTCTGAAATTTTCAGCTGTTTTGGGGGTTATATCTGCAAACAACTCCATCACTACACGTCCAGCTTTAATCTTTCCGATAAGAACGTCAAAGAAAACTTTAGGATTTTTTGACATATTGATCACCACTTTGTCTGCTCACAAGTTTCTTAGTTACTACACAGAAACACCCCAGTAAATATTAAAACCTATTGGCATAACTCATTGCATTATTGCTTGCAACTAAATAACTGATAGCATAGCAATTCCTTAATTTATTTTCAAAGAAAACAAGATCATACTCTGAAACTGAACAATCCCTTCAAACTAAAAACATCTTAAAGTTGGACTCAAAAAACCTTTCTTGTTTTTAATTTTAGTCTGAGATATAAAAAAGGAATTACAATATTACAATATTTGCCAGAATGTAAAAGTGTTATTCCCATATGAATTGGAAGACACAAAGACATAGATTGTGGCAACAATAGATGTAGCTTAGGTTTATGTTTTGTGCTGATGACATGACTAATCAGCACAAGACCGTCCATAAGCACAGCAAATATTATACGAAGCTATCAAGGGAACGGGATTCAGTTGCAACATAATAGAAATCTAAAAGGGATTGAGCCCTAAAGAAAGCAAATAAATCGTAATTGGGTTAATTAGAGAGTGTTCATCATTCTGCACAAAACCCCCAAGACATAAAAGGCTAGAGGATCTGAATTAAAAAGAGGATGACATGCGATTTAGCACATGCTTTGAACTCACAAGCTATGATAAAACTCCTGCAAGTCTTCGAAATGTGCAGTGTAAAATTCAAAGTAATGAAACGGTGGTGGCATTGAGAGAGTGAGAATACCTTCCGCAAGAGCTTGAGCTTGTTAACTGGCGATGGCGATGAGAGAGGCGCAACAATAGCATAAATATACAACATGCCGTGCCCTAGCCGTGAGGGTTTAGGGTTTTGCAAATATTTTAGGTTGGGCTTTTTCTTCTAAACCCTTCAGCACTAGGACTTTTTCTGCCTGCACTTCATTATTTTCTCTTTGCACCTCCATTTAAAAAAAAAAACAAAAATGTTCCTAGGTTAAAAATGTGTAGTAAAAAACTTGTAAGTCAGGACTAGATAATTCAGATGTTAAATTTATTTTTTTTAATAAATATGTATTAGCTATAATTTGGGCTCATAATTTTTTTAACAAATTAAGATTAACTAATTTAGACTCACAAGTTTTTTAACATGTACTCACAAGTTTTTTAATACACTTTTTTAACCTAAGGGAATTTTTAACTTAAGGATATTTTTGTCTTTTTAAAACAATATGGAGGTGTAAGGAAAAAGTAGGGAGAAAATAGTGAAGTGCAAGGAGAAAATGGGAAGTACATGGAGAAAAAGTCTAGAACTAGACTTATAATTAAAGCCAACATCATGCCTTTATTTATTTTTTTTTGAAAATGCTAATAATATACTCTCTTACATTTTTCTAAATACATTCTATATAATTATTTAGAATTTATTAAAAAATATAAATTCATATAAGTATTACTTGTCATTAAACAAATTTTCTTAAATTTGTAGATTTTAATAAATTTCAATCAATAATAATAAAGTGTGTTAAAGAGTGTAAGTGCATATATATGGCATATCTTGTTTCTAATATATCCATACATTCATGCATATTTCAAATCATGAAAATTTCAAATCATGAAATCCTCATATCAAATATCAAGTCAAAATAAAAAACATAGAGATCACAAGAGAAAAAAGAAAAACTTACTAGAAAAGAGTGAGAAAGAATCCGGCAAGAAAAAGAGGAACTTGTGAGGGTGAAAAAAAAGGGTGTAGGAGAGGTGTAAAAACATAACTTAAATAAAAATAAATAAATTATACCAATACTCTTAAAATTAAGTGTAACCCAAGTTACATATGAAAAATGAAAGATAAACATGTTCCACCCTACAACACTTTCATTTAATTTGCAATACATAGTCTGAAAGATGAGCATGTTTCGACCTTTTTCATAGAACCACTTAACCAACATCCGTGCGCATTTCTCAATACACCTCCACACCGTGCATCTCATTTATCACTTTGAACTGATCCATCATAATTAAGTGTAATTCACCCTATTGTCATAGGAACACTTCATCTCACCATAATTTCTATCTTCCTTGACATATTTGTGGAAAAAATAACCTATTTTAATCCCCATAAAATTTGTATTGTTGGATAATAAACTCCCTTGACTTAGCAACCCACTAGCCTACTGATTCGGTAAACGTTTTTTCATAAACTATTCTTAATTAATATTTCATATATTAAGAATAGTCTATCATAATTAATAAAATAGATAAAAGAGATAGAAATTTTTATAATAATTTTTATGAATTTCAAAATATTAATTGGATTCTTAATGCGTATGTAAAAAATCTTAAAGATTATATATTATATAATATGAAATAAAGGAGTATAATGGAAGAATTATAGTTTACAAATTTGATATTTAATGTAACAAATCAAATTAAAAGTTGATTAAGAAGAATTTTTACTTAAATAATTTCGATTTTTTGAATTGATTTGCAATTACTTATTACATCATAAAACTATATGATAGCTCAATATTTTTTGTCGTAAATTATTTTTAATCTTTATAAACTTGTTTGACGTGATAACTTATTTTAATCAATAAAAAATTAAAACACAATTTTTCTTAAAAAATTATTCAAAATTATCTCTTCTAATCCCTAACGATGTGGTAAGAAATTGGAATACCAAACTTGCTTAATTAAGATTATTATTTGAAAATAAGAATCAAAACAAAAATTGTTATTTGATAAAAATACTAAAATCAAATAAAAAAAATCTTTGAATGACCAAATTATATAAATAAATCTTTTAAGAAGCAAAACAAACTTAAGAAAAAAATTTTAAGCAAGAGTTTTTATAAATTGTTCTTCAATATAATAAGTTTTATTTCTTGGATTCATTTTTATATATCAATTTCAAAAGTCTTATATTTTATATCAATTTAAATTTTTTAGATAATAGTTCAGAGGATCTAAATAGTAGAAATTAAGAGGATAAATCTTAACTAGACCTGTACTCTAATCAAGTTGTAGATGTTATCATAATTATGAAAATCTCTCCTACTAAGTGACTATGATCCTATGAGATATAAGAAAGTTAAACTAGTTAACAAACCAAGAAGGTTAAGAAAAGGTCCCGGGTCTATTCTCATAACTAACAAAAATAATTTTATTAACAACATTAACGTTCAGCTTATAAAAATAATGACTATAAAATCTTAATTTTTTTAAAGAAACAAATATATATGACTAAAAATAGATAAAAAATAATAGAATTTAAAGGTATACTGGAAGTTTTACATTAATATTTAGTATATATGACAAAAAAATATAGGAGAAACCTTTAAAATCCAGTGAGAATTAATAACTAATAATATACGTAAGCCAGTATCAAGTGGCAGTCAAAATCCACGTAACAGTACATCAGAATTCAATTACTAACAAAAAGCTCTTTTAATTTGTATACATTTAAGAGAAAACCAAAAATAATCAAACTGCAAGAAATATATATATATATATATATATATATATATATATATATATATATATATATAATTGCCTTGGAAATTCATGATGAAAGTATAAAGTAGGTTTTGAATTATACTGTACTAGATACAAATTATAGTATGTCAATTAATGATATTGAATTGATAGAATGAGAATGAATGTGTACCTGAATTGACATTCATGTCCATGAGCACTATTGAACAGAATTCTAGGAGGTTCTTCTGGCTACCTTCTGAGGGGTTATTGTAGAGAATAATTCTGATGTATAAATTTGCTTAATGGGATGGCAAATTTATAACCCCCCAGGGTAGTCAGGGACCTCTCTTAATTGGGCTTTTTATCTGATTGACCTAACCCATCACAGAGTCAATCTCACTGTAATCTCAGTTCAATTAACCATATTGTTAAAGATAAGATAGCATCGGTTAAAGATAAGATATTATCGGTTAGAGATAAGATATTGTCGGTTAATGATAATAGATATTGAGTAATACTAATCCACAATTAATTTCAACATTCTCCCACTTGGATAGTGTCAATCAATAATCAACATACAAATCATTAAGCTAAAACGACAATTGCCGATATATCATATATTAATTAACAATATGAAAATATGAGCAACAAAATAAATATTCGATAGGGATATTAATCAATTGCATGTAACTAATATTTTTCATAGATGTATGGCATAATGCAGTCCCATAAATGACACTACAATGGTCCAAGCATAAATAAAATGCTAATAAGAAACATGAACAAAATGACGTCAACTAGAGCATGTCTCTTAAAGAAAATAGAGAATCAGACTCCCACTAACTTAATACATCAAAAGCCTTGACTAAACCCATGTGAGTTACATGAATAAGAAAAATTCCAACAGTTAAGGCCTTAGTCAGTGGATCTGCTAACATCTCATCAGAATCAATGTTTTCAATCCGAGTGTGAAAACTTTGAATTTGCTCTCTAACAAATTGATACTTGATATCAAAATGCTTTGAATGAGTAGAGCTTTTGTTGTTTCGAGAGAAACTCACAGCAGTAGTATTGTCACAGTAAATCACAAGTGGCCTGGAAATGCTTTCAACTATGTGAAAGTCAGATATCAATTTCTTAAGCCACATGGCCTGGCGAGTGGCCTCAAAACAAGCAACATACTCTGCTTCCATGGTAGAGGTAGCTGTAAGAGACTGTTTAACGCTCTTCCAAGAGATAGCTCCTCCTGCCATCATAAAAATAAAGCCAGAAGTAGATCTACGATCATCAGGGCAACCTGCAAAATCAGAATCAGAGTAGCCAGTGACTTGAAGTTGATCAGACTTCATAAAAGTCAACATATGATCCTTGGTTCCCTGTAAATATCGCATGACCCTTTTAACGGCTGTCCAATGACCCAAACCTGGGTCGCTCAAGTATCTGCCTAAGGCATTGACGATGAAAGCAATGTCAGGACGAGTACAGACTTGAGCATACATCAAACTGCCAACAGCGGAAGCATATGGAATTTTCTTCATAGCATCCACTTCTTCATCATTATGAGGACATTGTTTGTTAGATAATTTGTCACCATATTGCACAGGTGCAGCACATGGGGAGCAAGCATTCATGTTGAACTTCTTGAGAATCTTCTCGATATATCCCTTTTGAGACAATCCAACTATGCCACGTGACCTATCACGAAGAATTTGGATGCCTAGAACAACAGAAGCTTCACCAAGGTCTTTCATATCAAAATGTCTGCACAACATTGATTTTGTCTCAACCAATAGGTTCATACAACTACTAGCAAGGAGAATGTCATCGACATATAATACGAGAATGATGAAATTACTCCCACTAGTCTTCAAGTAAATGCACTGGTCTGCAACATTTTCCTTGAAATTGTAAGTAGTGACAACTTGGTCAAATTTTAATACCATTGCCTAGATGCTTGTTTCAGTCCATAAATGGACCTTTTAAGTTTACACACCAAATGCTCATTGCCTGCTTCAACAAAACCATCAGGTTGAACCATGTAGACATCTTCAGCAAGATCTCCATTCAGAAAAGCTGTCTTTACATCCATCTGGTGTAGCTCTAGGTCAAAATGAGCAACTAAAGCCATGATAACTCGGAGTGCGTCCTTCGTTGAAACTGGTGAAAAGGTTTCTTTGTAGTCAACGCCTTCCCGTTGACTATAACCTTTAGCCACCAATCGAGCCTTATACCTATCAACCTTTCCATCTGGAGTACGTTTTGTCTTGAAGACCTATTTAGATCCAACAGGCTTACAACCTGCTGGCAAGTCCACAAGATCCCAAACATTATTATTATACATGGAAGATAATTCATCATGCATAGCTTTTAGCCAATCAGAAGCATGAGAACTAGAAAGTGCTTCCTGAAATGTGATGGGATCGTCATCATCATGTGGATCATATTCGTGCTCCTGAAGGTATACAACATAGTCATTTGGTATAGAAGGTCGGCGTATTCTCTGAGATCGTCTTAATGGGGCCACATCAACATCATCAAGTTGTTGATCATTGAATTGTGGTTTATCAACTTGTGGCTCTGTCATTTGTTCATCTTGCCTCTCAACAATTTGTTCATCTGTGTGAACCATTGGGATTGAGATGTCTGTAGGAAGAGAATAAGATGGTAATGGAAGCATGGTTCGATCTTCTTTGAAGGTCATCATTCGAGGTGTGTAACTCCCACTGTCCAAATCATCCTCAAAGAAAACTGCTCGGTCAGATTCAATAACTCGTGTAGAGTGAGAAGGACAATAAAATCTACATCCTCTAGAACCGATATAGTAGCCAATGAAATAACCGCTAATAGTTTTGAGATCAAGTTTCTTTTGTTTAGGATTATAAGGTCTTACTTCTGCCTTACAACCCCATACATGGAAATGTCTCAAACTCGGCTTTCTACCAGTCATTAGCTCAAAAGGAGTTTTGGGCACAGATTTGCTAGGTACCTGATTAAGAATGTACATAGCAGTTCGCAAGGCATCTCCCCAAAGAAATTCTGGCAGAGATGAATATGATAACATATACCTCACCATGTCCATGAGTGTTCGATTTCGTCTCTCAGCGACGCCATTTTGTTCAGGAGTTCCAGGCATGGTGTATTGAGCTTCAATTCCGTATTCATCAAGGAATCGAGCAAATGGACCTAGATTTCTTCCTGTCTCGTCATAACGACCATAATATTCTCTTCCTCTATCAGACCTTACACACTTAATTTTCTTCTCTGTTTTCAGCTCAACAAAGGCTTTAAAGGTTTTGAAGGCTTCAAGAGAGCTTACTTTATCCTGAAGAAGATATACACATCGATGTCTGGAGAAGTCATCTATGAAGGTAATAAAATACCTATATCTACCCATAGCAGTAGGTGTAATAGGTCCACATATGTCTGTGTGAATTAATTGTAGCACATCGTCACATCTGTTTGAACTTTTATTCCTGGTTTTGGCAGTGAACTTCCCCTTGATGCAATCGACACAAGTGTCATAATCTGAGAAGTCAAGATCATGCAGAATACCTTCTTTTATGAGTCTTTCAATTCGAGGCCTAGAAATATGCCCCAAACGTCTATGCCATAGCATAGAAGAAGATTCATCAATCCTGTTACGTTTACTCCCACTAATGGAGTTAACTGACATATCAGTTACGTTTAACATGTAAAGTCTGTCATGCAAAACTCCTGAACCAACGACAGTTGAATTATAATAAATCACCAATTTTCCATCACCAAAATGAAAGTTGTATCCACATTTGTCTAAAATAGAAATTGATATCAAATTTCTTCTCATGGAAGGGACATAAACAGCATCATGTAATAATAAAGTATGTCCAGAGGATAAACATAAAGAGACGACTCCAATGTCAGCAACGGGTACTCCAGCTCCATCTCCCATAACAATCTTCGTCTCAACATCACTTGGTTTCCTCAGGCTTGTGAACCCCTGTAAAGAATTCACAACATGAATAGTAGCCCCTGAGTCTAACCACCAGGAATTTGGAGGAACATCAACCATATTAGATTCAAAGCAAGTTAGTGCTAGCAGATTACCTCGCTTCTCCTCTTTCTTTTTCAGGATAAAGCAATCTTCCACCTTGTGACCACGTTTCTTACAATACTTGCAAGAACCTTTAAAGAATTTCTTCTTGGGTTCTAAATGTCGTTCTGCTTTCTCTGTACCCTTTTTCTTCTTTCCTTTATACCTGTTAGCACCTTTAGCACCTGAACTAGAAGCAACGAACTGAATGCTATTAGGCTTATTTTTCTTCATTGACTCTTCCTCTTGGGTGATTATTGCAATCAATTCATCCACTCCATAGTCATGCTTTTGAATGTTATATGAAGTCTTCATGATGTCAAACTGAAAAGGCAGAGATTCCAAGATGCGATAGATTAAAGTGTCTTCACCAACCTCAACCTTGAGAGACTTCAGCTTATTATAGAAATGTACTAACTTCATAATGTGTTCACGTACACCGCTGACACCATCATATTTGGTCTTTTCAAATAAGGAAAGATATTGACTTTTCTGTGCCTTATCAAAAGTTGTGAATTTTTCACCGACTGCTTTCAGAAAAGCACTGGCATCATCAAGATCTGGAATGCTCTGTCTAATAGATTTCTCCATGGTGAATTTAATCACCTTCAGGCACACTCTTTTAGAGTGTTCCCATTTCTCATGAGAAATGCGCTGAGCTTCAGAAGACTCATCTGTAAGAGGCGCAGGCCTCGTCGTCCTCAATGCTAAATCCAGATTGTCAATGGTCAGGTAGAGATCTAATGATTCTTTCCAGTCCTCATAATTTGTTCCGTTTAGAGTTTTGACGGAATTAGGGAAGAAAACTGAACATCACAATAAGGAAAAAAATGATTTAAAAGTTCAGCTTAAAATAAATCCCTAAGCAAATTACAATACATTATAACTTAAATTAATAAATTCTAGCATCGATAGGGTACCAAAAAACATTAACATAAGTAAAGAGAAATGTATTGTACAACAACAAATTATACTAATAACAACACACCGATAGGGTATAATTATCACTAATATAATGAATTAATATTTATTCATAAATTTACACAAATGCATCCACGATAGGTGAAATTATAATTATGTAAATTAATAGCATAAATCATGCTTTATTTCATATGATTTTAATTATCTTAAAATATGACAAACAAAATTCACATCATCATGCCCACGATAGGCAGGTCATGACAATGCAAATTAATAGAAAAATCATATCAAGTGATAATTCAATATTCAAAAAATTTGAGAGTAATATGCCACAATAATTCAAAAAATACATCTCAAAATTGAATATATTTCAATATTATTATTATTATTATTATTATTAAAAAAAAAGTACATTCTCGAGCTTCACGACGGAAACTCAGTTTCAGCACTCGCTCTCTCTTTCTCGATCGTTTCGCCTTTCTCTCTCGTCGCCTCTCATTCTCCGATCCAGCGCAGCAGTGCTCGCGGCGGATCTGGCGGTTCGAAGCACGCGAGGTGGCGGTGGAGCGGGCGGCCTTGGAGGCGCCGAAAATCCAACCTCCGACGGGATCTGGTCGGGGTTCGAGACGCGGCGGAGTGCCGCTGGAGCGCGCGGAGCAGCGCCCAGCGCCGAAGCCAAGATCCGACGGGATCTGGGCGGTTCGAGACAGCGCGGCGAAGAGCCGCTGGAGCGGGCGGAACGCGGCGAAGAGGGCGAGGTTCGAAACGTGGCGGTGGAGCGCCGAAACGCGATCTCCGCCTCTCTATCCCGGTGGAACAGCGCCGAAGCGCGATCTGGGCGGTTCGAGACGGCGGCGGAGTACCGCTTGGAGCGCGCGCGGCCCAGTGGAACAGCGCCGAAGCGCGATCTCCGCCGCGATCTGGGTGGCCGGGAGGCGATGCCCGCCGCGATCTGGGCGTCCGTACGAGACGCGATCTCCCATCGTGCGGCGCGGCAGGGTCGGGACCACCGGGAGGTTCGCCGGTCCCGGCGGGCGACGCGACTGCCGGCGGACGACTGGACTGCCGCCGCGTAACCGCTCAGGTATCATTCGGTCTCTTTCCCTTTCTCAAAAACGCATGTATGTTAATGTTGAAATATAGGGTTTGTTCAATTGACAACCATAAAATGTATCTAGTAAGCTCTGATACCAATTGATGAAAGTATAAAGTAGGTTTTGAATTATACTGTACTAGATACAAATTATAGTATGCCAATTAATGATATTGAATTGATAGAATGAGAATGAATGTGTACCTGAATTGACATTCATGTCCATGAGCACTATTGAACAGATTTCTAGGAGGTTCTTCTGGCTACCTTCTGAGGGGTTATTGTAGAGAATAATTCTGATGTATAAATTTGCTTAATGGGATGGCAAATTTATAACCCCCAGGGTAGTCAGGGACCTCTCTTAATTGGGTTTTTTATCTGATTGACCTAACCCATCACAGAGTCAATCTCACTGTAATCCCAGTTCAATTAACCATATTGTTAAAGATAAGATAGCATCGGTTAAAGATAAGATATTATCGGTTAGAGATAAGATATTATCGGTTAATGATAATAGATATTGAGTGATACTAATACACAATTAATTTCAACAATTCAAACATTGTATCAATCTCTCCAACAATATACCCGGCACAGCTGGCAACATACTTTTGTGAGAGAGTTGAAGAACAGAAAATGAGCCCCACGAAAAGGAATGATAAGCCTTAATTAAGGTTATTGTTAATAAAAAACAATAATACAATATATCCACAATTGTGTATAATACGCTGGGGAAAAAAAATCATGTGTCATAGTTTTGGCACATGCATCCATCCATCTTTTCATAAATAAATAATTGCAAGAAACAACACGCATACTGAGAGTTTTGTATTTTATCTTTTTTCTGTTTCATGATGGAAAGCGGTTCTATAGACCTAGTATCTATCATTTTTAGTTTGTAAAGAATTCCAGGTTTGTTTTTCATTGAGGAACCTAAAATATTTGAGCTATTTAAAATTGTTCTCATTATAGGTATTAAAAAGTTACGATTTACGATTCACTATTTATAGATACATATTTCAAAATATATCTAAATTTGTTTTATTAATTCCATCGATATCAAATCCAATTAAATATAATATGGATTTAATCTATATTCATTTAATTAAATTTAATGAGATTTAATTTTTTGAAAATAATTTAAAATTGGTTTTAAAACAGGTTTATAATTAAAATCTAATTTTATTTCAAATATAATTTTTAAAAAATTTTAATAGAGACATTTTATTTAATTTTTTTCTTATCACAACTATAAGTAATATTAAAAAAATAATTATATTTAACCACACAACTTATTTGATTTATACAAAAATATATTTTTTATCAAATAAATACTTAAATAGTAGTTAAAAGTTTAATTGAAATGAAGTTAAAATTCTTAATAGTCATTTTAACATCTACTACAATTATTTGATCATGTCTATAGAGGTGTGGGGCATACGCTAGAAGATAAATTGTTTTTGGAATTCGAACAGAGCGTTGTGGTATATCTCACAGGAAAAAATAAGTAAAAAATTTTATGATAGCTTGTCGCAAGGTAGAGGACCATTGATAAAAGCTTTAGAAGAGAATTCTTAAGAGAAAGGTTTCTCAAGACACTCAATTGATCAAAATGCTCACTAAAGAAGTCTTACATTCATTCATTCAAGTGTAAGAAATATAAGAGAGTGAGATGAGTATAAATAGCCCAATTAGTAGTGTCAAAACGGGCTAGGCCTGACCACCACAGGTTCGGGTAGAGCCGGGTTGGAAAAATCATGGTTTCACAAAACAGGTTGTCTTCTGTGGCCCGACCCATCCAACCTGCGAGTTTGGTGGTTCAAACCGAGATGGGTCGGGCTAGCCCACAACCCACCATGTTTATTTAAAATTTTTAATTTTAGTAACACACTCTCTTTAAACTTTTATTTTTGTATGTTGAAGTTGAATTGTTGATGAATGATAACATTGATTCATTTTGTCAATGTTTGGAATGGATCTTTTGATTAGATTATATGCAAAAATTATTTGAATGTTGTTGATTTATATTATTTATAATTTGTATGTTGTTTAATATTATGTATATGTTAGGTATTCTTTTTAAAATTTTAAACTTATTTATGTGTTTATAATTTGCATATTTGAACTTAATTGCATATTTATAATTTATATTTTTTATAAAAAAGTCTCACTTAAAAAAATAAGAAACGATTTTTTTTTAAATCTGGTGGGCCAACCTACTTAACCCACCAGTTCATGGTGGGCCGGACCGGGTTGTATAACTAGTTATCTTTATGCTTGGTGGGTCAGGCTAACCCACTTCATCTAACTTACAACCCACGGTGGGCCAACTTGTGTGGGTCGGGCTAACCCGTTTTGACACCTCTAAGCCCAATGGGAGAGCTTCGATACACAATCCAAGGTAATATGAGACATTGGCTTAACTAGCATTAAGGCTAATTAATCCAAGTCTTAGGCCCTAAAAAGTGGTGCCTAAACTAACGACCATGGGTGCAAAAAGCAAACCTAAGAGTGAAGGGAGAAACCCATTCACGCCTAGCCTAAGGAGCCCATGTACTAAGCTTACCCCTTCAATTAACTAAAGACAATTCTACATCCTAAACTAGATGAAAATGATTGAAATACAAGGCAAACAAATGAAATTACAAGCAAATTAATATTTACAAGTATAAAAATAGGAATGATGGCCTATTATCTTCACTTAAATCAATAGTTGAGGTCTTGTGAACTCTTTCCGATTCATGTCCTCTTCTATCTTCCTAGCCATGACCCTAGTGATAGGACCTTTGGTAGGTAAGATTGCATCATCTCCTTTCCCTTCAAAAGGATTTGACCTCAAACCTGAAGTCTCATCCTCTTCGTTGTTAGCACTTAGAAATAGAGTCAGATCGCAAACATTAAATGTTGTGTTAACACCATAATCTTTGGGAAGGTTTAACTTATATGCATTATTGTTTACATTCTCACCGATTTGGAATGGGCCATCTCCTATAGGGTTAAGTTTGGACTTCCTCTTAGAAGGGAAACGATCCTTTCTAAGGTGAAGCCAAACCCAATCTCTCTTTTCGAAGATGACTTCCTTCCTCCCATTGTTACTAGTTGTGGCATACTCCTAGATTGGTTCTCAATGTTGGTTTTTGCCCTCTCATGTCACTTTTTAATAAACTCAGCCCGAGATTTCCCATCTTTATGAAAAAGTTGGGAATTAGGAAGAGGCAACAAATCCAAAGGGGTGAGAGGATTAAAACCATAGACAACATCAAAAGGGGAGTGCTTGGTGGTCTGATGAACCATCTTATTGTATGCAAATTTCATGTGGGGAAGGTATTCATCCAAGACTTATGGTTGCCTTTTAAGATTGCTTTCAACATAGTGGATAAGAATCTATTAACAACTTTTATTTGTCTATCCGTTTGAGGATGACAAGTGGTAGAAAAGAGGAGTTTAGTTCCCTGCCTTGCCCAAAGAGTTTTCCAAAAATGGCCAAAGAACTTAGCATCCCTACTAGAAACTAGGTTGAGGGTATCCCATCTAAACGGACAACCTCTTTAAAGAAAAGTCTTGCGATGTGACTCACATTATCTACTTTGTGGCAGCGAATAAAATGTGTTATTTGGCTAAATCGCTGAATTACCACAAAGGTGAAGTCTATACCTCGTTGGGTTCTTGGGAACCCAAGGACAAATTCCATGCTAATGTTTACCTAAGGTGTAAAAGGAGTAGGTAAAGGTGTGTAGAGTCTATGAAGCATTGCTCAAGACTTAGCTTGAAAGCAAGTTATTTAACTCATGCAATGTCTTTTGACATCCTTTTTCATATGGGGCCAAAATAATTTTTCTTTTAAAAGCAACAAAGTTTCATCAATTCCAAAATGCCCCATGAGCCCACCTTCATAACTCTCTTTTGTCAGCAATTTCCTAATTGATCCTTGGGGTACACAAAGTTTGTTATCTTTGTACAGGTACCTCTCATAAAGGTAGAAACCATCTTTGGCTTTGGAAGAGGAGGTACCATAAATGGACCCAAAATCTTGGTCAAAGGGATACATTTCCCTAATGTCATCAAACCTCAAAATTTGAGCACTAAGGGTGGCAAGGAGAGAATGTCTCCTAGAAAGAGCATCAACCACCACATTTGCATTTCCTTTTTTTGTAGTTGATGACATATGAGAACGTTTCAAGAAACTCAACACATTTTGCATGCCTCTTATTCAACTTTCCTTGCCCCCTTCAAGTACTTAAGTGACTCATGGTCACTATAAATGACAAACTCCTTAGAAACAAGATAATATTCCCAAGTTTGAAGGGCACGGGTCAAGGCATAAAACTCTTTGTCATAGGTGGGGTAGTTGAGGTGGGTACCATGAAGTTTTTCACTAAAATAAGCAATTGGGTGCCTTCTTGCAATAAAACAACTCTCACACCCACTCCTGGTGCATCACATTCTAACTCAAAAGTTTTTGAAAAGTCCAGAAGAGCTAGAACAGGTGCATGGGTGAGTTTATTCTTAAGCAGTTGAAAAACTTGCTCTTGTTTTTCACCCCACAGGAAATGAGCATCCTTCTTCACTAACTCATTGAGATATGGAGCTAGTATGGAGAAGTTAGACACAAAGCGCCTATAAAAGCTCATGAGACCATGAGAACTTTTTATCTCAGTCACGTGGAACTAAGTAAAATGCAAGAAACACCTTTCTCTTTTTGAAGTTTTCTCAACTAAAAGTGACTTAAGCCTTTGAAACTTAAGCATTTTCCTAAATGTTGAAACCAAATAAAGAAATTTAAAGCAAAGCTAAAGGATTCTAACGTGCTCCTAAGTATGAATAAGGGGTACCAATTCCTTATCCACACTAAAACGAGAAACTAAGGTTTATTACACATAAAAGAGGTGACCCTTATAGGTATCCAACACCTCTAATTAAAAAAAGTCTTTAAGAAAATGCACCCAATTAAAAAATACAAGAAACTAAAAGAAGTCTTGAATGCTCCTTCTTCCAATGCTCTTCACCAAGTGTTTCACTCAAGTCTTGGCCTCTTCTTCAAGTTTTCTCTTTCTTGGCTTAAATCAACACTCCCTAAGGATGTTACCCTTGTGAAAGTTTCAACAAATGGCCACCTAACCAAGAAAGTAACGCCCAACAAGTACTAAGGGAAGCAAGATTATGAAAGCACAAAAACAAGAAAAGCACTAACAAGAATAGGTACACATCCAAGTGGAAATAATTTATTTAAACAAACTCAAAGAAAGCGAATAAGGACAAGCAAAAAATAAAAGGTGTAGAAAGAAAGTAAGGACACAAAAT
The DNA here is from genome assembly GCA_037954015.1 of Psophocarpus tetragonolobus. Classification (NCBI taxonomy): domain Eukaryota; kingdom Viridiplantae; phylum Streptophyta; class Magnoliopsida; order Fabales; family Fabaceae; genus Psophocarpus; species Psophocarpus tetragonolobus. The sequence continues at coordinate 79,601,832 of CM075691.1, forward strand.
AAAAAGACACAACAAAAATGATCAATGATTTGCACAATTTTTTAATGGTTATGGCTGAATCATAGGCAAAGTATTTCAAGCAAGATTCATGAATTTTCAACACTCTTTTAAACAAATTGAAGCAACTTGAGGTGCACTAAAATTTTTATGTTTTTTTTTTCTTTTTAACACTTTTTCTACCACTTTTTTTTTACTTGTTTTGATTTCTTTTCTTTTTTTTAAATACTTTTGCTACACCTCTTAACAAAATTCTAACAAAAACATGATAAGGAGTGTAATGAGGATAGGTTCTTGAATTAAAATAGATGGACAACCACAAAATGGAATCAAAAAGTGCAAACCAAAGAAAGCAAAGTAGTTTAAGATGCACTAGTAAATTTAGGTGAACAAAGAAGACACTAAATGAGATATTTAATGAGCTTAGGCCAACTTAATTTCTCAAGGATTACGGCCCAAATGATCCCAAAACAGTCAGCAAAAGCAATTCACCAAAGACTAGCACAAAACTTTAAACTACTAAAAAAAAAAAAAGACTCTAGGAAGAATTGAGCAAATTTTGAAAAAATATTTTTTTGAAACATGCTATGATCTAAAACATGTGGGACTTAAGGACACAAGATCAAGAGGCATGACCCCTTTGATGGTCAATTCCAAGAGAGAAACATAGTTTTTTTATGGTAAAAATAAAAGGCAAAACTATGTAAAATTAAGAGATAATAAAAGGACTACAACATGACCAACTAATACACAACTTGGAAGATTAAAAACTGAAATTAAATGACTCAAAATTCCCAGAAATATGCATCCAAAACAGAGAACAAGGGGCTGGAAAAACAGAATAATAGGTGTAGGAAAATAGAATTAAAAATTCAAACAAGAAGAACAATGTGCATCCAAAGATCAAGACCACAATGTGTGGCTTCCATCACAAATTTTGTGAAGTAATTGCAATGACCTTCTTAGGATTTGTACATGAACAAAAAAGAAATAAAAGGCTGGGCAAAAAGTTAAAGAAACAATCCTATAGGAAACATATAAAGATTCAATGGAAAAGAACAAGATAAATTGAATCTAGAAAGCAATAAAGACTAGGAAATAAATTGCATAAAATGAAAACTACTAAAACATAAACTACCAAGACATAAAAGAAATTAAATGACAAGAATCAAAGGCTGGAAAAAAAATAAAGAAGACAGCAAGAACACTAAGGAGAAAAGCTGGAAAACATTAAAGAAAATTAAGACTAGAAAAGAACCTCATTGAGTTGGCTTTTGATACCAAATGATGCAAAAAAGTTTTAGTAAATTGCACCTTTGAAGTTGAATGAAAATAGTCTCTTTGTGAGCACATTCTTAGTAAAAGGTCTTGAGAATCCTCTCTCTTGAGGAATCTGTTCCTAGTTGGTTTTTATCAAGGGTTCCTTCCCTTGTGGCAAACCTAAACACTTTGACTTATCTTTCTTTGAGAGTGGCGCCCCACCTCTATTTTCTTTCCCCTCCATCATCCATTTCATGGTGCTTGGAATCTCAAGGAGAAAGATCAAGGGGAGTGCAAAAGCTTTTTGCATCAAAGGCTTTCCCCCTTCCCTATAAATAGACCTCTCCACTTCTTTGTATTTTTTATACTTGATTGAATGAATTTTTGAGAGATTCTCCTTCTTGTTTGAGTGTCCTTTTATTTCCTTCTAGAGAGAAAATTCCTTAGAGCTTTTATCATGAGACCCTTCCCTTGTGGCAAGCTCCTCCACCTTAGGCTTACCTCTTCATGAATGACACCTCCACCTCTCCTTCTTGCCTATCCATCCTCCATTGCTTGGTGACTAGAAGGGGTTGAGAAAAGATCCAAGGAAGGCAATCCTAGAGGTTGCATCTGTCCCTAACTTAGATTTTTTAATTTAGAATGAACATCATTGTTATTTCAATTATCTTTTACCTTTGTTTTAGAGACATCTACATTTGAGAATTATATTTTATAAGAATGATATTTTTTTATTTATTATCTCGAAAGTTTATATATTTTTAATAATTATTCACTTATTATATTATGGGTTATTAGTGTAATGAAGGACATTATATTATGGTATTAGAGCAATTTGATCCTAAATCAGACTATGGTAGTGGGTTTCTTTCCAAAAAAAAAAATCAAATGTGGATGCATAGGACTGATTATTAGAGTTATAAAATTGCATGTTAATATTTTAGATATTGGACTTGATCAACCCAATGTTTGATTAATGGCATGCAAATTTATGGCAACTAATAGGTGAGGGGCAAACACGAATGATGCATTTACAGTAGCTTTGGACTGAATGGCCACAATTATGCAAGCGCAAATGGTTGTTATCCATCAAATAGGGCATAATAGAGGTGAAGCAGTCACAGGAGCAATTGCACCTCAAAATGCCCAATATGCATGGTTATCTGAATTTCATAACCATCACCTACAGACCTTTTGAGGTAGCTCAAATCCCGTTGAGGCAGAAGAATGGATCCAAAAGCTAGAATTTTTTTTTTTTTGAGTTATGAGATGTGATGATGCAAGAAAAAATGGATTTTGCTACTTATTTATTAAAGTTTAATGTTGAACACTGGTGGAATAGCGCTCGCGACAGTTTGGTAACTTAGGGAGCTTATTTCACTTTGGACAAGTTCAAGGTGGTATTTCTGGAAAAATACTTTCCTCACAATATTTGTATTCAAAAGGAGGTTGAATTCCTTAAGGTTTGCCAACAAGAGATGACTGTAGCATAGTATATGGTTAAGTTTGAGAGCTTGGCTAGGTTTTTTCATTTTTTGAGAGATCATCCTCAAGATGAATGGAAAGCTATCAAGTTTAAGCAAGGCCTCAAGCTAGAGTTACAAAGTAGTGTTGGCATCCTAGAGATTAGAGACTATCCCACATTTATAAATAAGTGTCAGGTGGCAGAGCAGAATATGCAAGCAGTAATGACACAACAGTCTAAGGAGAATGCTAACTATTATGGGAAGAAGATTAATAACAAGGATGAAAAATTTCAAAAGCAGCTTCGATCGATGTCCACCATTAATAAAGGTAAGCAAACACAAGGAGTAAAGATTGATAAAGGTAGAAAATGTCATAAGTATGGCTTTATTTATGGAGATTGTTCGTGTCCCGCACTAAAAACTACTTGCTACAAATGTGGAAAGATGGGACACAATGTTAGAAATTGCAGAAATAATGGGTAATCCCAACCAAGGCCTTAAAACCAAGGGAGATTCTTTACAGTTCAAGGAGAAGAGGTGAAGGAGTCTGGTGTCTTGATTCAAGGTATAGGCTTTATTAAAAAGAAAGAAATAATTATATTGCTTGATTCAAGAGCGAAACATTCCTTCATATCTCTTGACTATGCAAAAAAGTTAGCTCTACCTATTTCTAAATTGCCATATGATTTGAGTATTACTACTCCTGCAAAGGGCAAGCTTATCACTTCCATTGTTTGTTTGAACTGCCCTTTAGTCTATCAAGATGTGTCTTTTCCTGTTAACTTAATATGTTTTCCTATGTCTGGTTTGGATATCATACTTAGTATGGATTGTTTATCTACAAATCATGTTGTTATAAATTGTTCAAGACTATTTCTATTGCTTCACAACCCATGTCCATTGATTCCTTTGTGTCAAATTATATTACCTTTATTTCTTCTTGCCTTAAGTGCTTAGTTGAGGAGGGCCAATGATACATGTTCTTATTTTTGGATAAAGTAGAGGTTGATTTAGATGTGGCAACTATACCTGTATTGTGTGAATTCTAAGATGTTTTTCCTTAGGAGGTTTCTAGTTTGCCTCTAAATAAGGAGTAGTCCAATTTTAGTAGCACCTTATAGGATGTCACCTTTGAAGATAAGTGAATCATGTGTGAATTCTAAGATGTTTTTCCTTAGAAGGTTTCTAGTTTGCCTCTAAATAAGGAGTAGTACAGTTTCAGTAACACCTTATAGGATGTCACCTTATAGTATGGTTTGGTTATCTCAAATCATGTTGTTATAAATTGTTCTTATAAGACTATTTCTATTGCTTCACAACTCATGTCCATTGATTCCTTTGTGTCAAATTATATTACCTTTATCGCTTCTTGCCTTAAGTGCTTAGTTGAGGAGGACCAAGGATACATGTTCTTATTTTCGAATAAAGTAAAGGTTGATTTAGATATGGCAACTATACTTGTATTGTGTGAATTCTAAGATGTTTTTCCTTAGTAGGTTTCTAGTTTGCCTCTAAATAAGGAGTAGTCCAATTTTAGTAGCACCTTATAGGATGTCACCTTTGAAGTTAAGTGAACTTGAGAAACAATTAGAGGAGATGTTGGAAAAAGGGATTCATTAGGCCTAGTGTGTCACCTTGGGGAGCACCGATACTTTTAGTTAAGAAAAAGCATATTAGTATAAGGTTATGTGTAGGCTATATGCGATTAAATAAGGTGGTTATCAAGAATAAGTATCCCTTGCCTAGGATAGATGACTTTTAGATCAGTTGAAGGGAACATCAACATTCTCTAAGATAGACTTATGACCAGGGTATCATCAGATTAGGATTAAGAGTGTAGATATCCCTAAAACAGCCTTTAGGATGAGGTATACACATTATGGGTATATAGTGATACCCTTTGGTGTGACTAATGCTCTGACAGTCTTTATGGATTACATGAATTGAATCTTTAGACTTTTCTTGGATATTTTTGTGGTGGTATTCATAAATGATATCTTGATATACTCAAAGACACCAGATGAACATAAGAAACACTTAAGGATAATGTTGCAGATTTTAAGGGATCAACGCTTGTTTGACAAGCTAGAAAAATTTGAGTTTTGACTTGATGAGGTGAACTTTTTAGGTCATACCATCTCTAGGAAGGGTGTAGTAGTTGATTCTAGTAAGGTTGATCTAGTGTTAAAGTAGGAGCAACCTAAATCAGTTATTGAAGTAAAGAGTTTTCTCGGATTGACATGATACTATAGGAAGTTCATAGAGAAGTTCTCTAGACTAACCTTACCTTTGACCATGCTAAATAGGAAAGGGAGACTCTTTGAGTGGAATAATAAGTGCGAAGAGAGTTTTCAACAACTTAAGAAGAGATTGGTTTCATCACCCATTTTGACTATTCCAGATCTTTTAGTGAACTTTGTTGTGTATTGTAATGCATCTAGAAATGGTTTAGGATGTGTGTTGATGTAAGAATGAAAAGTAGTGTCGTACGTGTCTAGGCAACTTAGGACTCATGAAGGGAATTATCCCACCCATGATCTTGAGTTGGCAGCTAGGGTGTTTGCTTTAAAGATTTGGAGGCAATGTATGGTGCAAAATTTGAAGTTTTTAGTGATCATAAGAGTCTTAAGTATTTGTATGATAAAAAAGAGTTGAACATGAGACAGAAAAGGTGGATGAAGTTCCTTAAAGATTATGATTTTGAGTTGAAGTACCACCCAGTTAAAGCTAATATAATGGCTGATGCTCTAAGTAGGAAATCTTTACATATGTCTAGTTTGATGATGTAAGAGATGAACCTGATAGAGGAGTTTAAAGACCTAAATTTATGTCATTAAATACCTTAAGTATGAGGTTGCATAGATTAGAGATAGTTAGTGACTTGAAAGAGTTAAAAGGAACAACTTTTAGACCAGGACTTACATTCTCTAGTGAACTAGGAAGGTTATACCTTGTGGCTAGCTTTGTGACTAAGTGTTTAGTTTCTCAAAATGTTAAGATAAAACACTAGAAACCTTTAGGCTTGTTGAAACCCTTGGAAATTCCTGAGTAGAAGTGGGAAAATATCTCCATGGATTTCGTAACAGGATTGCATAAGATTGGTTTGAGTCTTAATGCCATATAGGTAATTGTAGATAGGTTAACTAAGTCTACTCATTAGTTGCCAATTAAGGCAACCTACAATCTGAGCAAGTTAGCAGACCTATACATCAAAGAGATAGTTAAACTTCATGACATACCCACGTCTATAGTGTCAAATAGAGATCTAGATTTACTTCTAGATTTTGGAGGGCATTCCACCAAGCTTTTGGCTTTAAGTTGTGTTTTAGCATAGTGTACCACCCTCAGACCGATGATAAGTCAAAGAGAACCATTTAGACCCTTCAGGACATGCTTAGAGCGTGTGTCTTAGATGAAGGAGGGAGTTTGGATAGATTTTTTCCTCTTATAGAGTTTACACATAACAATAGTTACCATGCTAGCATAAGTATGACACCTTATGAAGCTCTTTATGGACAGAAGTGTAGATCCCCTTTATGTTGGTGTGAGGTAGGTGAGAACATCTTGATAGGGCCAAAGTTAGTGCAACAAACCACATATAAGATTAAATTGATTAGAGAAAAGATGCACACTACATAGAGTAGGCAAAAGAGTTATGCCGACGATAGGAGGAAACCTTTAAAGTTCAAAGCAGGCGAACATGTATTTTTAGAGTTACTCCTAAGACAGGGGTTGGGAGGCCAATGAAGGTCAAAAAGCTAAGTCCCTATTTCATTGGTCCTTTCCAAATTCTAAAAAGAGTTGGACCTGTTGCATACAATTGACTCTTCCACCACGATTGTCAAACCTTCTTGATGTCTTCCATATTTCTCAATTTCAAAAGTACATTCAAGATGTCTCATATATTCTAGCTCCTAAGTTAATACAATTAAAAAGTAATTTGACTTTTAAGCCCAAGCTTGTTCAAATCGTTGACAAGAGCATTAAAACTTTGAGAAATAAGATAATCCTATTGGTGAAGGTGATTTGGGAGGGATTGACTTCAAAAGAGGCTATATGGGAACTTGAAGAAGAGCATTAGACAACAATATTCACATCTCTTCAATTGAGGTATATTACCTTTAAATGTAGATTTATGCATTATATGCTAATTTTATTAGTGATGTTAATTTCAGGAACAAAATTCTTTGAGGAGGGAGAAAGTGTAACGTCCCAAAATTCAAAATACAAATATTTGAATAATCATTTAGTTAAGAGAAGATTAGGTTGTCAAATAAATATTAAAATAAAGATTCATTTGAATTTAAAAGATTAGGAATCTATCATTATGAAATGATTATTATAGTCTAGATAAAAGACTTGTTATATTTGAAATTGGTGATCCTTAATAATGATATATGTATTTATCATATTTGTTATATATATATATATATATATATATATTCTATAAAAAATATATTTGATATGAAAATATAAGGTGGAATTTAGATAAGATGGTATGTTATTTTATTTATTCTTATATATCATATTTAATATAATGAAAGAAAAATAACGATAAAATAATATATTATATTTCGTTTAGATAAAATTACAAGATTAATATGTTAGGATTTTTAAATAAAAAATTAAGTTAGGAGAAGATAATACTATTTTTAAAATAATTGTAAGATAAGATAAAATAATATTTGATTTCATTTTAAATTTGAACTATAAACCAATCTTATATCAAATTAAGCTATTATATATGGTTAAGTAGTTACTTCAAAGAATTATAGATTAGTTGACTATTCAATGGTTGACAAAGAGGGACAAAAGAACACAGGAAAACAAATTAAAGTTGTGGGGTATACTTTAGCATTTCAACTATTTCATTTATGCATAGCATTTTTAAATTTATTTTAGAAATTGTCTTGCTTAAGATAGTCCATTTATAATGGCAAATTTATGATGCCTCCATCTGGGATGGAGATCAAATGTGAGATAAACTCATTTGATATGGGAAGAGGTTTTAGATACCCCCATCTAAGATGGAGAAGAGATTCTGATACCTCCATAATAGCATAGGAAAGACAATGAGACATTTTTGTATGCAATGGTTCTAGGAACCATAGAGTGAGAGTGAGTGATCATGAGTATCACTATACTTTGTGAATTACATTCTTGCATGAGGATGTTACATCGAAAACTATTTTATTGTCTTTATTATTATTAGAAATTATTTGGATTACATAATAATTTATGTATAAAGAATTTTTTTTATTATTGCGGGTACCATAATTGTTTTTTTGGATTCCATGTCGGCTAAGAACAACACTAATTGTGAACCTGTTTTATTCACTGAGATTTCCATCTCATGAAAAATGTTGTTTTCAAAGTTGTGGAGGCTAAAGAGACATGAAGACTTAGTCCTTAGCTTACATATTTTTATTTAGAATGAATATTATTGTTATTTCAATTATCTTTTACCTTCGTTTTAGAGACGTTTACATTTGGGAATTATATTTTGTAAGATGATATTTTTTATTTATCATCTCGAAACTTTGTTTATTTTCAATAATTATTTACTTATTATACTATGGTTATTGCTATAATGAAGGATATTACAACTAATAACATAATTTTGAAGATTAAAATACTGGAAAATAAAGTGAAAAAAATAAAGAAACTCACACCCAACACACTAGAATGAAACACCCAAATGAAAAAAAGAAAGGAACAAGGAAAGCAAGGTGTGAATCCAAGAATCTAGACCACACTTGGATGGGTTCCTTCACAAAATTTGCGAAGTCATTATCAGAGACTCTCTTAGGACTTCACAAGAATAAAACCAAATAGATGAAAGACAAGAAAATAAAAAACCTAAAAAGCACACATTGATTCAATGAAAAGGAAATAAATAATTTAATCATAAAGAAAAGTACAAGGAAATTAAATAACAAGAAAATAAAACTACAAGGCTATACTATCAAGACGTAAAAGAAAATTAAAATTATAATAAAGGAAGCAAGAAATAAAGCACAAAAACTACAAAAAAGAAGAAGAAGAATGATGCCTAATTTAAAGAGAAAAAGGAAAAGGAATGAACTTCATAAAGATGGTTCGTGATACCAAATGATGCACTTCCTTGATCTTTCTCCAACCAAGGTTTTTCCTCTTAAGAAATGGAGGATGAAGAGGCTAGAAAATAGGGATGGGAGATGTCACTTTCTCTTGAAAGAGAAAGATGAGTAAAAAATTTTATTATAGTTTGCCATAAGGGAGAGGAACCTTGATATAAACTTTAGGAAAAGAATCCTCAAGAGAGAGGTTTCTCAAGACACTCAATTGATCAAATGTTCACTAAAAGAGTCTTATACTCATTCATTCAAGTGTAAGGAAAATAAGATAGTGTGAGGAGTATAAATAGTCGAATGGAAGAGTTTGGGCACACAATCCAAGACAATATGATATTTGAGCTTAATTAGCATTAAGACTAATTAATCCAAGTTTTAGGCCCTAAAAAGTGGTGCCTAAACTAACCACCATAGGTGCAAAAAGCAGGAGAAACCCATTCATGCCTAGCCTAAGGAGCCCATGCACTAAGCTTACTCATCCAATTAACTAAAGGAACCTCTACATCCTAAACTATATGAAAATGGTCGAAATACATGACCCAAGCGAAATTAGAAGCAAATTAACATTTACAAGAATAAAACGAGGAATGATGACATATGATCTTCACTTCAATTAAGAGTTAAGGTCTTGTGAACTCTTTTCGGGTTATGTCCTCTTCTGTCCTCCTAACCATGACCTAGTGATAGGACCCTTGGTAGGCAAAATTGCATTAAGTGGGATAGAAACATATGCACTTTCAATTTTTAGCATGTGTCTTATACTTCTCTGTTATGTGACATAGGTGTGTGGTCAAATTCTTGATGTTTTTTATGTATTCTCTTCTCGTGCATCTCCCACACTGTTGGGGGAATATCTACATTGTTGTATGAACCGTTAGAAAGTAGATAATTTAACTATTTTATGAGTAAAATATAATATTTCATATCATTACTAAATAAAATAAGGATAAATTCAATATTTGATAAAATATAATCTTCACTCGACCTTGTCTAATTTAACTAATGAGTCTTAGTATTTTAAATTTATATGTTATTTTAAGTTTTATTGTTTTGTAATTATTAGTAGTAAGCTTTCATATAATATAATTTTTATTTTCAAAATTTTTATAACCTTAAAACATAACTAAAATTTGAAATATTTTGTTGATAGCTTTATGTACTCGTATGAATTTTGAAGTTTTAAAAATTGGATAAATATTCAATCCATATCCAATTAATTGGATTGGATGTAAAATCCAAAAAAATGGATTTGGATATGAAACAAATCCATTAAAATGGATTAGATATGCATTAATTTTGCATATTTAGATTTTTTGCACGCCCCTAAAAAAATTAATATTTCATACATTAAGAATATTCTACCATAACTAATCATATAGATAAAAGATGTATAAATTTCACAATAATTTTTATGAATTTAAAATATTAGTTGGATTTCTTAATGCATATATAAAAAATTTAAACATTATATATTATACAATATGAAATAGAGGGAAAATAATGCAGAAATTATAGTTTATAAATTTAATATTTAATGTACCGAATCAAATTAAAAGTTGATTAAGAAGATTTTTAGTTTGAATAATTTTTTATCCCTAAAAATATTTTTTATTATTTTTATCATTTATGTGTGGTTTTTGCTTTTTTTTTTCAGTTTTCAATATTCTCAATTTTTTGAATTGGTTTTGTGATTTGTAAATAATATAGTTGGTTCAGTTTTAAACACTCTTACAGGGAAGTAACCATGATGTTAATGAGCCAATGACTTATTACAATCATAAATCTATATGATAGCTCAGTGTTTCTTATGGTAAATTATAATTTTATAAACTTGTCTGATATCATAACTTATTATAATCAATTTTTTTATAAGTCAACTTATTTTAATCGATAAGAAATGAAAACACATTTTTATCCTAAAAAATTATACAAGATTATCTCTTTAAATCCCTAATGGTGTGGCAAGTTATTAAAATATCAAATTTGCTTAATTAACATTATTTTAAGATCTAAAACCAAAATTGTTTGATAATAGGTACTAAAATAAAATAAAAAATAATATTTGAATGACCAAATTATATAAATAAATATTTTAAGAAGCAAAACAAAATTAAGTAAAATTTTTTAAGCAAGAGCTTTTATAATTTTTTCTTCAATATTATAAGTTTTATTTCTTGAATTCATTTTTATATATCAATTTCAAAAGTCTTATAAAATTTATTTTATATCAATTAATTTTTTTTAGACATGGTTCATAGGATCTAGAATATAAAAAAGAAAAGGATAGATGTTAACTAGACTTGTACGCTAATCAAGTTGGTTAAGAAATAAAAGAAAGGTAATTGTGGATTTGATTTTTATTGCTAACAAAATTAGTATTATTATCAAAATTATCGGTTTTTTAATAGGTGTAATGAGTAATTTAAAAGAAATAAAAAAATTATTTTTAATTTTTTTTAAAAATTTATAAAATATTAAGTTTAACTTATATGTAGTGACACTCAATCACACCTCTCTCACAAATAAGAGTTATAATTGAATATGTAAAACTTTTTAATCTGAGAGTGCAATTATTTAAAGGTCATACAACCACAGTTTTACATGATTATTTAATATATATACATGATGATAAATAATATAAGAGAAAACCTTTAAAATATAGTGAGCATTAATAATTAATAAAATATGTTAGCCAACTCAATCCTCGTAACGGTACATCAGAAATTCAATTACTAAACAAATTCATTTAAGAGAAAACCAACCGTAATCAAACTGCAAGAACTATATATATGATTGCCTTGGAAATTCAAACATTGTATCAATCTTTAAAACAATATATATCTAGCACATAGAATTTATCTTTGCACTCCATAAATGTAAAAAAAATCTAAAATATAACTAGGTTAAAAAATAAATTAATTTTCTTTTTTTATTCTTTTTTCTCCGGATACTTCTTGAGGCTTTGTTTCTTGCATCTCCTTCTTCTTCCTTTTTCATTAAACATTTGAAGAAAATAATTTTACACGGGAGCACATTAGCATATGAACGAAACTCAATGGAATAAAAAATGAAATTGTAGAATTGTAAGATAGAAATCTGCGAGTGAGATTTGTTACCTTAAGTGATTTTGAGCCACGAATCTATTGTGTAAACGAATGACTCACAATTCGAGGCTCAGAGGTCATAGATCCAACACTTTCTCAGCTACTTTCATCGTCCAACGAGATCACTTTAATTATGCACTGCACTACAGTTGCTGATACGAATCATGGGAGAATTATAAAACCACTTCTTTCTTACTGTTATGTTCTCTATTCTCAATTTTTTTACAAGTCCAGACAGATGTTTCCAAACTTGTAAAAAAATTTGCAAAATCTTTTACCAGTCCAGACAGACGAGTCTGGACTTGTAAAAATTTTTGCAAAAACATGATTCTATAATGTACCTGATAGAAGATAAATGCAAACCTTAATAGGAAGAACAAAGCACCTTAATCAGGAAGAACAAAGTAAACTCAGACGGGATGAACACAACAGAAGCGCACGAAGAAGAAGAGAAAGTCACTGATTCAGTGGAGAAGAAAAATAAATCATGCAAGAGAAGTAAATGAGAGAGGTGCGAAATAAGAAAGAGGTGCAAACGAAAGAGAAAGAGAAAGAGGCAGGGCGTGGTGTTTAAATTTTTACAGTTTTCATTAAGGACCTTTTTTCTATTTTAAAAACTTATAGAGGTGTCAGGAGAACTTATGGAGGTGCAGAGAAAAATTCTCACCAACACAACTGGCGAGCAATTTCTTTTAATACCCCCATTTGTTATTTGCACCCCAGGCTTTATAATTTTTTTCAAAACCCAAAGATACCCTCCCCTAATCATACCCTAACTTGGCTGACGAATCATCACAGCAGTTTCACGCCACCACCACTTCGAGAACCTTTACAGTCACCGCTTTGAGCACCTCTTCGGTTACTGCTTCGAGCACTTCTATGATCACCGCTTTGAGCACCTGTCCGGCCACCACTTCGAGCACCTCTTCGGTCTACCTCGCCTACAAGTGAGTTCTTTATATGGCTCTGGATTAACTGATCCAGAGTCCCTTTATTGTGTTTTTTCTTATTCCATTGACCTTCATGTTCTTCTTTAACTAACATTATGATTTTCCATTTCTACTTTTTATAAGGACATGATCCTCAGTAGAATCTTGTGCATAATGAACCTAGCATAAAAAACTTGATGATTATATTTATTTCTGTTGTGGTAGCTGCTGTTATTCTAATTCTCAAAATTTTAGCATCTGTCTTGTTAGTATAGCTAGCCGTTTTGCAATTTAGAGTTCCCTTGTTGGCTAGCAGATTAACTATATAGTTTATATATATATATATATATATATAATATATATATATATATATATATATATATATATATATATAAACTAGCACAACTTATTCTAATTGCTTCCCTAACTTCCGCAAAGCTTTCTTATGCGCTGTCACAACTTCCTCAAACCTATCAACCAACAAAATTCAATTTGGATTCTGATCATTACTAAATACAAATTAGCCTAAGAAAATATATCAACATTGAACATTGAAAATACCTATACATATAAAGCATTGGCAGTGAGGTTGATAATTACTACATTTTGGCTAATAATTTTGCAAAGTCATAGTTAATTGAAGTCAAAGATTTTGATTCTAGACTAACCAATTTGCTCGCAAAGCATCACCTCAACCTTGTTCAAGCTCTAAAATTATATCAGTTGAATTATGCTAAATTGTTACCATATTTTTTGTTGACTTATGACTAATAATTTTTATGTTGGAAATTGCCTTTCAGATCAAGTGATCCGAAAAGTAAACGAGATTTAGCAAGTGTATTCTGAACAATATGATCTAAAAGGCAAATGAGATTCAGCAAGTATGTTCCAGACAGCATGATCCGAAAGGCAAATGAAATTCAACAAGTATGTTCTGGACAACATGATCTGGAAGGAAAATGAGATTCAACAAGTATGTTTTGGACAACCTGATCCGAAAGACAAATGAGATTCAACTAGTATGTTCTGGACAACATGATCCAAAAGGCTAAAGAGATTCAACAAGTATATTCCCGATTAACTAATCCGGAAGTGTATCAAATGCGTATTCCAAATAAGGTGATCTGAGGGGTAATTATTGTGAGTTCCGGATCAGTTGATCAAGAACACTGCAACACTCTTGTGAATCCACGTTAATATCAATAAAAAACACAAACAGACCCTAAACCCTAAAGCATAAACTTTAAATCAAGAAAGTCATACCTAAAAAAATGTGTTTTTCTTTTCAAATAACATTTAAATAAATGAGATTCAAAAAGTATGTTCCAGATTAACTAATCCGAAAGTGTATCCAATGTGTATTCCAAATGAGACGATCTAAGGGGTAATTATTGTGAGTTCCGGATCAATTGATCAAGAAAACTGCAACACTCGTGTGAATCCACGTTAATATCAATAAAAAATACAAACAAACCCTAAACCCTAAAGCATAAACTTTAAATCAAGAAAATCATACCTAAAAAAATGTGTTTTTCTTTTCAAATAATGTTTAAACAAATGAAAAATACCCCCAAAGACTTACAAGAATAATTAGGAATATATAATAGGACACAATGTGACAATTGCTGTTTGACAAACAAGAGTAGAAACTGAACAAGATAAAGCACAACAACACAAGACAATAAAAAAATAAATTCAAAAATTTAAAATCAAATAAAGATAAGGATATATTAGAAATTTGCAAAAAATATAAACTTTGAGGGTACAAATAGAAAATGGGGGGTGCAAAAAGAAAATGGCCAATTGGCGACATACTTTTATGGAAGAGGAGAAGGCCCAAATGTGATTCCCACAAAAAAAAATGCAGAGTCTTAAATATGATTGAATATCGAGTCAAAAATTAAGATTATCTATATTATTAATAAAGACAATACCCCTTTTCATGTTCACTTTTCAAAATATATATTCTACCCTTACACCTATTTTAAAATAATATTTAAATAAATGAAAAATACCCCTAAAGACTTACAAGAATAATTAGGAATATATAATAGGACACAATGTGACAATTGCTGTTTGACAAACAAGAGTAGAAACTGAACAAGATAAAGCACAACAACACAAGACAATAAAAAAATAAATTCAAAAATTTAAAATCAAATAAAGATAAGGATATATTAGAAATTTGCAAAAAATATAAACTTTGAGGGTACAAATAGAAAATGGGGGGTGTAAAAAGAAAATGGCCAATTGGCGACATACTTTTATGGAAGAGGAGAAGGCCCAAATGTGATTCCCACAAAAAAAAATGCAAAGTCTTAAATATGATTGAATATCGAGTCAAAAATTAAGATTATCTATATTATTAATAAAGACAATACCCCTTTTCATGTTCATTTTTCAAAATATATATTCTACCCTTACACCTATTTTAAAATTAAAAAAATAAACTAATTTGTCATAAGAGAAACTTGAACTTGTAACCTCTTATTTCTTAAATATATATTTTACCACTAGACCAACTTTATAACTTTAAGCAAAAAATTACTTTAAAATATTGATATCCAACATACATAATTGTCCAATTATATCTATAATATATAATATATGATATTATATTATATAATGAGAATATGGCCTTTAGGTGTCCACATTTTATGATTATTCTCACTTTCACAAATATAATTTCTCCTTATTAATATATGCATACATTTCATGATAAATATTTTTAATAAACATACAAATACACAGGTGTGACAATATTTTGAGTTCTATTCAAACTCTCCTCTTTCTATTCTTTCATATTGATTGTATATTTGACATATCCATTGATGATCTAACATATTTTTATCATATTATCATAAATAAAAAATATAAAATTAATAAAATATATTTCAAAACATGTCACATATCAATTTATATTTTAAAATATAAAAATTTATAAAAAATATTAAATTAAAATCCTACAATTATTATAACATAAAATTCGAATACAACACTTATATTTTTTGTAGTTGTTAATAAAAAGAACAATATAAAATTCAAATACACCACTTATATTTTTTGTAGTTGTGAATAAAAAGAACAATATAAAATTCGAATACAACACTTATATTTTTTGTAGTTGTTAATAAAAAGAACAATATAATATCTCGGCAATTGTGCAAAATACGCTGAAAAAAAAAAAAAGAAGAAGTCCAGTGTCATAGTTTTGGCACATTCATATCCATCCATCTTTTCATAAATAAATAATTGCAAGAAACAACACGCATATTGAGAATCTTGCATTTTGTCCTTTTCTGTTTCATGATGGAAAGCGGTTCTATAGACATAGTATCTATTATTTTTAGTTTGTCAAGAATTCCAGTTTGTCTTTGATTTGAGGACCTAAAATATTTGAGTTATTTAAGATTGTTCTCATAGTTTTTCACCTGCACCTTGCAGGACTATTCTAAGTTCATCCGCTATCTCTTGAAGGAGGATAGGTTTTCGAATCAGTCCATTCATTCCCACCTGTAGACATCTCTCCTTGATGTGTTCTTCTGCACTTGCAGTAAAAGCTATGATTAGGGGCCAATTATGGCTTCGGAATTTCCGAATCCTTCTTGCAACTTCAAAACCATCCATTTCAGGCATGTGAAGATCCAACAGAATAATTTTGAACGAGTTACCAGAGGCACTTATAGCTCGAAGACATTCCATTCCTGATGAAACAGCAGTTACTTGACACCCCAGTTTCTCAAGCAGCTTCTTGGTCACAGTCCTATTTACATCATCATCATCAGCTAACACAACCTTAAGCCCTCCAAACTGGGAGTTTGAAAAATCTTTAGTAGCAAGAATGAATCTTCCATGATATGATCCCATCTGAAACTTGAGAAGAAGTGTCATTCCTTGTGCCAAACCCAGAGAATTAGTTGATATCCAAATATTACCTTGCATAATCTGTTCATTATTCCATATTGTGTCAACAGTCAGAACTACAAAAACAATCACACCACAATAAACTACACATATTTCACTTGGTTTATTGTTTAGTGCATCTTCAATGTTTATTGTTCTCCTAACACAACTGAAGAAAGGGGGAACTTTGAGTCTCTTTCAAGTTAAATTCTACAACTAACTGATCCTATAGTAGAAAAAGGTAGACTGCACTTAGTCCTTTCTGCTATTTCAAAATTCATTTTCTCCTCGATGCCTATGATGTTTCAATCCATATTACTACTACCTAGGTTAAGATCTCAAAAGAGGACAATATATCATAGACATGGGATAAACAAGATAGAATCCTTCAGTTAAAGAGGAAAATTTCAACTGTAAAATGTTGCTTGACCCAACCCAAAGGACACCAAGACTATCATTAACAAAACGGACCAATTTTTTTCTTTTTTATTACGGAAAAAAGCAGCCTTGTCATGACACTGCCAATTTTTAACAAACAGGACATAATTTACAAGTCTTCACAGAATAGCCTTATCCCCTTGGCTGAAACATGCAAGGAGAGACATCTGTGCAAAATTGAATGTCAGTGTCACACACTAGAGATCGGTGTAATTTCACTTTCAATTAGAAGAAATTCTTTCACTAAAGTGACAACCAACTAAAGGCTGACAAAAATTGCGGTGCATAAATGTGTCTAGTTACCGTTTAAGCCATTGCCTGTTGGCAAAGTCTGTATTATATAGGATTTTAACTGAATGGCAATGATTGCCACAGAATGCTTGGCGCCAGCAATAATTGAAGTAGACCAGTGAATGTCATTAACCATTTTAGAAATGTATTCAACTTATATCCCCTCAATCTTTGACCACTAAAGCTAGCTAGCTAATGAGGGAATGTAACAGTAACCAATATTTAGTATTCAAGCAACCAAACTATGATGCATATTGGTTTTAACAGCACCAAACACAGAATTAGTTGCCACTAGACAAAGTAGGGGCTTTCTGTGGGAAGGCTAGTTCTTATTCTTAAAATTGGCCTGACACTTGCACTACCACAATCTAATTTTATTGACAGTTCCATCACACACTCTTTACATCCTTAACAATTCCCCAATGCTTTAACAGCGTCATTCACTGACTCAAACACTTGAGGGTTCAATCCAATAATCATCTTCATATCATGTAATGCTAAAGTTTACAGCCAATAAACACAAGTCATACAATTAATGGAGCAACACATAATAATTCATCCGTAGGGTGAAGATTGTGCTTTTTAATAAACAGTTAAAACTTAAACGCAAGAATAATCCATACAACTACAATCACTAACCAAAAATGATAGATAAATATTCAAGAGTTATGGATTTACCTGTACTATGGTTTTGCACATGCTGAAGCTCAGGCCTTCCTTAGGTTCATTGTTGTAGTGCCTTCCACCAGTATAATTTCTCGTTGAAAATGATTCATCTGACTGAGAACTAATACCATTTATCTGAAAATTAAATTTTATATGTACATAATCATTTTGCATGCTTGATCTCCATATTTCATAAATTCTATCATCTTTATCTCCACTATCACTTTCAAGATAAACTTGAAAAGTAAGAGTCCCTTTATCATATATGTTCAATAAATAGCCAATCATATGTAAAATTACATGGAACGTCCTTGCCTCATCACCTATGACCAGATCAGGCAAAGACTTGTCAATATCAACATCAAGACCAAAGCCTTTATATATACACAAACACTTAGCAGTACAAGAAGCTTCCCTCATCATTGAATGTAGATGGAAAGGTTTCATCTCTAACCGGAAGCTCTCTTTGTCATTTGCTGAAATCTCCATCACATCATTAGTCAATCGCGAGAGTGCATTGCTAACTTTCAAAATTGAGTCAATAAAAATCTTCTGTTCAGATTTTGTATTATCCTTTTGAAACATTGAAAGCAAGCCCAGGATTGAATGCATAGGTCTCCGCATTCCATGACTCATGACTTTCTCAAACGAGCTCCTTGCCTTCCTGGCCATCATTGCATTCTTTTGAGCCTGCTGCAATGCCCGGTTTTGCTCAGCAAGTTTCTGGCTCATAAGCTGAGACTCTTCAAGAACAGATGCATGAGACAAGGCGACAGCCACCTGATCAGCAACCACTTCCAATATCTCCATTTCATGGGAGGTCCAAACCCTGGAATTTGAATTTGGAAGAACCAAAACGAGTACACCATAAGATGTTTCAACCAACTCCGGTGTCCCTCCTTTGAAATTGGAAACATGAAGTATTGGCATGCGAATAGCTGCTACGGCACCTGAATCCCCAGATCCACCACCACTACTCGCAGCTCCTAGTGCAGAATCAGGCCTCAAAATCCACACTCCTGTGCTCTTCTTTATGTCCAACACATCCGGATCACTAAGAGGAATAGAACTGTGAAAATTCCTAGCGGAACTTTGTTTCAACTCATGAGTCAAGTGCATTTCTCTCCTGTCCTCATCGGGCATCCAAACTGCACAATTGTGCAAATCCAAGGCCTTGGAAAGCTCCACAAGGGTGGTGTATAAGATGGTATGCTTATCCAAAGACTTCCTAATCTCACAGGTCAGCATCCTAACATGCCAACTAGCCTCTTTCTGTTTCTTCATCATCCCAATCTCTTGGCCCAATTCCAACACATTCTTCCTCAAAAATAACTCTCTCACTTTGATTTTCAGCAGAAGAGGAATGAGAGTGGGAAAGGAAATGGCAGTGGCACAGGAAACAAGAGCAGTGAGGAACTTAGCAACAGTGAGGGAAAGAAACAAGTGGAAGGAGTGGGGGCCATAGTAAGTATAGGCATTGAGCAAATGGGTCAATCCACAGAGAACTATGAAGGCAATGAATTGAAGGAAGACCAGCTTAAAGGGGACATTGGAGCAGCTCACAAAGTAAAGAAGCTCAAGGGGAATGGAGAAATATGCAATGGCAATGAAAAAGTCACTCACTTTCTGGCAAACGAGCACGTTGTGGATGCTCCAAAGCCCTTCCTCATCGCAATTGCACTGTGAATATTCTACATCGATGGCACAAACAGAAAGCACCGTAACCAACAACAAGAACAACAAAAGAAGCAACCATCTTTCCATGGCAACAACTTAGTACTACTTTTTCCTTTTCTAAATCACCCCCAAAAGTTAATAGCTCCCTATTGCCATACACATTACAATAGATCTAGACTATGTTTAATTTCACGTATCCATAAACCAAGTTATTCAAGGTATATATAGGATTTCTAAATTCTAAGCTCCATTTAAACAAATAAATAAATAAATAATGGTACTATTAAGAATCCATTTGAAATTTTCAAACTTGAGTTTGCAGTTACTCAAACTTGTGTCACATTGATGAACATATTTGATACAAATGTTTTAACAGTCTTCAAACTTGAGTTGCTCCAACAAATGTTTTTATTAGTTTATATATTAAATATAAATTTTATATTTATTCTTAATTTGAGTTTATGATAATAACCTTAAACATAAATCGCATTATCTTACAATTAATTTTAACGAAAGTTAATTTTGCAAACGATAATTTAATTTTTTTTATAAGCGAATTTTATATTTATTCTTTATTTGAATTTATGATAAGAACATTAAATCTAAATCGCACCATTTTAATGAAAGTTAATTTTTCAAAATTAATTTTACAAATGATAATTCAAACAAGAGTTATAGTTAACTGAGTGACTAGCCGGATAAAACAGGAAAACCACACACCACCAACAATTTGGAGCACAAACCTAAAAAGATAAAAAAATTAAGTAATTCACGGCTTGCTATGCTTTTGGTGAAAGATAAATCTCCCAAATACCAATTCCCATAGAAAGCGTATAAAAATAGACAAAAAAAAAAAATCAATCTGAAGTTTGAAGAGACACTTGATAGGTCTAGAAAGTAACGAGAAAGGGAGTGGGACCCAGACAGATTTACATGAACTGAACCGGGACTCCCGTACTCTGCTCACACACCTTTACATGTAATATCATATATTTTTACCATTTCCGTCAAGGCATCAAACACTAAATTAATTATAACATAAGATTTCATAATATCACTTACTTATATAAATATAACAATACTTGAACTTAAGCGAGTAACCTTGTTATTCAACCTATAACCGTCCTTTTATTATTTAAAAATTTAATTTATATATGTATGGTAGAATGCATCATTGGGAGCGAATCAAGTTTTGCATTCGTGTACTCCTGCTTACGATAAATTGGATCAATTGATGGCTGATTAAAATTTAGGAATACAAAAATATATTACCCATTTTATTTAGGAGGGAAATATTAAGAAGTAACAATTGAGTTTCTGAAAAATTTATACAAACATTTATATCTTTGAATTTTTTTTGTTATTTACACATTACTCTTTTTGTTACTAACTAACAAAATTTCATGCTGACAGAATATTTTTTCGTACCAAACATTTCAAGTTAGTGAATTTAAACACGTGACAAAGAAAAATTTAAAATTTCAGGAAATGAAACATTGATTGAAGGTTGGAGTGGTTGTGTAAGTTAAATGTTATTATATTTTTATGTTTACATTCCTAGGAATAATGTTTTAATTCGGGAAACAAACACCCTTTTGTCTTTTCCATTTGCATTTTAGCTAGCGAAAATGAACATTTGCAGATAACGGTTTTGATGAAACACAGTCAAGGCGTCTCCAGCGAAGATCGAAGGTGTGAAGTCATATTCAAAGTTCAAAACTCTTCATTACGAAGGTGTGAATGTGGACAGTAATTTCTTTTTCATTTTCCTTGCTCTATTTTTTGTATCTCTGAGATGAATTTGTTGATGTTGGTTTTTTGTTTACATTAATGTTTAGTTTGGAAGGATTTTCAAATTGTATATTGTTTAAAGTGATAGGATTTGTATACATGTATTATTGTATCATAGGATGATGTTTGAATTGAAATTTATTCTCCACCATGGAGGACGGTTTGTGAGAAATATTATGGGTTTGCTAAAATATGAAGGTGGGGGCATATGTATTTAGGAAAGAGTTGATGAAGATTATGTGAATACGTGACTTCCGAGGGACTTGCCTAATCAATGTAAGTCATACCATGAAGTAGAGGATATCTTTTTTGTGCAGACAAGGAGGAGAATGGAAGACAAATAACACCAAATTGTAAAGGATGATGACATCATTTTGTTGGTTAATAATTGCTTTGCTAATCTAGGAAGAGAGATTGATGTATATTTTCATCATTCACCTAACCCACGTCCTGAAATTGTTGAAGACAAATCTATTCCATAAGGACCTATTTAAGAAGAAGAAATTAATCCAAAGGGACCTATTGCAAAAGGATTAATTTTGGAAAAAGGTACTAAAGAATGTAATGTCCAGAATGAAGATGAGGAGAAGACTAATAGTAGTGATCATGACAATGGTCATGATATAGGTTCAAGGAAACACCTATAAAAAATATGTGTTGATAAGGGCAAGATTGTTGTAAGTGGTGGTGATCCTACACCAAGGATCATTCATAACCCAATGAAGATTATGCATAGTTAGACACATCTTTGGATTACGAATTTGAACAACTTAGATCACCACAAAGATCAAATGGTGAGGGAAGTAAAAGAGGAATACCTATTTTTCGATAGTATAATGAGGGAGCAAGGCTTGGGAGATTATATTGGAAGTTGGAATGGAATTTTCCAAGTCTGTCAAAGTTTAAAAAGATGCTTTCAGATTATTGTGAAAAAGGTTGAAAAATTATTTACAAAGAGTTAGAGGCCAATGTAAAACACCCAACTGTCCTTGGCTAATTTACTATGCTAAAAATGAAAAAGGATTTACATTCTAGGTGAATACTTTTGTAAAAAAAAAAACATATATATGCAAGAACACATAAAACTAAGCAAGCAACAAGAAAGTGGGTGGTTGATAAAATTGAAGATCAGCTGAAGATTTATCCAAATATAACAAGTGTTGAAGTCTTTGATCATCTAAAGAGAGCCTATGATGTTCATGTTGAGGAGAATAAGATTTTTAGGGCTATGAAGAAGGTAAAGAAGAAGATTGAGGGTAACCTATGAATTACTTAATTTGGACTTAAAAAAACAAATTTAATGAGTCTGGATTTGGTAAAAACCAAATTTGGATTACCAATTCCTGAGTCACTTAAGGGAATTTGGGTAATTAATATATTATGGAAGTGTAGGGAAAAACTTATGGAGATGAAAGGAGGAAAAGCCATATGTATCTTGCATGTGAAGTCCACGAACTTAACAAATAGTTGTACATGCTTAAACATATTCTTTTAAAAAAGTAATTTAATTTTTTCTTACATTTTCAAACTAACTAAACCTTATTTTGTCATACTAAAAATTATATCATTGTTTATAATCATTTAAAATACTAAATATTTTCAAGAGTGAAAGTCTAAAATATCACAATTTATAACAAACAAGTCACAATATTAATACAAACTAAAAGTTCTAATGACAAACTTGTTCCTTTAAATGGAATATAGGTTAAGCTTGTGAATCCATAGACTTAACCCATAAGTTCACGAACTTAGTTCCCGAAGTCCATGAGCTTTGCAATTGGACTCAAATTTTACCTACAATTATGCTTCTTTAAAAAAAAAAAGGTCTAAAATCTGCACAAACTTGCAAGGTCCGCAACTCAGATCGTATACTCACCCCTAATTACATTCCAATTTATTTAAAACGACACAAATAAAACCATTTGCAATCCCTAATTCTGAAAACTCTAACTAAACCTAACTCACCTATCCTTCCTTTTCTACCATAGTAGCTTTTCCCATCACAAAAACAACCTTCATCACAAAAACAACCTTCAAGTGTTTGCATCGAGATTTGCATAGAAAAAGTTTGCTAAAAAACCAAAAAAATAAGAAGAGTTATACATCTATAAGACAACAAGAGGGTGCTAGAGAGAGTGGAGAAAGACCGAGAATAAAGAAGAAAAAATTCTAATATTGATAATATATAATAAAACAATGTAATTTAGATTAATCTAAAGGTCAATAATAATGGTTCATAATAGACTACCTATTATCTTGGTCCACCTTAGAATTAGTCATCATTTTTCTATAAAAAAATATTTTTATCTTCCATTTTATAAATTCAAATGAGATTCACTTTTTTTTGTTTTGTTTTCTAGATTAGAAAGAAGAAAAGATAATAGGAAAAAATAATTAAGATTATTTGTTTACGTATATTTTAGATTAGAAAGGGAAAAAATATCAATCAAATTATTTTATTTGTATGTTTTTTTATTGGAGGAAAGATAAGTTTACGAGGTACTCCAAATGTTTTGTTTTGAATAAAATAAACTAATGATTTTGTTTTTAAAACATTAGCTTCTCTTATTAGAACTTATACTAAATAACTCTTCAAATATTATAAAATTATTATTTAATTTATAAATATTAATAAAAACATTAACCAAAAGATTAAATTAATGAATATTTAATACTTTAAGAATTTCTCATACTGTTTTTTACTTTTAAATCACATGTATCTTTTAATGAATTTTCACGTTTGACATTATCACTATGTACTACAAACAAAGTCAATATGTACAATAAAATTCTCCCAATAAATATTTAAATATTCAAAACTTGAATTCAAAACTTTTAGCTGACTTAGGACAACCCTAAACTAATTGATATAATTACTCGCACTCTAAGATTGTTTAACCAAAAAATAATACTTCAAAAAATAAAATTAGTGATTTTCTTCTTTTGCTCACTTGCAAACATTGAATAGATGTAGGGCACAGGTTCACTTAGAACAACCCTAAACTTGTATTAAAAAAATTATAAAAATATTAAAATTGATATTAATAATCTATTTATAGACATAATTAACAATAAAATATTATCCATCATTTCATGTATATAATTATTTGCACTTAATCTAAGAAAAAAATATTTATTGTTAAAAAAGACAATACATCCAATAACTATAGTTCAATTGATAACAACAACAAACTAAATTGATAGGAGAAAAAATGAGTTCAATTAATACATAGTTTGGAAAAAGTAGAAGAAAAATTAAATTCGATTCTCACAAAATACATAATTTGGAAAAAGTAAGAAATTTTAAGTTCGACCCTGAATTTAAGATTAGTTTCACATGATTGGAGGTTGTAAAAATACTCCAGGGTTCCACCGGAGAGCCAAAAAATCTAATTATGAAATTTGAAAAAAAAAATAAAAAGACGTAACATAGCTAGTCTCATAAATATTGAGTTTTATATAAAAAGATTAGCTTGTAATTTTAACATGTATAACAAAAGCAAATACACATTGTAAATTATGATAAAATCATAACAAAATCAAATATACATTGTAATTTAAGTTTATTCCATCCCCTTCAAGCACAATCATAATTTACATAAATTATGATAAAAATAAATACATATAAAGCAAAGTTTAATTTTATTATGACGATGAGAGAGAGTTTAAGTTTATTTCTTCCCCTTCAAGCAAAAATCATAGTGATTCGGAACTTTCACCGTCGAATAATCTATTCTTCAAGGAAAAGCTAGTGCACGTAGATTTTGGTGCACGTGCGCCATATTTTCCCCCGCTTTTAGATTCATCTCATTCTCACTCTTACCCTACCAACTATCCCAAATTTTGTTGTTAGGTCCCCTTCTATTTAAATCTCCATCAAAATTGATAGCCAAAACTTCTTTTTTTAGTAGAAATCAAACATAAGTAAGAGTAATTTTACAATAGTTAACTCAATCCACTCAACATACAAAACCAGATACCTTGACAACCAAATTTAATAACTGTATTAAGAAAATATATATTGAAAAATAATAAAAAATTCTGAGCATACAGAATAAAATTAATAGGAAAAACATATAAGTAAATCTACCCAAGAGAAAATTAAAGATCCCTTATCAGCTTAAATCCTACTTCTATCACACAAAAGGTGAGCAGAAAAAAAGGCTTAAATAAATAACCATAATAATCCATACTTGACAGAATTTTGAACAATCTGAAGACAGCACCTTGAAAATGGAAGGAAAATATAATCCACAATAGATTAGCTAATCTAATAAACATATTTCTATCATATTTATCCCGGTATAAACTAACAGGCCAGCAAAAATGAAGTAAGCAACCTTGATTTATGAATACAACATGACTAAATGAGGTAGAACAACATTGTCAAGAGAAGCATGAGTATTAATTTTCAGAAGCCACGATCCTTAATGAATGGTGCATACTATAAACAGCATCATGTGACAGAGACTGCCGGTATGTAGAGATATATCATACATCTATCGCACATTGATAATTGCTATCAAATCTAAATGCCATCTTGATTTTTCAATCGGGAATTTGCTCATAGCCCCCATTCTCAGGAGACTGGTGCACCCCATGACCTGTCCTTCCTGCAGATAGGAAACCTTATTGCACCATAATGAAAGTATTAGAAGGGGCGGATTAGTCCATACCTGTCAGCTCAAAACCGGTGTTTCTTGAATCTGGACGACCCCAGTCTGTGGACCGGGGAGGCGTACCATGCAAACCTAGCTGTTGAATCATGAAATGACTTGCCCCCATAGTTTGATGCTGCTCATCATTTCCGCGAATTGGGTTTCCGCTGGAAGAGTCGACTGATTGGCGGAAACCTAAACTAGATACTGGTTCACTAACTGGGGAAGGCAACTTGCTGGCAGAGGCATCACCTTTTATACCAGTACCAGTATCTTTCTTGTCAATAAAAAATGTTCCAACTATAACCTGTGTAGATTAACCTTTAATCAAAAACGACTTCATGCTGTAATTCATATCAGGCAGTTAGAATAGTGAAGTTTGACCCTATACGTGATAAGTAAGTCTACATTGTATGCGGTATGCCTGATTTTATTGCATTGATTTTCCTTATCATTTTTACTCTTTGGCAAGCACGACCCTAGATGCCCACCTCATCTCCTTTCCTTTGTAGGGAATAATTATGTATTAAATGTAAATCACATTTTTGCTCTACTTGGTAAAGGCTACAAACAGAAACTACAGAAGCATGAACCTAAGTAGAGAAGTAAGAGAACTGCTCTCTACCTACAACTTTCTCCCTGACCCCCTTTACCTTGGAGCATCTCACAATTTGGACAATGTACGAACAGATCAACAACAACCACCAACCCCTCTTCCCATTAAATGAGGTTGGTTATATGAATCAAGTCAAGTGACGACATAATGTCGTAATCATATATCATGTCCAATGACACCATTTAAATCTAAGTCGTTCTTAATGATTTGGCTGACAATTTTTTAAAGCATAAATGGCTTATTGATCATGACCAAGAAAAATAGATGTAGGGCACAACTCAACTCATATCTCCTACCCATAAATTCAATCATAGTTCGTTCTGAAATTACCTGAACTGGACCCGCTGCTTTAAGTGGCCCACCAACCCCACCACCTATGATTTGTCCATCAGTATTAGATAAGCATACACTGAGACCACCAGTTCGAGTTCCAAGTTCATTACGGACATAAGAACCAGTTAGTGAAATAATCTCAAACCGCCCCTGATGTCAGCAAGAAAAAGTTAAACTGAGACTATCAAATATGATAAAGAAAATTCATTTGACTGTAAAAACAAACAATAAAAATTAACAATTATTAATTTCCACAATTAGCCATGTGTTCATTAAGTTGTAACCTAGGACTCCTATTTAATAGTTAATTCAGTGACAAGTGACAACACAAGCGAATGACATTACTAGTTTACATGGTTATCAAACTCTTTAGTTAACTTGCTAACTATCTCTCACAATTTACGAGTCTACTTATTCTTTACGAGTTAATTCATGTACAAACTCTTATTTTAGTAAACTCTAGGTGGACTCAGTAGACTCTATGTAAACTTTGATACTGTAGATTCTCGAGTTTACTCTCGAGTCAATGAGTCAACAAATTAGAGAAAAATTATAGTTATTTTGAATTGTTTTCTACATGTTTAGGATTCAACATACCTTTATTTGGTGTGTCATTCTTGACCTGAAGAACCCTTGCATCTAAGAACGAAAACCCCCCTCATTTTCCAACAACAACAAACCTTAGATGAGAATGCTCTATCATTACTATCAGTTTCACAATTTATTATCTAACCATGGTGCATTCCTAGACTTTGTTATTTAAGTATCGTAGAATTTATGATTTACTATTTTAATTTATTATGTAGGTAATTGATATGTTATTTATAGATATTTTTATTATTACATGAAGTAAACCCTTGTGAGTCTACGAGATAAGTTTATAAAATTCCAATGCGTTTACATAGACTCTCAAGTTTGACAACTATTTACTTCTGCTTGGGACTAGCTTTAAGTGAGCAATCATAATCTAATATAGATGTTTTCATAAAGGTTCCTCTTGGTGTCTGTGCTCTTGAAGGTAACTCGAGGATGAAGATCAATTTTCTTGTAAGAAAAGGGTGCAAGGGCTATCCATGGAAAACGTTTGCTTAAATTTCCAATTTAGACCATTAGAAAAATTGTCCATAGAAGTTGGGTTTATACAAACAAGCCATAACCACACACGTGTATGAGAGAAAATAGGATGAGAGAAGAAAAGTGAAAAATATGGAGAGAGAAAATTAGTTATTGTTATTAAATTCATGTGTCTAATCCAAAGTTTTTTATTAGTATAATTGAGCAACAAGAGGACTTTGTGGAGACTTCTTTAGAAATTTATGAGCAAAATCGAAGGCAAAACCCTAATCTTTTTATTACTAGTAGAGATAAATTCAAATTTGAAAATTTTAATCACCTTGTTTGGTGGCAAGAGAAAAATCTTAAATT
Organism: Psophocarpus tetragonolobus; assembly: GCA_037954015.1. Classification (NCBI taxonomy): domain Eukaryota; kingdom Viridiplantae; phylum Streptophyta; class Magnoliopsida; order Fabales; family Fabaceae; genus Psophocarpus; species Psophocarpus tetragonolobus. Next base: position 79,630,499 of record CM075691.1, read on the forward strand.
AAAAAGTGAATTACATTTTCCTCCCCCAAGTAATGGTTAAATTACATTTCCGTTCCCTCCAATTTTATAAATTATACTCTCCACCCCCTCAAGGCATATGTTACTCTTTAGTCCAATTACAGTAAATGATCCTCTTCATGGTGATAAACAATTATGAATAAGCCCTCTAGTAGGGATGGAGATGGGTAAGATTTGACAAAGCCATTATATCCATTCCTATACCCATGTTTAAAACAAACACTTGTGTCCAATCCCATGCCCACACTAGTAGCAACTCTAGTGTTCAACTACTACCCTATGGTAGCTACATACCTATACCCTCACAGCCTCACCCATTACCTGCATTCTGGTTAAATGGAATATTTTATTTTAATGAATTTTCTTTCCAACAAACTAGTAAAACAAAAATGCTTTTTTTAATACTGAAATTAATTACGGAAATTCAACAACAGAAAGAACGTTAATTAAAAATTCTATCCCAAGTTGGATGGAAGAACAACCAACAGCCCCCATAACTAGATGAATATGAAGCCAGATTTTACACAAGTTACAACCACAGCACTCAGGGTTTTGAGATATGAAGAATATGATCTATGTAGGATTCAATCTGTGATAATTTTTATTATTGAATAAGTAATTGTTAATTAGGTATAATATTTTTAATTTTAGATTTATTATATTAATTGATATATGTGGGAGGAGTTATAAGGTTGGTCTGGTAGTAACTTGGTAAGATAGGGGAAGGAGAAGTCGTGAGTTCAAATCCTTCCACTAACAAAAAATTAACCTACTAGCATTTGCCTATAAAAAAAAAAACTGATATATGTGGGTAAGGGATGTAATGAGTATTAAAGTACCCACTCAGGCATATCCACACCAATTCCCATAATTTTTTTCAACTATTTATACCTGGTCCCAAGTCCATTTAGTAGATAATTTTCCTCCCCGTCATGGTTAGTTTTATTGGGTACGCATTGGCTCCAAATATGGTTTGTTATCTCTCCCAACAACATTTTTCCTCTCTGCAACTTGTAGTGTCAATGGAAACTAGTTTTCAACATCCAACTATCAATGTTATGACTTTTTAGAACGAAATCATATTTTCAATACTTCAACTAGGGGATTTGGAACTTCACCAAAAAAATCTTTACTTTTATTGCTTAATAATAGAAGTTTAAAAATAGTTGCCACAATCAACAAATGTTTAGTGCCACAGAGAGAAAAAAATTATCTTTAAAAGACTTATCCACATTAAATAACAAAAGTGTAACACTCATTAATCTCTCTAGGAAAGAGAATGTAATTTACCATGAATAAACAATAAAATCCAAAATAATATAAATAAGATTTTGAGCCTTGGTTATCTTAATACTTACATAAACTATATTTTGACCAAACAACAGTGATTAATAGCATTAAGAGTATAGCATAAAGATGTCACAAACAACAGTGATTAATATTTTACCTCATATGTAATGTTGCCTCCTGAGGTTGCTGGCTGGCGAAGAGAGGCATTAGAGATTGAACCAGATGCAGACAGAATACACATCTCCCGCCTACTTTGTTGCATAAATAACATAATTTTCTGCCCAACATCCTATTGAGCGCAGTTAAACAGTTATAGAAGTAGTACATATACAGAAGAAAGCTGAAAAGAAAACTGGACAAATGACAAAACATAACATATTCAATCATCATGGATGGATGGAAATTTACAAAGTTATATTAAGAGTGCTGAACTACAAGGAGAAAAGGATTATTCCTGAGTTGCAGTAGATTACTCCTCCCAATACACCATCTCAATTAGAAAAGACAATGTCACAGTATCAAATCTCTGTCCATCAATTCACTTAGTCATTTAGAACATGATCTATCCAGAAATTACCATTTGAATAGACTGAAATCACCACCACACAAACACAGAAAACCATATAGGATGAACAAATCCTGGCATGACTATATATACTATTAACTATATAGGTGGGAGGTGTGGAACAAAACACATAACAATTACTAACTAATAGGGTTGTCATTGTCAATGAGTGGAACTATTTGTAAACCATTTAAACTCAGACTTATTAAATGCTCAATCAGGCTCATTTGTTTAAATAAACTCAATCATGATATTAAGCTCTGTTACTTAAATGAGCCCAACTCAAGTTTCACAAGCTTGATATTAAAAGCTTTTGAACTTGTTTATTAAATTACATAGTTCCTACTATAGCATACTATATGTTAAGCTCATATATTTGTATAATATTATCTAGTATTCAAATGTTTTTTTAATACTAAATTGGTAAAGTTTAAAATTAATTTAAGGAAAATACCCACAAAAGAAAAAAAAAAAAGAAGTAAGTAATAAATGCGCTAAACATATGAAGTTCAAGCTTTTTTTAAAATAAAAAAATTAAACTCAAGCTTTCAATTAAGCCAGTCTAAATAAATGAGCTAACTTGTGCAATCCATTTTGACCACAAGCCAGTCAAAATTTTTAGTGCTTGACTCAAGTTGTTTACAATCCAATTAATTAGCAAGAGTCAGCAGTTGAATTTTCCAATTCTAATAAAGACCAGTAAAATTAAATACATAGGGAAATAGATACTTACATTACATGCACAGCCTAGTTGGCATATATAAGCAGCATAGAGTATAGATAGTTGCGTAGTTTAGTATACATGACAAGATGCGTTATAATTAATAATAAATCATCAATTTGGTTCTCCTTATGTATATACAAGTAATTCCTAAATAGTCGTTAAAGTGATGAGATTATATAAGAAATTCCTAAAGTATTGAATATCCATCAAAGTGAATATGATTTCTAATACTCAAGAGAATTCTTGTATAAGAACTATATATATATATATATATATATAAAGAGAGAGAGAGAGAGAGAGAGAGAGAAAGTAAGAATTTGGGGATGAAATTGATTGTTTTATAATTATAATAAGTGGGAGTTTGTTAGTAGTGAGTGGGTGGTGCAGGCATAAAAAACGAAGAAACAATATTGGAGGAGTGAAGAAGACATACCTCACCGGCAGCAACAGAAATGACATGGGGAGTGAAGCCTTGGCCTGCATTGCCTGCATGGAGTATCAAATGAAAATAGGAATGGTGTGGAGAAAAGCAATTGTGGGGTTGTATTGAAAATAGTAAAGAGGGGAAAACGAAACAGCAATTAATCAAAGTGGGGATGCAGAACGAATTAATAAAAAGCAAAAAGGGAAAGGGAGCGAACCTAGAGAGAAGGAATGGGATTTCTTGGAAGCGAAAGAAGGAAAGGAGGGAGAGTGGGGCTTCTTGTCGGCAGAGAACGACTGAGACGACGTCGTAGCGGCTTTCTTGGCGGCGAGTGCCTGCTCCGGGGTGCCGTACTTCCTCGGCCGCCCACGCTTCCGCTTCGCCGGTTCCAGCTGGGACGACACCGCGGAAGCAACCGAGTGAGGGTACAGTATGTGGGACCCATCGGCGTTGGGCAAGAGACCGTTGGTGGGGGACGGCGCGGTCTGCGGCGGTGGAGGTGGCGGTGGTGGAGCCTGCTGGTGGTGGTGGTGATGGTGGTGGAAGAAGGAGGTGAGTTGGTTGTCATTAGGTTCCATGTTTGGGATACAAAGATGTGTGTTGTGTGCGCTGCGAGGGCTGAGGGCTCAGGGCTCAGGGCTCGCACTGCAATTTTTTTAATTTATTTTATAATATTGGAAACAAAAGCGCTTTATCTTGGAAATGGGGCAGGGTGTGAAGCCCTCTGATTTGGTTGATTTTAGAGTCCGAGACTCTTATTTTGACTCTGTTGAATAAATAAAATAAAAATAAAAATAAAAATAAAAATGGAGTGGGACGTGGATATTTGTATGGGTGACAGGCAAGTAATGAGCAGGAGTAGTCACTCAGACAGCGACACTGACAGCCAAATATGCAAACCGATAAGGGTTGGGCTTCTTCCTAAATCCTAGTCACTCAACTTCCCCTCTCCTCTTAAATCCTTCCCAACCCTCTTTCTCTTCTTAATTTCCTCTCTCCTCTCTCCTCTCTCCTCTCTCCTCTCTCCTCTCTACATAAAAACAAACAACAGCACACTTACCTTTAAAACACTATGCTTCTCATATTCATATAACATTTCTCTTTTAAATAATTATGTCATCTAACTTGTTATTAAACGTCAGTTCCACTCTTTTTTAGTTATAAACTTAATTCTTAATCCTTAATCCTTATCACCAATTATTTGCCATAAATCATTTTAAATATTTAACAGAACAGTTTTGTCATTTATAATTAAATCCGACTTAAATAAAATTATCTAATATATTATACATGTTTTTTTAATGTATGATCCATGTTTTTTATTTAACAAAAATCTTAATCCTCATATGTAACTTCTTAAAAATTTTAAAAAAACATAATAGTTAGAAACAAATGGTCATTAGGCTTAAGAAAAGCATATTTTAATTTTTCTTAATATAATATTATAATTTGGATTCCTTTAAAATGGTGTAAGAAAATACTTAATATAAGGATTATAATACATATTTATACGTGTAAGAAGATAGCCTTTGCAATTTATTTTTTCTGGATATGTTTCTGGTGATAATAATGTCACCTATTGATTTACACGCATAACATAATTAATTAATACGTATATGTTTGATTTAAGAAAGAAAGTGAAAAAGAAAAACACTAACTAGAAAGTGAGATGACTTGTAAGTTTTTATAAAAAGTAAATAAATAAAAGGAAAGCTAATTAATGTTTTTTTTTGGAAAGAAAAAACATGTACATAAAATGACAAATATTTCTAATAAAACATAGGTAAATGAAAGTAAAAATAAATAATAATTTTATGTAAGATGTGTTGTTTCTCTTCTGTATTTTTGCGCATTTTGAACAGATTAAAAAGTTTGTAAAACACCTACTTTTGCGGTATTTATTTTCTTTTATGCAAATCAAATAAAAAAACAAAATAAAATACTCTTTCATATAGACCATACATATATAAATAAATGAGTTTATTTAATATGCATTGTCATGGTACAAAATAAAATTCAACCATAACTCTTCATTTATGCTAAATTTGCTAACTTTATTTATTAATATTTTAAAAGTCATATAAATGAAAAATTACGATTGATCGTTAGTGTAAAATTTTTTTTATACTATCAGGATATACTAATTAAACTCTAAATAAATTAGTCTAATAATAGCTTGAATGATTCAATTTTTATTTTAGTTTGTATCTTAACATTTATTTTTAATCAAGTTTCCTATATGTTGTTTATTTTCAATTTGGCCCCTATAAAAAATGCTAGATAAAAAAAATCATTTAGTAAGTCAGCATAAATCAATTTTAAATATAAATAGAAAAAACTTTTAGTTGCTTTTCATATTAGGGACTAATGCCAACGTCATCTTATGACAACTTAACCGTCTATCACTTCATAAACTAGTTTTCACAAATTTATTTAATACGATAACTGCATTATACACAATTAATACGATAACTATAATAAATATGACAATTGCTTTAATTGTTTTTAATGATGCAACGAAAAAATCAGTCCAACAATCATATCGATTTCTAATCACTCTAAAAACCACATTTTACAAATTAATTTGTCTATGGTAATACTCAAATTTTTCAACAATCTCTCATATATTACAAAGGAAAATAAAACTTTTGAAAATAAGAAATATTTGACTAGGTTCTCAAATGAGATGTATTGCATCAGACTGGTGTAGCCATGCTATATGAACCAGACCTAGACTAGTAGTACTTATCACACAATGCAATTGGTGTAACGATGTTATATGGACAAAAAATACATGGCGTATGATAGTGGTCTACTAATCACAATACACCCCCACAATCTTTTGTTGTTTTCGTTGTGTTGTGCGTTTAGGTCATGCGCCTTGCCAAATATTCATAGGTGCTCTAAAGATTTGTCAAGATCTCACGCAAACGAACTCACTTGACACTCATATAGGTGATTTCTTCAAGTGTATGATGCAAATCATACACCACTCATGTGAGATATGAAATTCATTAAAAACTTTATAAAATGTCAAGTTTTCTCATAAAGTTTAACTATAAAGTTTAACCTCTCATTAATGCAACATCTAACACTTTTTTACATCATAAGAAAGGATTAAAAAGGAAATTGATTGATATCAATTTTAGTGCTAGCAGAATTGACAAATGACTTGTTCTTACCCATATGAACCTTTTTCATGGGATCTTCAATCACAAAGGTTGGGTTATGATCATTGTTTGTTTTCAAGCATCTTAAATCTCATTCCCCTCAATGTTTCTAATATCATTTTTCTTCCTAGGGGTTTCGTTAGAAGATCTGCTAAGATTCCTTCAAACTTCACAAAATCTATGAAAATCATTCCATCATTTAACAACTGTTTTATCACATTATGTCTCAATTGTATATGTCTATTCTTACTATTGTAAGTTTTATTTTTTGCTACAATTATTACTGATTGTGAATCATAGTTCATAGACACTGATGGTGTAGGTTTCATTCCTAAAGGAATGTTAGCCAAGAAGTTCTTTAACCAGTCAACCTCAAGGTTAGTCATTTCCAAAGCAACAAACTTAGATTTCATTGTTGATCTAGCTATAATAGTTTGTCTGACTAATCTCCATGTAATTACACCACCACCAAGTGTAAATACACAACTACTAGTGAATTTTGTCTCATGTGAATCAAAGATCAAGTTAACATCATTGTACCCTTTTAATACATAGTGAAATTCACTGTATTCAATATCATATTTCATGGTACCTCTCAAATACTTCATGGGTCTAGCAAATGCTTCCCAATGATCCTTATTAGGATTATGAATATATCTACTCAATTTATCTACTCCATAGGTTATATCCGATCTTGAGTAATTCATCAAGTGTAGTAAGCTCCCATTAATTTAGGCATATTGAGTTTGAGAAACTGGTTCACCTCTATTTTTCATTAGTTAAGAGTTAACATCATAAGAGGTACTCACATATTTATAATCGTAATAGTCAAACTTCCTAAGAAGTTTCTCTACATAATGTTCTTGGGATAGAATTATACTATCTCCCTTCCTCATGACTTTAACTCCTAAAACTACACTTGTCTCACTGATGTCTTTCATATTAAATTTGAATGCTAAGAAGGATTTAGATTTAAAACTATATCATTGCATTTACAAAAGATTAACATGTCATTCACATACAAACATATAATGACACATTCACCATTCACAAGTTTAGTGTACATGTATCTACCAACATCACTAAAGCAAAAACCATCAGCAAGTACAATCTCATTAAACTTTTCATATCATTGTTTTAGGTGCCTGTTTTAAACCATATAAAGATTTTAAGAGTTTACACACTTTGTTTTCTTAACCGGGAATTACGCATCCCTCAGATTGGATCATGTAAATTTCTTCCTCTAAATCATCATTCAAGAAAGTTGTCTTAACATCTATATGATGAATCATCAACTTGTGAATAGATGCTAATGTTATCAGAACTCTAATAGAGGAAATCTTGGTAACAAGAGCAAAGGTATTAAAATAATTTATATTCACCTTTTCAGTAAATCCTTTAGCTACCAATCTAACCTTATATTTATCTATAGATCCATTAGGATTTTACTTTCTCTTAAATATGTACTTTCAACCAATTGGTTTTGCACTCTCAATTGGTTTCAGAAAAACTCAAAGGATCATCCTCAACTAGATATGTGTAAAAATCACTACCAAAAGATTTTCTATCATTTGTCTCTTACTACGCCTTAAGTCCTCAATCATAGGTTCACTACAAGTTTCAACTGATTGCTCAACAATAGTGTTATCATCGAAGGTAGCAAATATACTAAATTTCAAAAGGAATATATCCTCAAAGAATTTAGCATTCTTAGTGTCTATGATGGTATTATAATTAAGTACATTACTCTTAATAATAAGAAACCTATAAGTTGCACTATGGTTAACGTAACCAATAAACATGCAATTATAAGTCTTAGGTCCTATTTTCTTTTCCTTAGGATCAAATAACATAGCATTGGTTAGGCACCCCATATTCTAACATATTTCGCATTTTATACTTTGTTTATCATGCAAGTTGATTAGGCCTAGTCGATTTAATTTTAATAACACATGAGCAATTAACATGTCCTAATCTAGCATGCCACATATCCTACAAATCAATCATATAAGCCTTATTCTCATTAACTACTTTAGATATATTAAGTACAAAGAGACCTTAATAACTTTTTCCCATAAATACATTGTTTTTAGTCGTGACAATCTTGTCAGACTCAAAAGTCACTTTTACCAAACCTTTACGAGGTGCTACAGAGACTAAGTTTACTCTAATGGTAGACACATGCAACACATCACCTAGAGCTAGTGTTTTTCTAGATGTGAGTTTTAAAAGAACTTTTCATTTTCCCAAAATTGGAGTAGATCCAGAATCACCAAGGAAAACTTGTTCTTCTCCATCCCCCACAGGAGTGTAGGAGGAAAACATTTTTTATATTAGCACATACGTGCCAGTAGCTCCTTGGTCATAATATTTAATAGAGAAATGACTACAACAAAATTATCATCTCTTTCAATCAAGTTAAACTTAGATTTAGAAGGATTGTCATTTCTTACAGGTAAACATTGATGCATAAAATATTTTGACTCTTCAAAAAAATAATTATTTTTATGAAAAGTGAGGTTCAAAGTTACACATGGGACATAAGAATTATTATTATGATCAGTTTCATAAGCATACCTTTTTTAAGCAATCGAGATTTGACCTTGCTTGTTAGTGTAAATTTTCGTAGTTGTCCAACAAAGATCCAACAATAATCTCAATCTTGGAGACATTCGGAAAATATTTGGCGACGATGCGTTGGACCTTAGGTGCAGGATTGGTGGTCTAGGGGGCAACAACTAAGTTGAATTGGTCAGCCATAAGTCTTTAAGATTGTTGTTCCTTCCAGTACAAAATAAACTTCCCAAGGCGTGTTGGACACTATCCTTAAAGACTTATCCTAGTAATCCCGCAAGTCTTCCAAGATATAACAGGAAACTCTAAGTAATATTTTGAGGCAACAAAACTAGCAAGATAAACAAAGAACCAAAGAGCAGAGAAGCAAGTTGTATCTAAAAGTGAAAACCAGAAACACTATTTATAGTGCTCAAGTTGCACGTCCAACAACCTCCATATCGTCGTTGGAGTTATAGTTGTTGGAAATAATAAAAGGCATGTTAATTTAATACGACAGTTGCATTAAACACAATTAATACAATCACTATAATAAATATGACGATTGTTTTAATTGTGTTTAATGATGCAACGGAAAAATCAATTCAATGGCCATAACAATTTCTTACGGCTTTAAAAACTATATTTTACAAATTAATTTGCCCATTGGAATACTCAAATTTTCCAACACATAAAGAGCAAATCTCACTCACACACCCTTAATTTAGGGTTTATTACACTCACCCTTTATGTCATTTTGCATTACTTTGGCTCCTCCTATGTTAACTTTATTAGTTGAAGGTGTTTTAAATCAATGAAAGAAGTTTTTCCTTTCCTTATTTCTTTTTTCTCTATTAGTTGTGTCTAATGATGCAACGAAAAAAATTAGTCCAACAGCCATATCAATTTCTAATGGCTCTAAAAACTACATTTTACAAATTAATTTGTCTATTGTAATATTCAAAATTTTCAACACAAAACACATAAAGAGAAAATCTCATTCACACCCCCTCAATTTAGGGTTTATTACACTCACCCTTATGTCATTTTGCATTACTTTGGCACCCTTATGTTAACTCATTAGTTGAAGATGTTTTAAATCAATGAAAGAATTTTTTTCCTTGTTTCATTTCTTTTTTCTCTACCCTTTTCCCCGTTTTATCTATCTTTTTACACAAACCTAACGTAACTCTAAATAAACAAACATAGAAAAGTGGAAGGGATAGACATGGCAACAGTAGCAATGACATCGATAATGACAACCTTGCAAGAGAAGGGATTGAAGTTAACCAAAATGAGGTCTCTATATGACCGTTTTAATTCCACCGTTGTCAACGTTGCCAACACAACAGACTCATACTCCTATGACAACTCCTATGACAACGTTTTTACCTACAACTTGACAATAATCAACATCGCCATTATCAATGATGTTGCCACCTCTAATGGTCCTAGGTCAACATACATGTTGTTGTTGTAACCATTCAATATAGACTCCACAAACTGGATGAGGTTTTCTGAAGCCAAGGATTTATGTGTGCAATGCACATTGCTCAAGATTTTTGTTGCAAGGTTGTTGACATTCTTCGTTTAAACCATTCTTCATGTTGTTAGAGTCCAAAATTTGACCGAAATTAGGGTCCTAAGCATCCAAAACTCTTTGATTTGGGTTTCATGTTTGAATTCATATGTGAATATGAAGAGATACTTTTTTGCTAAGTTGAATATGAACAAATATTGTGTCATTCAAGTTTAATTGAGCGTTTGTTATCTTTAATTGCTTAGGATGTGTTTAGCAAACTATCTGTAAAGCTAGTTGTAAATGTTTGGAAAAAAAAATTGTAGAATGACAAATAAGAACATTATTAATTATTAGATCAATAATGACATATTTAAAATAATTATAACATATTTTACTAATATAAAATTTCTTAATATAAATTGATTGCATATTTAAATTATAAATTTCTATAATTATATACTTTAATAATTTTAATATTAGGTAATTAAATATTTAAATATAAACACTGTACTATGAAATTGTGACATCTGAGAAGAGAGAAACAATGGGGAGTACTTCATTAATAAAAGTGTAAAATTGTAAAAAAGAATCAATTGGTAGATGAAAATAGGAGATTTTTCAAAAAACTAACCAAAAATGGTAATAGTTATTTGCTTACTATGAAGTTAAAACCATTTCAGCTAGTTTTTCGGTATACAGCTAGCTCAAATGGTAAGTTAAAGGAACAAGTGATTACTAGTTACCAAAAAACATTGGAAATTTTCTAACAAAATAAATTAATCTTAAAATTCTCCATTTAAACACACTATAAAAGAAAATCATAGAAAATCCATTCCATTGCAATTATTGTAGCCAGGGAATTAAGCAAGATTCCCTTAGATATCAGAATAACTTGACAAGAAATCAACACCGTTTTACAAACATAAATCACAACTTAAGTGAAAGGAAGAGGTGATTACTAGAAATGCAGAATCCACAAAAGACAAGTAACAATGAACAAACAAGACATAACGAAAATTAACCAATAGTCACTCCCCAACAACAACAATGAGAATTTTATCCCAGTACATAAGGTTGACACGTGAATTATACCATTGAGTTCAGTTAAAAACCAAATTCCCAGAAATATTATCCACATTCAGTGGTCACCACCTCCACTGAACAAAAAAGAAAACGCAGGAAAAATTGCAAAGCAGGTTAAATACACCTGTATGAACCTGCAAGAATTGCAAGTTTTGATGCAGAAGCTTTAAAGCCCATCATTAGGAGATTCACAGTCAGTTTTTTCCTTGGTAGATGCAGTTGACAAGGCATGCGAGCTTTTCATTTCTTCGAACTGTGAAACAGTAAGGTAGATAGTGAATAAACCCTAACATCAGTCAAATAGAAAAATAAAAGCAACTGAACCTGAGAATCAATGGAATATTTGGATAGTTTGGGGGCAAAAATTATCAAATTTAGATTTAGAAGGTTTGCGATTTTTTTCGGGGTGTGTATGGGAGGGGGGGATACTAGAAATCTGGAATAGGTATCCCTGCAAATGTAACTGTGAAGGAACCCCTCAGACAGATAGTGATGGAACAGTAGAACTCTCCCTAGATTGGTGATACTATGATTTGAACCCCTAATGTTTTAGGTAAAGTTTGCTAGAGTCATAATCCACTTAAATGGTAATCAACCATTATTGATATAGAAGAAAGTTAATGTATTTAAGATTACATTACATCTAATTAATATAAGGCAATCCAATTCAGTGGTATGTGAAGGAACCCACAATAATTAACCTATCACATTTCTGCAATCCCGACAAATACTAACTTGACAAGCAAGTGTAAGCAGGTATGGACAACTATTGAGACTGTAAATACCTTCTAGTCTCAATTGTCCATGTACATAAGAAGGGTAACATGTGAGTACATAAGAGAAGCAGCTAATCTTGATCATAAAATCAAAGTGGATGATCAAAATTAAGACTTCAGTAAAACAATCTTGACTATCCATTGATGGTAAAATTACTAAAATTAACTTTCCCACTTCTCACATTATTGTTAGATATTCCACAGACTGTGAGCCACAAAAAAATGTATGATATGCTATCAAGCAGAGACAAACACATTAATTAATCCGTCATAACCAACATTTCAATTCCATATTCTTGTTGCTAAGCAAGGATCACAATTTTATCAGACTTTATGCAGAATAAATATATTTATTTCACTTGCCATATCGAATCCCAATATCCCTAAGAGCATTATGTAATTACCAGAAACTAGGAGTAGAGCGATAAACATAAACATGAGAGTTGAGTTGAGAGCATCATGGATTGAATTCCGAAAAAGAAAAGGCACCTCTCTGCACGTTTTGTGGTGTGCTGCTAAAAGCTCATTGTATTTGATTTGCAGATCAGAGAGTTGGGCTTGCAATTTTTCATAGTCTGAGATGGAAGGGCAGCTTAATTTCTGTTGAATGAACCTGCGAAGAGAAGAGAAGCGTGTGTGTGACAGACACGTGTGGCGAGGCAGATAAAATGAAATTGGAAGTGAAAAAACAGAACATACTCGAGGGCAGAAGAAGGCTTGTCGTTTTGCTCGTACAGAGAAACGAGAACTTGAAACGCCAAGAAAGAAAGTGATTGAGTGAGTGAGCAATTAATTGAAAAGGAAAGATAGAGAGAAAGGGAAGGAAACCTTTGGTGAGAGCGTCCACAGCTCCACTTGTTTCCAGATATTTTCTAAAACCTTCTTTCTTCGCTTCTTTTTCCTACAATTAATTGTTACATTCATACCACTTATGACTTTATCAATTTCAACTTACAACCTCTTACCTCTTTGTGTCGCATCATCGTCCGCCTTTGCTTTTCCCAGCTGATCTGCGTCTGCGCTCCAACTCCAAAACTCAATCCGATGCCTTTATTTATTATTTTTCTGTCTTAATCCATCAATTTCATCTTTAATAAAACCTGCCAACAACTAGTTTAATATCTTCTTTTCAACACAATTTTATTATTCATTCAAATTTAATTCTAGATGTTACTTCTTATATATTTTAATTAATTGAATTTTAATTAATTGAAGAAACATTCCGCTAAGGGAACTAGTTAAGATAATATATGGTTGATGGAGTTACGTAGGTTTTTTTTTAAAATAATTATTTAAATGAATATGTTTTATATAAAATTTTAGAGTGAGTTTGTTTTATAGTTTGACTTAGCAAGCCGCAATTTGCAATTGCAGTTTTAATATCACATTAAACGGTAAGTGAAATTTATGATTTTGACCAGTCAACTACAAAATCGTCACTGTGAGTTACAGTTTGACTGGTCTTGGACCAGCGCCCCATCTTTATTCAGTGGTTACAGACCAATATGCAGCCACTCTTGTTACGGTTTTATCATTTTTTTTATTTTATTTTTCGCTCACATGCTTTGCCCAACACATTAAGTCGCAGTTGCGGTTTACGTTAGCATTGACCAACACCTTTCTTTTGCCCAATAGTTAACGGAGGGTGAATTTCCAACACATTAAAACCGCAACTGGGAGTTACAGTTTCTTTCTGTCTTGTCCCCCTAAGCGGTACACTTCCCTCATGTCTAATAAAATGTTACCGGGTACATAAACCGCGAATACGAATTTTGATTTAGGTTCCCTCGTATATATACTTCTGTAGTACATTGTAAAAAACAGTATACTAATACTAATTTTTACTTTATTGTGGTATTTTCACTTCGTTTGTCATTTACTAATTTGTTTTTGTATTAATAATTATTATGTATTTTTATAATAATATAATTTTTTTTATTTCGTTTAAAAAATTTATGATTGTTGTGAAATAAAATTTTGTAGTTACATTTATCAATATTATGGTTGCTCCAATTGTCATATTTATTTATTGTAATGGAAGAATGTACGAGCGAAATGAAGGTGCTATTTTATAAGGGAGTAAAAGAGTAATTGGAATTAGTCGTGCATTAAAGAAGAAGATTCAGCATAAGTTTAAAATGCAATCAAATGAAGTTATATCATCTTTAACTTGTAGATTTTTATTTTTTAGAAGATATATGCCACTACAAATTGTTGATGATAAAGACATACAAATTATGCTTAACGTCTTTGAACAGCAAAATGATGTTCAGATAATAGAATTGTATGTTGAAAAATCGTTTGTTGGTACTAGTTTAGGTACTCTAGTACATAAACCACTTTGTATGTGTTGGCTATTGGTAATAGCTGGGTAATATCCACATAAATCACAAGTCTCATATGCGGTTTCACATCCCTGGAAATCTGCACCCCTTTTTATCTGTTGGTTATTAGAAACGACAGTGTAATATCCACGTAAAGCCCAAGTTGCAGTTGCGATTTTACGTGTGTAAAAATTTGTGCTAGACATGCATTGGGCAAAGCAGTTGAGCGGGAAAAAAATGATAAAACTGTAACAGGAAGTTGTGGTTTGTGTGGGTGGGATTGCGTGCTGGTTTGTAACTACTAGAGAAAGATGGGGCGCTGGTCCAAAACCAGTCAAACTCCAACCCGTAATTATGATTTTGAGGTTGATTGGTCAAAATTGCAAGTCCCTACGGTTTGTTCATGCATTTTTGCCCTCCTAGACGTCACGTAAGCACAAAGTTGACATGACATTAAAATTGCAATTGCGAATTGCGGTTTGATCATGTCAAATCACAAAACAGACTCACTCTGGTAAAATTTTTAAAAATAAACCGGTTTAGATAATTATTTTTAAAAAATTACTCACTTAGGTCAATCAGCCTAATATATTACTACATAAGCAATTATCCTCTCTCTAAGATTTTTAGGTAAAAATTTTACTTAAATAAAGTTATAAGTATTTAAAATTGTGCTAAGTAATAATTTTTTAGTTAATTTCTAAAAAAAAATTCCAAAATATATCAACTTAAAACTTACAATGAGATATTTAATATTTTGAAAATTACTTAAATAGTTTTATTATTTTAAGATTGACTCTATTACATCTTATGATAAAGACGAGAAAACAATGTAACACAACTCAATGAGTTATAGAACAACTTTTTGTCTTGTTGTATATCATAAGATGTATAAGAGACAATCTTATAATATCATTTTATAATGTGTTTGATGTTTAAAACTGAGTTGAATATCTTTTTTAACATAATCTTGTAAATATATAATATTAATTAATATAATTGTAATATATAATACTACATAATTATAATTTTGAGTCAAAATATTGCTAAAAATATTATTTGCATATGATAAATAATATAATTATAAAATAAAAGAGATATATAATATATTTTGTACCAATTTAATAAAATAAAAATGTCATTTACAAGAAAAAAATAGTTATATATAAAGTAACTCTCAGTAAACTTATAACATTATTTAATATTATAGAAAAAAAAAGTTTATATGTAATCATATAAAACTTTAAGGTTACTGTATATTAGGGAGTATTTTATAGTCATTCAACAAAAATATAAAATTTTAAGGAGTATTTTATAATTATTTTATATTTAATGTTAGGTTGACTTATTTTCATGTAAGATATATTAATTTATTATTTATATGCATAAGTAAAGTGCAGGTCACAGATACGGGTATGAATATTATGATTACATTTTTTCTCCTTTCATGCCATTCCTCGTCTTATGGAAAAAGGACTACAACTCACTAATCAAACTCACCTTTGAGTGAGATCATATTCTATCAGAATAATCCTTTACATCCTTTTCCCTAAAGCACGGTCTTTTTCTCAGGTATTAATTTGTCCGGGTTGAATGTGAAATCATTATTGTCATTCAAATGCAACTTCTTAAGAAAGTAAATATCACATGATTTTATTACTGATAAATGAAATTCCATGGTCAAGTGATAACAAAAGAGTTCAGAAAGTTTGAGCTTTTGTGAGAATTGCAAGCACTTAGCACTTGTAGAAGGCATACAACGTATCGGTGTTCAAGTCAAAACCGCCTGAAGTTCATGATATTTTCCTAGGAATGGGCTAGAGTAACAAATTTAACTTACAATTTTCCAGAGTTGATAATGAATCCACTATTCTATGCATGAGAGGTTGGTGTTACATCATTTGGTTTCGTTTGGTTGCTCTACAATGTCTGATTTAGGTAATTAGTTGTTTTCTTGTATTTGTATTATGTTTCAATGACATATCTTGTACTAGCCTAAACATTTATCAATACAATTTGCTTTGACTATAAAAAAAATAAAATTTCATGGTTGGTTAGTAAATCATGTATATTTGCAGGTTGTTGTATGTTTCAATGGGTTTTACTTTCTTTTTCCTTTTTTTTTATATATTTTGGTGAGGTTGAGGATACATATGTGCATTTATGCTGTGAACTTAATTTAGTTATAAAATATGAAAGTGAAAACGAGAGGTGAGAGAAAGATAATTCGTGACTTTTCTGTTTACTAGTTACTGGATAAAAATTTGTCAAGTGGTTTAGTGAGTTACAATAAATAAATAAATAAATATATATATATATATATATATATATATATATATATATGTTTGTTTTAGATGAAACCATATATCCTCCATTTATATATAATTAATGAAATAAGCCTATATAAGCAATCATTCTTAGTGTATTTAGACACACGATTTTAGTTAATTATTCCTTTATTTATCTGATTTTAACATGGTATCAGAGTTGATGGTTCAACTAGGGACTGACTTAGAATATGGACCGTCCATCTGTAGGAAAGGTTAGAGAGACTACCATGTGAAGGATATTAACACTTAAGGGGAGATTGTTGAGTTCAAATGTGAAATTGAAGTTCCACATTAGGTATAGATGGAGAAGTTGAACACTATTTAAGTGACTAAGTAAGGAGACCCATAAACCTATAGTCTTAAGGTTTTGGGTTGAAGGTGGTGTTAGTTCTCATAATTAGGTGTGCTTAGGAATGACAAATAAACATGTACTTGTGGGTAATCCTCGAACCCGTCCTGAAGTTGATGGAGAATCCCCAGTTTGATCGGACATGGGTACAGGTATGGGGAATACCCGATTTGTTAAGTCGGGAATGAGGATATACATACCACCCCATACTCGTACCCGCCCCTGTACCTGCCTCACCCGCTCTTATTTTAATGACTAAAATATTTATTTGTCTTTAAAAGAAAGAAAAGGTTTAACATTTAATTAAAAAATTACAAACTTTGCATTTATTAGATAACTTTTGAATTAATATCACTTTATTCAAACAAATTATTTTCTACTAAAATATTATTATATTTTTTTGTGGGTATGGAACGGGTACAGGTATACCCGATACTCGACGGGGATGGGGATGCATTTCAGAAGCGGGGATGGGGATAGGAATGTCATACCCATCCTCGCCCCGCCTTGTTGCCATGTGTGCTCAAGTATATTGTGTGAATATCTCCCCATCGCTAAGCCCCTTGGATTCCCAATAATCTAGTATATATCTCCTCACTTTTTTAATTTGTCTTGTACTTTGAGTCTTCACATGAACTACATGACTTTGGAGGTTCTAGTGATCCTAGTATCCTTATCCCAGCTCTTTTTCCTTTTATATCTTAGGGTTTCAACTAGCAATTGGACCACTAGTTGTCCAATCCTTGCAAACATATCAATGTTGCCCACAATCCACTACTATTATTCCTCCATGTATGACAACGGTTAATGAGATCATAGAGGGCATGCCAAACTCTTCCCCAATACCATTATCTTTACCAGATCTAGGTCTTCCTCTTGATCTTGATTTGCTAAGTGCTTAGCGAGTAATCAATCTAGTTATAACCATTCTCCCCATTATGTTCCTAACATTCTAGGTCAAGCATTATCTCACACAGAATAAAGGAAAATAATTATTGATGAGATGTGTGCATTATAAAATAGTGGTATATAGGATTTGGTCACTCTCCTTATTGGAAAGGTTGTAATAGGATGTCGTTGGTTTTACACAATTAAGGTTGACCCTAATGGTAATTGATTGTGTTAGAGCCTACCTTGTGGCAAAAGGATATCCTCAAGTGTATGGTTAGGACTACATCGACACATTTTCTCCTACAGCTATAATGGCATTTGTCATATTATTTTTGTCTATGGCTATCATGCATCAATGCCCTTATTCAAGCTTGATATTAAGAATGTCTTCCCCTATGGCGATCTTGATGAAGAAGTTTATATTAAGAAACCACTAGTTTTTGTTACTCAAAGAGAGTCCGCAAATATGGTATGTCAACTTTGTCGGTCCTTATATGGACTTCAATATGCAAGGTTTGATCGATTTCACATTGTTGTGAAATAGTTTGGTATAACTTGCAGTGAAGCTGACTATCTTGTCTTTTATTGTTTATAGATACCTATATCTCATTGTTTATGTAAGTGATATTGCTATTACGAGTCCACAAGGAATTATAAGCTTGAAATAATATATACCTCGGTCAGCATTTCCAAACTAAAGACCTTGGAAAACTTCGATACTATCTCAGCATTAAAGTTGCTTAATCCAAGGATAGTTTAGTGATTTCTTAAAGGAAGTACATACTTGACATCTTGGAAGGAATTGACCTTCTCAATGCTAAGCTAGTTGACACTCCAATGAATCTAAGTATAAAATTCATACTTGATTAGGGGGAGCCATTTGCAAATCCTAAAAGACATAGAATGTTGGTTAAAGTTAAATTATTTCATGGTCACTCAACCCGGCATTACCTTTACAGTAAGTGTAGTGAGTTAATTCAGGAATTCTTCCTTCCAAGATCATTATAATGTCATTATTTATGTAGTTGATATTGCTATTACAAGTTCACAAGGAATTATAAGCTTGAAACAGTATATACCTCTGTTAGCATTTCCAAACTAAAGACCTTGGAAAACTTCGATACTATCTCAAAATTAAAGTTGCTTAATCCAAGGATAGTTTAGTGATTTCTCAAAAGAAGTATGTACTTGACATCTTGGAAGGAATTGACCTTCTCAATGCTAAACTAGTTGACACTCCAATGAATCTAAGTATAAAATTCAGACTTGATTAGGGAGAGCCATTTGCAAATCCTAAAAGACATAGAATGTTGATTAAAGTTAAATTATTTCATGGTCACTCAACCCGACATTACCTTTACAGTAAGTGTGGTGAGTTAATTCAAGAATTCTTCCTTCCAAGACCATTATAATATCATTATTCGAATTCTTAAATACATTAACAAATTCTCTAGCAAAAGTTTCATTTACAAGGATAAGGAACATTATGAAATTATTGGGTATTCATATGCTAATTAGGCTAATTGTACTTCATATTGTTGCTAATCTTGTCTTTCATGAAAAGACCAAGCATATTTAAGTTGTTTACCACTTCACTAGAGAGAAAATGAGTTCAAGGATATTGTCACTAGTTTTGCTAACTCTACTTATTAATTAACATATATATTTATTAAACCTCTAAGAGAACCAAGGAATGACTATATCTATTACAAGCTGGACACATTTTACTAATATGCTTCAGCTTAAGGGGGGTTGTTAAGAATCATAGTATGTAGAGGAAATTATGACTACGTCTTAATTGATTGTAATCAAATATAGTTTGTAGCATATTATCTTGCACTTAGAGGAAATCATATATCTCCATTTATATGTAATTAATGCAATAAGCTTATATAAACACTCATCCATGGTGTATTTAAATATACAATTTATGTCAATTATTCCTTTGTTTTTTTTATTTTAACATACTGAAATTTATTCAGTTTTTGAACTTTGATGTTTTTTAACTACTTTCAAGCTACAATAAATTACATTCATGTTCTAAGGAAATATTTATTTTCTTGTCCATTTTTTATTTTAATTTTTCTATCTATAACCCTTCTTGTTTCAATAACTCTTTCTATGACTCATTTGAATGTTGATTTCTCATACTTTTTTTAATGTTGTTTGAATATATTTAGCATGAACATTTGAAAATTTGAATATGAGTATGTGTTCTCATATGGAAAATGATTTTAAAATAAACTTGCAGTTTCCTTGAAGTATCAAACATTTTTGGAAATTAAAACTTTCGATTACTAGTTGGATTTAAAAAGAATCCACATTGAATCTAGGTTTTGTGACAATTCTTAGTGATTTTGAAAACCAAAATTATACATTAAAATTTACATTTGATTCCTTTACTCTTTTTATTTCATTTTGTTGGGGAGTACCTCGTCTCAACATTATAGTTTCCTTGGGTTTGTTTGGGGAAGTTTTTAGTTTTAAGCTTAAAAATTTTAAAAAATCACAACCATATTTTAGGTCTTGAGGTAGTTTTGATTTTCAATTTTCAAATTCATGAAAACAAAAACTAGTTTTAGTTTTAAGTTTTCAAATTTATTAAAACAATATTTTTTGGTTTCCAATTTTAAAGTGTTATTGTTAAAGTTTAACCCATTAAAATCCTTCTTTTGCAACACTAGTGGGGGGGAGTAGCAACAAATAGCTAGTGGCCACTAGTGACGGCTAATGATCAATCATGAGAGATGATGACCAATGATCAACAATTAGTATGTGATCTATAATCAGTAGTTGGAGGTGACGACTAGTGATCGACAGTCAACGGTAATGGTTGATGGCAGCAAGTGACTAGCTTTAGTAAAAATAGAAGCAAAAATCTTAAAACCAAATTTTGTTGTTTTTCAAATGGTGTAAAAAATGTTTTGAAAATAACTTAAAAAATAAAATTGCAAACATTTTTACCAAAAACATTTATCTTTTTAAAATGCATTTTAAGACCAGACCAACCCTTTCAAACTCTAGTTTATAGTTTTTGTTTATAATTACTTTTTTCAAAATTAATTTAAGAATCTATGTAATGGTAATGGTGATGATGGTTCTGTGGGAGATGATGGTAGTATGGTTGATGATTCAACAAGAATGTCGATGGTGATTCAAAGACATTGTTTATGATACTATGGTTACACAATGATGTTGGTGACTATGATGAACCAACGATAATGTCGACGATGATCATGGTTCAACAACAAAGTTGATAAAGGTGGTTGTCTAGTGATGACAGTGATGATGGTACTCCAACAGTGGTATTGATAATTGTGGTTGTTGTGGTTGTCCAGGGACAATGTTAACAATGGAATGGATTTGAAAATGGTGTTGTTTGTGATCCAACACTGGTGGGCAAGAGTGGCAACACAAGTTGGTCTACCAAAAATGGGTCGAGACAGGCAGAGCCATCATAATTAGGACAAGTCATACACCTTGGCCCACTCTTCCATTAGGTAGGCTCGCGAGCTAACCCTCTAAGTTTGAGAAAAATACATTTTTCAAAATTTTGTTTTTTTTAGAAAACAACATGAAATTAAATTTTAACAACGCATTTTAATTTTCTTGATAAAGTAATGATTATACAAAAAAATGGAAAAATACACAAAACAAATCTTGTATAATTGGTTTTATTTTTTGGATAACATCTCGATTTTACAAAAAATGCATGACAAAGTATGACAAATTTGATTTTATTTTCTGAACAAAGTCATTTTTAAAATTCTACTTAATAATTTATTTTATATTTTAATTATTATAATTATTTTATAATATATTTTTAAATTAATTAAAATATTGGTAGACTAATTCGTTTGGGCTTGCCTTTGGTGGACTAGGTGGAACAAGTCAAAGTAGGCTAGTAGGCTTAATTTTCAACTTCACCTTGTCAAAAAATGATGGTGGGTAACCCACCTAACCGACTCCGTTTTACCATCTCTAGTGGTGAGAGTGACTAGTCAACAATGATAATTTAGTAATGATGTCAATAATAATGGTAGTCCGATGATAATATCAATGATAATAGTTGTTTGACGATAGTGTCACGAAAGCAATGGTTTGGTGACAATGTTAACAACTATGGTGGTTTGATGATATCAATGATTGTTGTTGTTTGATAACAATATCAATAGAAGTAGTGGTCTCATGATAATATTGATGGTGACAGTGACAATTATACTAAAAATACTAGTGGTAGTGAGACTAATGATAAATGAAAGGAAAGTTATTGCTAAATGTAAGAACGGTTTTTTTTTAATACTAAAGACCAAAATCACAAATATATTTTTCTTGGTTTTCAAAAAAATGTAAGTATTTTAAACTAAACTACAATCCATTTCAATATCATTTTAACCCAACACATCTTATTTAAAAATTATATTTAAACTAAAAATAAAAAAACTCGTAACCAACAAAGATGGGAACTACAAGAATTTACTCAACACAAAAAAAAAACAACTAACAATTGATGCGTTTACCATTATACAAAAGTGCGCGTTGAACTTCTTTTGTACTTTTGTAATTCACAAATAGGTTGCGCCAAAAATTTCACTTATTTGGGTGTCCTGAAAGAAGCAAATCATCTTTCATTTACAGGATCCAAAAGAGTTGGTTTTTGGCATAATATTAAATGGAATATCATTGATCGTGAACTATATCCGGTGTATATAACCACCGGTGTATATAACCATGACATCCTCAACAAATTAGAAAGTCCGCGAGTATTTCCTAATTTCATACATGATTGAAGATATGGAAACAAGATCCTTGTTCAATGCAGATCCACCCACGATTCTCTTGATGCAATCCGAGAGTCTTGTGTAATAAAGCAACAATTGAGTCAACGCAGCCCTTAAGATTTCCATACCACACAAGAAGTTGCTGAAAGAAGTGATTACGTCTTTATGCATCAACTCTATCGCAGCCTTCCACCTACTCGCAAAATCCTTCACCAGTGGCTCCACTTCAGCGACAGTTATGGGCTTATCTGGACTTGATGTTGGGTCCTCGGCTGTTAAATTGCACACAATAAAGCCCCTTTTTTTTTTTCAAAATTCAAAAAAATAAACAATGTGCGTCATGATTATGATACTTACAGGCTTTGGCCTTTACAAACTTGATTAAACCATTAAAATGTTCTTGAAGCAGTTCTTCCTACAAGGAATGAAGGGAACAGTAAGGGCAACCACACATAAGAACAAGCGGGAAAATTATACATAAACATATTTTTTGCAAGTATAATCTATAGGTACCCTTTCCCCTTTCTTTAATCTGAAGACTTGTTATATTTATAATTATTGTAGGTCCTTTCTCCAAGTTGGAGATCATGATCCCGGTTTATCTGCATAAATGGTTTTTCACTTTTCACATGTAACAAATTGAGTTCTTGTGAATTGAAAGGTGGGGCGACTCAGAATGCTTGTGTTATTTGAAAGTCATTATCTCAAGCTTAGGACTTAAAACACTACAATTTTCTAGGCGGATCTTAGATGCGAACATTATACGGCAAAAGAAACACGAATGTGACGATATAGCAACAGAAAATTGATGCGCTCATTTCTTCCTGAAACTATTAAACAAAAAATATCATTATATTGAAACTATATATACAAGAAACTGATTGCAGTTACCACAAATATTGTAGTATTGCTCTTCAGCAGTTCCTCAAAGTGCATTTGAATCTTCCCA
Source organism: Psophocarpus tetragonolobus (assembly GCA_037954015.1). NCBI lineage: Eukaryota > Viridiplantae > Streptophyta > Magnoliopsida > Fabales > Fabaceae > Psophocarpus > Psophocarpus tetragonolobus. The sequence goes on from CM075691.1 coordinate 79,654,248, forward strand.
CCTTCAGGGCCTGCTTCCTGGAATCAAGCAAGTGGGAAAGCTTCAGTTGCCAAAAGTCAAAGACAAACCTATCTGGCTATGAATACATACCACATTGTAATTTTCTTATCTCACCCTCGACCTTTCCAGTGATGCAGATATAGCAACACTTTAAACCTGAATTATTTTACAGATTCCTACCTTCAGAACAGTAATTGTCATATCATAATTGTTTATAAGAAACACTGTTTGTAATTTTGGTTTTGGGAAGTTCTTCGCAAGCTTGATAAGTAAGTCATCAACAGCCATCCTAAGTCGTTCCAAATTCAAATCAAGCTGCAATTATCAAAGGATAGATTATATTAGAATTTCACAAAGAAAACTTGGATGAGTCTCATTTTTATCATACTTACCTGCCCATCGCCACATTCAGCATTTAAATGGATAAGTGAAGCAGTAAACTCAGCATAACGCCTCATGACGTAGTGAGGATGAACATCATCCTCCCATAATGTCTTCACATTTGCATTACGCAAACTGTTGAGGTGCATGTCAAATACCAACTTAAATCGAGGCCACAAGGATATATTGACCTGCCCAAATAAAATTAGCTTCATCATTATCTTATTAGCAGTATTCCTTAAAGCCATTAACATTGCAGTCCTTATAAACCCAAAGTTAACTTCCAAGTATGAGCCAGTTGCAAGTGAGAAAGGGATATCAGAAAACTGAAGTGTATCCAATGCGAAATGATAAAAAAAAGTGTAGGCTGTTAGAAGATCAATTAATCATATAGAAATAGTATACCATTTAAGTACCTTATTTCCTTTATGGGGAAATAATAAAATTAAAGAACCCCTAACTATTGGAAAATCTACAACTGTTGTTATCCAAGGAAAATATTTGTGATAAAAATAAGATATACTTAGACTAGAAAAACCATGCTCACACTTAATTTGCTTTTTATTTTGAGCACAGGTTTTTGCCAGTAAACAATGTACTGGTGCGTGGTTCTTTTTTAAAAGATAAAGGCTGAGAAGGAAGATGATTTGGGGGGATTAAAATACATATCCTCCATACTCTTGAAAAAAAAAATACATTGGAAAAACTAATTAGAAGAACCGACCAGATCAGTTGATCGGCTAATTCAACCGGTTGAACAATAAACGGGTCAACTGTCCGATTCAATTATGGTTGATAACCGGTTGTGCACAAAACCGGTTAAAGACTGATGGTTCAATCGGTTCAAGTGATTCTCTTTTTCTTTTTAAATTTTGAATTTTTCTAAATTCACTTCTCTTTTCCTAAGTTAATGAGAAGGGGGTTAACTTAGCAATACAAGAGTGTACTTAGTAAAATTCCTATTTTCTTTTATAATTACATTCTTGATCCATTTTTTCTTATATATTATGACTTATGAAATCAAATATGTATGATTTGTTATACTTTTATGTTTTAATATTATGAATTTTGTAATATTTTTTGTTTAATATTTAGTATAGTTATTATGGTACATTAAAAAAATATTATTTTATTAAGACTGATAGACCACTAGTTCAAGAACGATTGACCCAGTGAACAAAATATTGCTTTGAAGTGTGCAAAAGGGTCCGGAAACAATTTGTTGAAGGTTTGATCTCAAAAAAAAAAAAAATGTCAATGAACATATCCCATATGAAACAAGGGGAAAATGAATCTAATCAGACTTGATTTTTCTAGTCATCAACCAATGTCAATCATATTTTACTTTTTCTCTTTTACCTCATTATGTTAACAAGAGTTAGATGCGATGACTTTGATGCCTTAATAGTAACGGAGAAATAGAGAGGAATATTGAAATGAAACTGTGTGTGAATACCCACACGATGAAAGATATCATTTCCTATAAACTCAAATATTATAACTTTATTTCACGAGTTATACATGAGTATAAAAAATATAATTTCCTATGAACTCAGATATTATGAAAATACAAGAAAATATACTATCAAGAATATCATGAAAATACAATATCAAGATAATATAATATCTAGAATTCTTAACATTCCTCCCTTATTCAACTTGCTACAAGAATGTAGTAACAAAATTAATAAACCAAAATTGAGTTCCACCACAAAAAATATTTGGAAATACAACTCAGAGATGTTGTTGAAGTCGAAGAATATTGCTTGAAACTACCATTGCTAGTAGGACATAATTGGGATTAGTGCAACAAAGGGACAAACAAGGCTACTGCATCTGGGACAAAGACAGAGGCCAGTGCATCTGGAACAAAGCCAAGACCAGTGTATCTAAGAGAAAGATAAAATCAATGCATAAGGGTAGACATAAGCCGATGGAAGCCATTATTGAAGAGAAAAATAGAGGCAAAATGAACAATATCAAAACGGAACCACCATTCCTACTGAGACATAGTTGGAACTAGTGCAACAAGGATAAACGAGGCCACTACATATGGGACAAAGTCGAGGATAGTGCATCTAAGACAAAGACAAGGTCAATGCATAAGGGTAGAAACGAGCTGATAGAAGCCATTATTGAACAAGAAAATATAGGTAAGATGGACAATATCGAAACACTATCTTTCAGAATATGAGCAACAAGAAAAAAGAGGTCATCGGGGGGTAATGGACATTGCCCCAGTGAGAGACATTTTTTTTGTTTAGTATTCCTTTAACCTGACTCTGATACCATGTTAAAATCAGAGAAATTGTGTGTTTGAATACCCACAAGATGAATCTATTTATAACTTTATTTCATAGGTTATACATGAGTCCAAAAGATATAATTCTCAAAAATATTATTTTTACCTACTATATTTAAAAAACAAGATAATATAATATCAAGATAATATAATATCATGATAATATAATATCAAGATAGTATAATATCATGATAATATAATATCAAGATAGTATAATATCTAAGATTCTTAACAAAGTTCAATCATCTACCTATATGGTTTCCCAGTCTAAACACTCTCCAAGAAAGACTAATCTTGTATATGCAAGTATATAACCATTGCATAGAAAACTGACCTTGTCTAAATATGAATCCAAGCATGGAATCCGTCTCCGAGACATGATGAGCTGATATTGAAAAGGTCAGTTACAAGTTAAATGTAAAAGTGAAATAGCTTCAAATGTGCCAAGTACATCTGCTAAAACATGCAGCATAGTAGAATTTATCTGTTTATTGCTATATGCCACTAACAAAGCTTTATGTCTACATATGTTTTTTATGGGCTAAAAAAATTAAGAGCAGAGAGTGTCATCAATATATTCATGATGTTGCATATATTATTTCAACATTATATTCATATTGTGGTTCCTTCCTAAATGATGTTCCAAGACCCTAGACTGAATTCTCTTCCAGTCTGTTTGGAATAAAATATTTTAAGAAATGATCTGATATATAAATGAAATTCTGTGTTTATAGTTATGATATAAAATAAAAATCGATTTTATTTGGAATTGCTTTTTAAGAGTTGTATGCAAATAAAAATCACTCAAATTTGGTTGGATTTGACTTAATTTTAATTGTTGAAATTGACATTTTTCCCCAGCTTACTTGTGTCATTTAACCTATTTTTACGTAAACTTCTAATATAAAGTCAATTCAACTTATCTTTAATGCAGTCCAAACATGGAATCAGATTGCAAATAAATTAAATTCTCTTTTCATAATGAATTTCAAGCATACTAATTAATCAATAAATCAAATCAAATCAAATTATTTCCAACTTCTTAATTCTAAACACAACCTTCAAGGATTTCAGGGGAGGGTTAAGATTCAGAATCAGATTCTCAGGACCTGGAATAAAATGCTAGAATTGTTAAGAATCATCCATTGAGAATACACTTACATTACATATTCTATGATTGTCTAATTAGAATCACTAATGTGTTTGCTTGGACATGTTCTTTTCAACCAACCATTAAGTTAGTCATTTAATCACAAGAAAAGTTTAACTCCTACATTCTTTAATCTTCTCCTTCCCTTCCCTTCCCTTCCCTTACACAAGTCCTACATTGGGCATTGGGCAACATAATCTCACGCATCCTCTCCTTTCCCTATATAAAGAAGAGACCACCCATGCATAGAACCAAGCAACAAATGCATCCAAAAAATATGGGCTAGTACGAAAGATCAAAAACAGAATAAAACATTACCTGATGCTTGTGTATTATTTGAATCATAAGCATGAGGCCTATAGCATCATAACAATTTGGAAGTACAGAATTGAAGTGCTCATCAATGACACCAAATGGACCTGAAAATACCAAAGAGTAAATACTAAATAATAAGGGTATGCTTAATTCTGAAAATGAAATTCAACACTAAAGTGATCTGATAGTGTTAGTATAATTATAACAACTATCCTTTACTTATTCAAATCATTTCAACAACCATTAGAGCTGCTTTCAAAAGGTAGAATTGGAGACAAGAATTGAATGAAGCCATCATGTTCTGTCTATAATTAATTCTTCGAAGAGATAAATAAATTTTATATCCTTCTTAAATAAGTAGTTTCATTTATATTCTTTCTTGATCTACTTCTACCCCAAATTATTAGGCTATCCATCATCTACCAATTCTTCTAACAAGGGCCTTGATATGTCTTCTTCTCACACGGCCAAACTATATTAGATGCAATTTTACGTCTTCCTTCTCACTATATGCCACTCCAACTTCCCATCCAATATGAATACTCCTGATCTTAACTATTCTTGTGTGATTATCTTATTTCTCACAATAACTAGCAGTTCTCATCTTATATGCTCCTTACACACATCAAGGTGAGTAGGTGACAACAAATCCAACAATGTTAATCTCTCTCTCTATCACACATACACCATGCAACAATGAATCCAACAATGTTCATCTCATATCAATATGGTAAAAGTCCTTCTTAAGTATACTATTTGTATTAATTTTTAATGAAAAATTCCTCAACATAATAGACATTCCATAAAACATACCTGAAAAAATTTCATAAAATATGGATTCTTCTCCAAAGAAATCATCACAGAAATTATATCTGCAGATTAACGAAAATAATGTCAATATGCATAACAATAGGGACTTTATGCTACAAAATGACAAAACAGCGAACTTTTAGATTACTCTGAAGTAGCAGTATCCATGAGCAGTTTCTGCAAGCTCCTGAACAGGACCTCGTATGGATATTTAATGGAGCTGGCTTCAGCTATATGAGGAATTAATGCAGGTTCATCAATTTCCTGTTTGGGGGGGGGGGGGGGGGGGGGGGGGGATGTGGAACATGAAGTTAGCAGTATTCCATCAATGGATGACCCAAAATAAAAAATGGATTGATTCCTAATATCATATTAGAAAGGGACTGAATATAACTAAAACCTAAAAGCTAGCTATAAAAAGGAGGGTTGCCCAGACACTATATACTTATATAGAGTATTTTGATTATATTCCTAGTCCTATCTTAACAACATGATTTGTAGTAACAATTTATTTATCTGTTGAATCAAAGTAACATATAACTAACAATTTTTGCTTTATAAAATCAGTAATAGGTCCCTGAATATTGAAACACAACTTGCTAAATATTTCTTTCTTTTCTAACAATTGTTTTTCTCATTTTAATAGACCTTCCCTCCTTGAACAAAGCTATTGACATTAATCTATAAATACAACCCAAAACACAGTTTAGGGATGTGAACGTGAAGTTATCAGTACTCAATCAATGGATGACCCAAAATAAAAAATGGATTGATTCCTAATATCATATTAGAAATGGACTGAATATAACTAAAACCTAAAAGCTAGCTATAAAAAGGAGGGTTGCCCAGACACTATATGCTTATATAGAGTATTTTGATTATATTCCTAGTCCTTAATAACATGATTTCTAGTAAGAATTTATTTATTTGTTGAATCAAAGTAACATATAACTAATAATTTTTGCATTATAAAATCAGTAACCGGTCCCTGAATATTGAAACACAAGTTGCTAAATATTTCTTTCTTTTCTAACAATTTTTTTTTCTCATTTTAATTGACCTTCCCTCCTTGAAGAAAGCTATTGACATCAGTAACAATATAATTTAATTAAAAACACATGATTTCTAGGCCAATTTGATTAGTAGTCAAAAAGAGAATCATCTGTGTGGATTTCCTTTTTTTTTTCTAGACAGAGTTATACCTTCAATATATTAATCCTATCCCCAAGAGCAAATACTGCAGATCGATTCTTCAGTGGTTCCCTTGCTCGTGTGAATAGACCACTGCTTCTTGTCTCTACACCAATTAAATCATTATATGTTGCTATATCCAGTTGTAGTTTCTCCAATGCTTGTATATAAGCACGGAAATGAGCACTAAGAACCTGCAAACATTCAGCGGCATTAGGGTATTTCTTGAAATTACCTTCAATTTTACTGTTTCTATGTAAAATTATCCCAGAATGCATTTGGAATGGCTTATTTGGGCTTATGGAAGTTGCTTATAGCCTTCCCATGAGCTATTTTTAGCTTATTTCCATAAGTTTCATGGAGAAACTAATATAAATAAGCTCTCTGCATCTTTGCTTCAGTAAGCTTTACAGTCAGACTAGTGAATAAGCTCCCACTTTATAAAGTTTAAGTGAATTGGATAAGTGTCTAATTATGTAAGTGCCAGCTAATACAACCCAAAACAAAGTCTTTTATGCAGATTAATGATTTAGAAGTAGAAATTTATGAACATTAACAATAAACCAATCAAGGTTGTTAAATTCGAGAGTTTATGTAGACTCGTGGAAATTCCGTAGATTTGACTTGTAAGAGTTTACTTTATAGAAATAATAACAAAATGTCTATAATAACATCCTAATTAATGATTCAACAACATAATAAATCAAATAGTAAACCATAAATTCCACAATACTTAAACAATTAAGTCCAGCAATACATCTTTATAATTTACGAAGGTGATAGTAATGGTAGAGCAATCTCATTGATGTTTGGTGTTGTTGGAAATCGAAAGTTTGATGTTCTTAGAGGCAAAGACAAGTGTTCTTCAATTCAAGAACAACACACTAAATGAAGATACATTGAACCCAAAAAGCATATAAAATAATCTAATTTGTTGACTTGTTGATTCGGTAGTAAACTTGAGAGTGTATAGAGTTTGCATGGAATCTATCAAAGTTTATCCAAAATTTACTAAATAAAGAGTTTACATATGAGTTAACCCGTTACTTGTAAACTCATAAGAGTTAGCAAGTTAACTCGAGAATTTCATAATCATGCCTAAAACCATTAACACCTTCCACACATCAGTTGTCCTTGTTAGGCCAAAGACCTACCTAAAGTCTCCAATGTTATCATATCCATATCTCATTTTAGACAATGTTTAAGAAAAAAATGTCATGTATTTTTGGTGTGGTGGTATTCAGCTACTTTCATTATTGAACCTAGATTTAGGTAGAATCATAATCATAGTATCATACAAAACTAAACTAAACTAATTTAAAGGAGGCTTTGCTTTCGAAATACTAAACTAAACTTATCAAACAAAAAACTCTATTAATGACATGGACCATGATGCTGTTGTAAAGTTCAATATACTTTGAAAAAGATGCTTCTAATCAAGATTATAATAAACAAAGGTAAATAAATCAAAAGCAACCAAACCTTTTCTACTCTATAGCATTATTGATTCAAGATTCTAATTTTAACCGTTACCTTGTTCATTGTATCAACGTACGCTGCACGAACTTCATTATATATTTCCTTGCCATGTTCCTTGAGGAAGGTAACAAAATACCTACACATTTAAACTTCCATTCATTACAGAATAGAGAACCAAAAGCAAACAACATTCCCACATTCCCACAAGGTTTCCATAATTTAAAGGGGGCCGCCAAAGATGTTTAGTATAGATTGGTATATTTCACATCCTTCCAATATTAGTAGGCAACATAAAAATTATGCAAATGATGGCAACCAAAACATCTAATTGAATATTTAGTAAATAGATTCTTCAAAATCAACAGACAACAGAGCAGTTTATTACCACGGACTCTAATGCCAAAACTATAAGTGAGTTTCATTCATCCAAATCCATATTAAAAACATGAGCAAAGGTTGCCAATAAAATTTGAAGCAAAGGAAATAATTATCAAATAATTTGTTAAATTCAGTAGTTGTGTTTGGAACAATTGCAAAATTATATTATTTCAATAATTGATTGTATATATAATTGATTATAATTAAAATAAATTTTTGTTTGGGTAAGTTTGTTGCAAAGTGATATTAAGATAATTTTGTTAGAGATCCCACATTGACTAGTGATATGACCAAACAATAGTATATAAGTGAGGTGCAAACCTTACTTTACAATCCGATTTTGTGAGACCTATCATGTCACCCGCTATCGCGCTGTTATCAGACCACCGGTAAATGTTAAACTTCACATTCAAGATTTCTAGTCCTCGGTGTGAGGGGATATGCTGGAAATCTCACGTCAACTAGTGATATTGCCCAACAAGGTTTTGTGAGGTGGGTTAGGGCTAATTTCATTATTTCTAATAAATTTCATTTGGATACAATAAAAAATCAGCTTCTACATAAGAAGAGCTAAAAAGAAAAAATGACGTTGGAAAATAATCATAAAATACAAATTTTCATATTATGAAATAAGGTTATTTTTTTAAAAGAAAGCTTTTTACTAAATTTCAGTTGTTATCCCAAACTAGCTTAAATTCGTCAAAATTTTCTTCCTGAAAAAATAGTTTAAATCACAAAACTTAAGTTGTCCTAAACAAGCTTGTTAAAAGTGTGTTTGAGAAAGCTTAGACCCTATTCTGGATAGTTTTTTGTTTTTAGTTGTCAAATTTATAAAAACAAAAACTAATCAGAAGTGGTAATTAGTGACTTTTACTGATGATTGGCGGTCGAAGATAACAGTCAATGATAATGATCTGAGGTGGTGGGGGGTAGTGTGAGTGACGTCCAACAAGGAGATTGAGTAAAAATAAAAACAAAAATTTCAAAACGAAAATTTATTGTTTTTAAAATTGTATAAAAATTGTTTTGAAAATAACTAAGAGTAAAATATGTTTTAAGTCCTTAGAAAATTATCGATATGTTAAATAATCCTCTAAAACTTTTTAGTATTGTTTTGGTTCATCTATTTTTTAAATATATAACTATTGGTCTCCAAACGCTATCTAAATAATTTTTTATCTCTCTTAAAAACACTATCTAAAACAACTAGGGGACCAAAAGTAATGTATTTTAAAATTAGAGGGACCAAATAAATACGAAAAATTTTGGAGGACATATTTAATATTACAAAATTTTTTTAGGGACCTAAAACATATTTTACCCGATAACTGAAAAACCAAATTAAAACCATTTTTTTTAACATATTTTTGTTGACAAAATAATTTCAAAAGTAAAAATCAGAAACTTGAAATCACTTCAAACGGAGCCTTAACTTTCCAATTTCAGTTGTTTTTCTCTGATTTAACTTACTTATAAAGTAAGTTAAGTGTCTGGGAACACTAGCTAACATTTAGAGGAAAACAATTTCCTAAAAAATATTTATGTTCTTGAATTTAAAAATTTGTAGTCTATAATTATTTTTTGTTAGCTTCTCTTCCTTTCAGCTCTTTTCATCATATAAAAGTGACGAAATTAATTATCACAAAACTTAAGTTGTCCCAAACAATCTTGTTATTGTGCCCCAAACTTAACTTTTCCAATTTCAGTTGTTTTTCTCCAATTTAACTTGTTTATAAAGTAAGCTAGGTTTGGGACCCCTAGCTAAAATTTAGAAAAAGATTTTTTTTCCATGAAGAAGTTATGTTTTTGAATTTAAAAATTTGTAACTTATAATTATTTTCTATCAGCTGCTTTTCCTTTCAGCTTTTTTCACTATATAAAAGTTACAAATGAATTATCTTAGACCTAAAACTAATCATCAAGAAACTTATCCAAACAAAAATTGATGCTGATTATAGTCGATTATAATAATAATAACAAATAATTAATCAATTATACATATAATTGATTATTGAAATAATTTAATTTTCGCAACTATCCCAAACATATCCTAAAAGGCAATACAAATAATAAAATCATTCCATTCAAATGGTGACCAAATCCATTAATGAAGATATCCAGAAACACAAGTTTCAGAATGAAATAATTATATTATCACTGATCAGTGATCACAAGCAATTACTACCATAGCAAACTACTATGCTCTAAAAAATAATAAGAAAAACTCACTTGTATTTTAAAAGGACACTTTGTTGAAGTATTTGGATATTTGTTTTGGGTTTTCTCAGTGCATAAAGTTTCTGAACAATAAAGTCAAACACCTGCAGATGGAAAGCTATGATAGTTTTTTCTTTACCTATTAAATGGTCTACGAAATAAAAAGAAAAGTTAGCAAGAAAATGTTATTCTGATTATTTTAGATGTTAATAACCTTTGAAACTGCTTTCTGCCTGAGCTTTTCAAGCTCAGGTTGAACATCTTTTAGCGCTTTTGAAGCTTTAACTGTTGGATCTACTTCTACAAACTTCAGCTTTTTACTGAAAATCTCAAGAGTTCTCATATATTCTTCATTGACCTGAAAAGAAGTTCAAAGAGTACATGTCTATTAAAAGGGAATCATAATAGTGACATGTAATATATAATGAAAACTAGACATATTAAGTACTGAGTGATCTAAATAAAAATCAAAACATGCACCTGGATGATTGAATTGAAATAGTTAACTCTATGCCAAAATATAAAAAAAGACCCAGAAATATCAAAATATCAAAAACTGTCGATCTAGGCATTGTTCTCAAATTCAATATAATCATTATACATTTTTTAAGTGTTGCCATGACTAACAAAGTCTAGATATGTCAAAACTAATAAAGTCAATCAAGATTCAAGCTACAAGTCTCCCAAAAATATCAATAGAATTCCCAAAGCAAGTAATAGTAAAGATACCGAGTCTATAACATCATAAACAAGAAGACCAATGGTGCAAACAATCAAAGTCACAAACAAATATATTGAGAGATCCTCCTATAAAATATTGTTTTTGAAGTTGTGAAAATTGAAACAGATGCAAAATGCAAGCAAAATAATACAATACTATTGGGAAAGAATAAATATACTTTTCACACTGCCAAAAGTAACTTATGGAATATCGGTGGAGAGAATTGGATCATGAAAAAAGCATCTATACCTCTCCATCAACAAGAATGTCAACCATCCTTGGAGGAACTATTATGTCCTCCACGAACTTAGCCAATTTAGATTCAGCCACCTGTTGGATGAAACAAGACAAATATTAACATGCGATAGAAAGGGAAAAAAAGTCTAACTTATTTGAGGTAGAAGGAGAAGAGATGAAAAAGAAGAAAGAGCACATGATAATCATTAAAAGAAATCCAATTGTTGAGTGTAAACAGCCTTCTGATACAGGTTGCTTCCCAGATAAAAAGGCCAGTATCTGACTTTTGTTATTTTGATAAGCAGGACAGTATTTTACATGTGTTACATTTTTTATTTTGACAAGCAGGTCAGTATGTTACATAATACTAGTCATTTTGCTTTGGTATTACTATTAAGCTAAGGCAAAATGGGTGCTACAGTTGTTTTTCTTTTGTGTTTAAATAAAACATTCATACCTTGCGATTCTTAAGTCTTAAACTCATGTCCATAGACTTCTCTTGGAGAATCTTTATGTCTGAACTAATGGAACCAATTTCAGCCTGATAAACAAATAAGAAATATTTCATGATTCAATACTCACTAAAGATAAGAGAAATTTACTCCAAATATATTAGTAGTCCTTCAAACAATTGAATGTATTACTATGATTGATTGATTGTACATAGTTTTTATTACATTACTATTAAGATAAAAAGCAGGTCAATGAGTACTTCAGTATTGCAGAGTGAATCTAATAATTCTCATGGGGAGTAGTCTTCATAGAAAGGGGGAAAATTGAAGTGTCAAATTCTAGATAAAAATTACTTGGCCAAAAACATACCTGAAATCCACTTAGAAGAGTTTCCATCTGTGACAAGATACTATCACAATCACGAATTTGATCGTGAAGAGATACTAGATTATCACTTTCTTTAATATAATCCTGCAATCAAAGTAACAATAGAAAAACTTATCAATTTTTCATCAAATCAAGAAAAGCAAAAGCATTAGCTGAGTATGGCAACCATAATCAGATATTCATACTAATCACCAAAACAAGAGAAGCAAAATAAACGGAATAGCTGTTAAAGTATGAGAAAATTGACCGCAAACCTGAATTGAATCCAATTCAACTTTTCGCAAATCGTTCTCAACTCCTTTAGTATAATCCCTAAGTTTGGTGCCTTTAGAGAGTATATTTGCAACTACCTACACAAAACAAGGCAACAAAATAACTTAATATATGCCGATCCATTTCAATAGCAGTGTTATCAACACAACAATGGCAAAGTGACTGACATCATTGTTCTTGCACTCTTCCAGTTCCTGTTCTAGTCCTTCCAACGAAATGTCATCGCTGAAAAATTAAGTTAACCGAAACACATAAAACAAGAAGTAATTAATATCATTTTGATTCTGAAGTTGCATGCTCAAAAGTGCACGAACTGAAAATAAACGTAGTAGAAAGTGAAGAATACCTGCTCGGATCCTCTTCCAAAGTTAGGTCACCAACAAAGGCTCCCAAATCGAACACATTCTTCTGCGCATCGTTGGTTTCACCAATAGAAGGACTCTGCAGGGAGCCGAATTAGCAAAATATAAAGAGAAATGAAAATTGCTGAGAATAACTGACTGAAACTGAGAACTAGAATCGTTTTAAGTTGAAGTGAGATTGAAAAGAAAGATGACGGGCTCGCACCACAGAGGCTCCGGCAACATCGGCCATTGTTGACGAGAGTGAAAAGTGTACGGAATGAGTCGTTGTTGAGTGATTACTGGATTAGAAGAAGAAGCGCATCTTCACTTCAGCTTCAGCATCATGAAAATCAAATGCACACACATCGTTGCTTGGATTAGATGAGATCTGAATGGATCCGCCAAGACCAAACTACAAACATGTACACGATTCCAGTCGATAGAAAATAAAGAGAACGAGATCGGTGATATCATTTGTATAGTTAAATATTTCTTGTCATTTATCTATATATCGTTTTATTTTGTGATTCTTCTTTCAATTTTTTTTTTTTTAAATTTCATGGTAGCTTTGATTACTTTAAATGATTCACTTTGGTACTAATAAGCATTATGATGTTAATAAAAAAAATTGTTAAAAGGGAGGTGTTTTTTCTACTAAATTGAGAAATTAAGGTAACATTTGATTTTAAAAAAATATTGATTGTTATTATTTTTAAGTTTTCAATATTTATAAATATGTTTATTTTTATTTGATATTTTTTATTTTTCAAAAAATGATATTTTTAAATTTAATTAATTTTAACAAAAATATTATAAATTACTTATATATAATTTAAAATACATTTATATATTATTTTTTATATAATTACAATATTATTATTAAATTTTCACATAATGTTATTAACTTTTGAAAATACTGAAAACAATTTTTTTCTATTTTCTGATTTTAATTTTTTTAAAAAATGTTTTTTAAATTTGTAATCAAACATATTGTTACTATTGTTTTTTATTTTCTTTGAAAATGAAAACAAAAAAAGTTCAAAACAAATTTTATCTAAAATTATTTGTTGATTCTTTTATATTTAGGTGATGTTTGTTTTGTGTATGTTCTGTTTTCATTTTTAAATATAATAGAAAACAATAGTGAAAAATATTTGATTATAATTTAAAAAATATTTTTGTTGAAAATATTTTTAAAAAGCTAAACACAGAAAACAGAAAAAAGTTTTTTACAGTGTTTTTAAAAATTAACACTATAGAAAAACTTAATAACAATATTGTAATTATATAAAAAATAATATATAAATGTATTTTAAACTATATATAAATAATTTACAATGTTTTTGCTAAAATTAATTAAATTTAATAATATTATTTTTTAAAAATTAAAAATATCAAGTAAAAACAAAAATATTTTCTAAATATTAAAAACTTGAAAATAAAAATAGTTTTCAAAAAATGAAAATAGAAAATATTTTTCAAATCAAATGTGACCTTAACAAATTAAAATTTAACGATGTATGACTAATCAACTTGTTTTTTTTACATGTTAGTTAAAAGTATTTTATAAATTATTATTTCTAAAATAAATAAATTTAGACATGTGACTAGCGACTCTAAAAACATTTTACATGGCAATGCAAGCAATTGGGATACCTAATTGTAAAAACACTTCACATGGGCAATGCAAGCAATTGGGATGCCTAGTTTTATAGTAGAATTTTGTGATTTGCTGGAAATATCATTTAAAGATGCAAGTTATAGATACTTTAATGGTAAGGTATTTGAGTTTTGAATTTTTATTGAAAGATATTAGAAGAATCCAAACTTGATAGTTTGATCATTGGTATAGTTTTTCATGTGAATTTTAGTTGTTTTAATCAAAATGAAATGAGATTGAATATATTAAATAGTTGATGAAATGGCATATAACAAAAGATTAAATAAAATTTCATTCAAAACATAAATAAAGAGTCAATAGAAACTATTTAATGTTAGAGTACTAAAGTGATAAAATAATAACTCAGTTAAAATAAGATATGAGAAAAAATAAAAATTGACACACAATAATTTTTTACGTGAAAAACCCTCAACTGATGATGGAAAAACTGTGGGCAAGACTGGAGAAATATTTTCATTAAGTGAAAAAAATATTACAACCTCTCTCTAAATATAGGGAAAGAACAATTTCATACTCTCTCTTATACTAGGAGAATACTCTCGTTTAAACTTTATTGTTTCTAACTCTCTAAATGAGAAACTATTAATGGGCACTACACTTGTTGGAGGGGATGCTAGAATGAGCAAATAGAGTGACTATTTATAGCCAAGGATGAGAGTCATTGCATTAATGCCAAGATGAAAAACTTCTACCACTCAACTAATTCTAGGTTAGGCACATAGGGTGAAATTTTCATCCCTCCATTTTTTACTTTTACTATAAAAATGACTTTACAATTACTATTACATGTTTTCACAATCTCTCACTCAAAGCTACTTTTGTGTGCTTTCAATATCTTTCCCTTGCCAGTTTCTGATAGGCCAAAGGAGGATTGGCTCCATGCAAACTTGGTTGCATTGATTGGTTTTATCATAACATCTACTAGGTTGTTGTTAGTGTGAATCTTTTGCATTTCTACACTTCCTTTCTCTACTACTTTGACAAAGTGATATTGAGCTCCTATGTGCTTTGTCCTGGAATGAAAGGATGAATTACTTGCAATGTGCAAGGCATTGTGACTATCACAATATACAATAATCATCTATTTTTTGTGCCTGAGCTTCTCCATCAACCTTCAGATCCAAATAGTTTCCTTGCATGCTTGGGTAACTGTCATGTACTCAGCTTTTATAGTAAACACATAATCAGTAGTAGATCTTCTTTTATCAAGATCACTTGCATAATCTGAATCGACATAGCCATTGACAGTAACTTCCAATCCTTCAAAACATAATGCAACTCTTGAGGTTCCTTTAATGTATCCATGAATCCTTTTCACAACATTCCAGTGCTCCCTACTAGGATTTGTCATGAACTTATTAACTACTCCAATTACTTGTGCAATGTTTGGTATTGTACAAGTTATGACATACATAAAGACTTCCTACTACTTATGCACACAATACTCGAGACATTTCCACCCTTTTCGCTTCAATTCTAGAACCTATGTTATGAAAATTGGACCAAACTGACTGGTTTGACTAGAAAATAGGTGAACTGGTTTGGTAATCAGTTCGGTCAACCCTGAAAATCAGTGGAACAAAAAACTGGTTAACAACCGGTAAGAACGGTGGTTCAACTGGTTTTACTGATTTTTTTTTTATTTTGCTAAATACACCCAATTTTCCTAAATTAACCAATTTTAATTAAAAATTAATAAAAATGGGGTTTAACTTAGCAATATGAAGGTATATTTAGTAAAATTACTTTTATTCTTTTATAATTAAAACTTAATACATTTTTTCTTTATAATCTTACTTGCTATATTACATTAATAATAAAAAAATATTATTTTATTAAGATGGGTTCAACCGCTGGTTCAATAACAGTTGAATTAATGACTATGAATCAGTGTCTTCACTGGTTCGATCACCATTCTGATTTTAAAATCATAGGCTAGAACTCATTCTTAAGGATAATTTATAACTCACAGGAAGTGAGGTAGAAATTGGCTTACAATCTTGCATGTTGAAGCGATGCAAGACTTTCAGTAAATAATTCTTCTGAGAAAGCCAAATATTTTGTTTTTCCTAACTCCCTAACCAACTATGTCTTCAACTCTTGGATTTGAGCTTTGTTGGGGCCTATCACCAACATGTTGTCCACATACAATAATAAAATGATGAAATCATTATTATCGAACCTATTGTAGTACGTACAATGATCTGAATTCAATATGTTGTAACAGAGGCTAATAATGAAGGAATAAAATCTCTTGTACCGACACCTTGGAGCCTACTT
Source organism: Psophocarpus tetragonolobus (assembly GCA_037954015.1). Taxonomy (NCBI): domain Eukaryota; kingdom Viridiplantae; phylum Streptophyta; class Magnoliopsida; order Fabales; family Fabaceae; genus Psophocarpus; species Psophocarpus tetragonolobus. The sequence goes on from CM075691.1 coordinate 79,670,847, forward strand.
TAGACCCTAGAGAGATTTGGTCAACCTACAAACCAAGTTTTCTTTTCCTTGTTCCTCAAAGCCTTCTAGTTGGAGCATATATATCTCCTCTTCAAGTTCTTCATGGAGAAAATTTGTCTTTACATCTAATTGTTCAAGATGTAAATCAAATGCAACACATATAGCTAAAACAACCTTGATTTTAGTCAATCAAACAACTGGCAAGAATATCTCGTTGAAGTCAATACCTTCATTTTGAGCACATCTTTTGACCACTAATCTTGCACTGCATCACTCCACTTAATCATTGTCATCTTGTTTCATCTTATAAACCTATTTGCTTCTAATGGCTTTCCGACCCTCTAAAAGTTCAACAAGTTCTCATGTCCTATTTCTATGCAAGACTTCCATTTCTTCATGCATTGTTGTCATCCATAGAGAAGCACTGAACAACTCACAACCTCTTGAAAGGTTGATAGTTCCCCTTCTTCAGCACGACAAAGTCTGAACGTCAAGATGGTTTAAATTGCTATCACTTTGACCGTCGAACATCCCTTTCATCACTAACCTCATGTGCTTCTTATTCTTCATGCTCATGTTCTACTTCGGAAGACTCACCTTCTTTAGACTTTTCTACTTGTACTATAGTAGTGTCTTTGACAATGCTGTCATTTTTTGCTTACATTGCAATTAATTTTCTCCAAAAACTACATCTCTGCTAGCAACAACCTTGTGGGTAGTGGGATCCCACAGACGATACCCCTTAACATTGTCAGCATATCCCAAGAATATACATTTCCTAGATTTAGGATCCAACTTCGTTCTTTCTTAGGAGTTGTACATCATGTACACAGGACATCCAAACACATATAAGGAAGAATATTCACTCGATTTTCCTTTCCATGTCTCCATCAGAGTCTTCAAACCAATCATTGTTGATGGTCAATGATTTATCTAGTAACAAACAGTTTTAACTACTTCTGCCCAAAAAGAATTGGCCACTTCAATTATTCTCATCATAACTCTTGTTCTTTCTAGGAGAGTCATATTCATCTACTCTGCCACACCATTCTACTGAGGTGTATGTGGAACTGAGAATTTTCGCACAATACCTTACTTGCAGAAAAACAAAAAAATCACCATCTACATATTCTCCTCCATGATCTATCCTCAAACACTTAATCCTTTTACCAGTTTCAAGTTCTACTTGTGCCTTAAATTCCTTGAACAATGCGAACACATCTGACTTCTTTTTTATTTGATACACCTAAAACCTCCTAGAGTAATCATCAATAAATGATACACAATAATTTACTCCTCTTAGGGATACTTCCGATGATTCCCAAACATCAGAGTAAAGCAAGCTCAGTATGTGTTTGCTTCTGGTAATTGCTCTGGCAAACTTCAATCTATGTTGTTTACTGATCACACAATGCTCAAAAAGATAAATTCACTTCCTTGAGCTCGGGTAAGAGATTGCGTTCTGCAAGTATTTTCGAACCTTGCTTGGACATATGACCAAGTCTGAGGTGCCACATCATTGCCACTTCTTCTTAATTAGTTGTTGCAACTAATGCATCCACTTCTTGCACCATATCTCCCAAACGCATGTATAGATTGACTGCAACCTTTTCTGCTTTCATCACTACCAGATTTCCTCTCACCACTTTTAAGATTCCAGTTTCAATGTGGATCTTGTACTCGAGGTCATCCATTTGTTCAATGGTCAATAAGTTTTTATTCAATCTCTTTACATGTCGTACCCCTTGAACTGTGTGATATTACCATCATGCATGTTTAATTTGACAGTACCAACTCCAACAATTTCCAAGACATGATCATTTCCCATAAACACGAATCCTCCCAAGACAGGTTCATACATGCAAACTAGACTTTACGTGGAGTCATATGCTAGGTTGCACCTAAAGCAAATATCCAAGAATCATGGAGTTGTCTTCCGCCTTTAGAGCTAACTGATGCTTCACTATACAAAACTTTCGCATCATCTAAGGTACTTGCAACAAAACCTTGAGAGGTTGATATTTTCGAGTTCTTTCCTTCACTCTTCTTAATTTACCAACATTGTTTCTAATGTGCCTTCTTATGCCACACTCATAGCATTTTAAGTTTTTCCTTCTTCGAGACTTTGATCTATTGTGATTTTGACTCCCACTAGAGCCACGTTTCGTTGATCTACCTCTCATCATTGTCAAAGCCTCTGCTTGCTTTGAACTTTCCAGCCTGTCTTCCTTATTTTTTTGGTTGTATTCTTCTTCAAGAATTTCTCCGACAACATCATCGAAAGAGAGACTACCAACAAAATTGTTATTTGTTATATTGATGACGAGTTGATCATACGAATCAAGTAAACTCTGAAGTAGAAACTTTGCATTCATTCTCTACTATGCTGAAATCGGAAGCTGAGAGTTGTGAGAATAAAGTATTCAAATTGTTGATGTGGTCCATTACAGAAATTGTCTCACTCATTCAAAGAGTGTGTAATTTTCTCTTTAAAAATATTATATTGTGAAGTGATTTGACCTCATACAATTTCACAAGAGTGTCTCATATTTCCTTTGCAGTTTTTTTCTCTACAATTCGGGACAAAACCAAATCTTCCATTGCAAGATGAAATTGGCAACAACATTGCCATCTATCTTTCCCCACTTTTCATCAGTGATATCTACAATTCTACCTTCAATCGCATGTAGACAATTGTCCTTTCGTAAAATTGCATGTATCTTCAATTTCCATAGGGAAAAATTACTCCCTTGAATTTATCTATTTGATACTTTGCTACCATGATTTTACACAACTTTCACTGTGAATAGTATCACTACTGGAACAATACTATAGACTGTGAACTAGTGCACCAGATAAGTTCCCAGGAAAGAGATGTGGGTCACCAACGGACACGCTTAAATACCAAGTCTTTCCTTAGCCTGAACTTTCCTAGACATGCACTTTCACACTACCTCACTATATATCCAGAATAATTCTTTTCTGATGTGGAAGATTAAACTATCTGTAACCACAAAGCATACTAAGAATTTTTTCTAACACTATACTAGTGTACTAGCGTGTATTATAGTGAAATAATATTAGAACCTGTTGGCTCTAATACCACTATTGGGGTATCAGAGTGACAAATTAATGACTCAGTTAAAATAATATATGAGAAAAATAGGAATTGACATGCAATAATTTTACATGGAAAACCCTTAACTGATAAGGGAAAAACCACGGGCAAGACTGGAGAAATATTTTGATTAAGTGGAAGAAATATTACAACTTCTCTTTAAATATAAGGAAAGAACAATTCTACCTCTTTTATACTATGAGAATACTCTCATTTAAAAACATGAATAATACTAAATTGGACCTAACTAAATCTATAAATGATCAACGTGAATCAATTTATAAAACATAAGTTGTGTCTAGTATTTTTTTTTTATCATTGTGCCAGCTAATATTGTAAAAAAAAAAATTGTGCCTAATTAGTTGACATCATGGTTAGGCATGACAACAGAGAAGGGTGAAGACGAATATGACATTCTCATCCGCATCCCTGCTTTCGAAACTCATCGTTATCCCTATCCTCATACCCAATGAGTATGAAATTTATGTCCTATCTTCATCGCTGTCGGGTATCGGGTATACCTATACCTGTTCCATACCCATAAATTTTTTTTATAATAATATTTTAGTAAAAAATAATTTGTTTGAATATAATGATATTAATTCAAAAGTTATTTATAAATGCAATGTTTGAAATTTGTTAATAAAATGTCAAACCTTTCTGTTTTTTTAAAGATAAATGAATATTTTAGTCATTAAAATAAGCTTAAGGTGAAATGGGCACGAAGAGAAGTACATGTATGAATGAGTATGTATATCCACATTCCATACTTAACAAATCGATTATTCCCATACCCGTATCCGTACCCAGTCAAATCAGGGATTACCCGTTAACTTTGGAGTGAGTTTAAGGATTACTCACGTGTATAAGTCTATTTGTCATCCATAATTATGGTTCTACAACAGTAAAAACTAAAGTGAATCATTTTAAATATTAATAAATTATTTTTCAAAAAATAAGGATCAAACTAAATAAAAAAAAAAGTAAACCAAAGATGAAAATAAGTCTTTGTATAATTTATTTTTTTAATTGAATTGACTATTTTTTAGCATTGAAATTTGAAAGTGAGAAACTTTTTTGCATCTTTATAAAAAATAATTCAATTTTGAGAAAATATAGCATTATCTCATGATTTTATCAATTACATATAATTTTGACTTTTTGCTTTTTAAATAATCTTTCTTTAAATTTAAAAATAATATACTTTATATATTTAAAAATATTACATTAATATCTTTTCAAATATCACGCTAAGTCACTAACAAACCTATAAAAAAAAATTAAAAAAGATAAAAGATAAAAAATTAGTAGACGTATAATTATGCAAAATTCAGTTGTTGTAATTTATTCTTCAATTTTTATTGTTTCTCTTCGTTATTTTATAAAAATAATTTAGTTTACTTTTTCACAGTAACGTTCAGTTTATATTTGTTGAAGGTGTCTTGTTTTTACTTTTACTTCTCCACTGCATTGCATTTTCGTTTTTTTTTTCCCTGTTTTGGTCGATTTGATAAAAACTTTTATATGTACATAAATATATAACGAAAATTAGTATTTGTTCTGTACAAAAGAATAATATGATAAAAGTTTATTTCTGTTGTGTTGAATGTTTTACAAAAGAATAATATGACAAAAACTTATTCCATTTAATTAAATATGTTAATTATATTTTTTTAAAAGAAAATTGGAAGGAGGGAAGAAGAAAAAAGAGAGTGGGAAAATCATGGGCTGAAATGGTAATGAGGCAGATCCTTGGGCTGAGACTGGTGACGGCGTCGTTTTACAGGGAGCATTTTGAATTCCATTTTGAATTGGGCATAGGGCATCAGACATAAACCCCAAAAATTCGAGTATAGTTAGAGTGGGAGTGAGACAGGAAGTGAAGTAAGGAAGAGAAGAGAAGAGAGAAGAGAAAGTGTTCCAAAATGTTTAAGTTATCTCGCGTGCTTCCTCTCACTTCCAGTTCCAGGTACTCGTACTCCCTTTTTCTCTCTTTCAACTCTCTACTCACTGCCTCTTTTTTATTTTCACCTCTACTTGCTAATCGATTACCATGTCTCAACACTAGCTCTGCCCAGTTAAGACAAAGTTTTTTACTATTTCTTTAAATCTGGAGATGCTATACGCCTAAAGTAGAACAATTAACGTTAACAATAACAAAACCAGAATATAGCTAACTGTTGCCATGCTTATGCAAAGCAAAATAAATATATTAGAATGTTTGTTATGTTATTTTAATATGGAATCTCGTTTACCCTATGCAAAATAAGACATACGGCACAGCTGTTGGAAATGGTGTCATCAAGGAAAGTTGAAGTTAGAGACTCTCTGCGGGATGGCTGTGGTTTTACGTATTCAGCTAGCATTTCTACTGCTACAAATAACTATGCTGCTAAAGGTATTGTTTTATACAACTTTTTACAATTTGCTACCTGTTCTGACTTCAGACTGACATTGAACTTCCTTTACCTTTTACTTCTGTTTTCCTGCCATGAACTTGCAGGATATGCTTCGGATCGTGTATTCGCCCCTTATACTGTTTACAAGGGCAAAGCTGCATTCTCGATAAGTCCCTGTCTTCCAACTTTCACTAAGTTGGACGTAAGAGTTTTCTTTTAACAGATTTATTAAATGTGACTTTTTTTTTTTCACGTGGTAATTTATCAACTCTACCTGTCAGTCAGGGACTGTTGTAGTTGATCGACGTGGTTCAATGATGATGACTTTCATGCATTCTGTTGGAGAGCGTAAATATGACTGGGAGAAGAGACAGGTGAACTGTATTTGCTATTCCATCTGCATGGTTAAAGTTGTGTTGGTGGTGACATCACATTTCCCTTTCTTTTCTGCAATAGAGAATGCATTGTCAAGTTGAGCTAATAACTGGTTTTTTATGTTCTGTTTAATAATTCTAGGAGGAAAAATACATAGAAAGAAATTATAGTATCTTTTGACATCCCTTTATCTCCCTCTTATATTAATTACCCTTTTGTAGAGATTTGCTTTGTCGGCAACTGAAGTTGGTTCTTTGATAACCATGGGTGCTCAAGATTCCTGTGAATTCTTTCATGACCCCTCAATGTTATCAAGGTTGGTTTCATGGCTCTTGGATTAGCTTTTGATGGCCAACTAATTAATTATCATATGGGAGAATGATAACAGAGTTGAATTAGATATCATTATCATTAACCTATTCATGAGAAGTTATTTTTATATTTATACTACTTCAAAAATAATTAGTGATGGTTTAGGAATAATTCTGTGTTGCAGTAATGCTGGTCAAGTAAGGAAGAGCTTATCAATTAAGCCTCATGCAAACAACAATGGCTACTTTGTGTCTTTGAGTAAGATTTGCTTTGGTTAAGTCCATCTCCTTTTTGCCACTTACTATAGATTGCACAATGCATGCCATGATCTCTCTGATTGTTGAACCTTCTTTTTGCAGCTGTTGTCAACAACTTGTTAAACACCAAAGACTACTTCAGTGTTCCTATCACAACTGCTGAGTTTGCTGTAATGAAGACAGCTTGTAGTGTATGCTTTTATCTGCTGACTTCTCATAAGTTTGCGTTAATTTATGCTAAAATGCACTTTGGTCCTTTATGTTTTTATTATGTCCAGTTTAGTCCTTTATCTTTAAAAAATTCAATTTAGTCCTTTATGTTTTTAAAGTAATTCAAAATGTTAATTTCTAAAATAATGTTTATTTTTTATTTTATGACACAATTTGAACCCCTTTTTAACTTATTTGAGATGTGAAACTGGGTTTATTAGATTCATGAAAATGAAAATTGTTGAGATTCTTAGATATTATCTTATTTTAATATTATATTATTTTGGTATTATATTATCTTGTTTTTAAATATAGTAGGTAAAAATAATATCTTTGAGATTGTAGAGAATTATATATTTTATAGTCATGTATAACCCATGAAATAAAATTATAAATAGATTCATCCTGTGGGTATTCATACACAGTTTCATTCTAATATTACTTTCTATCTCTCTGATTTTAACAAAAAGCTGTAAAATCCAACTCATATTCGAACAAAAAGAAACTATAAACATGGTGAAAATGACATGAAAAGTAAATTTTGATGAGCAATAAAAAAATTGAAAATTTTAATATCAGATTGTTTTTAGTTCATGAGACTCACTTTTCATGTGATTTTTTACCTTATTTATGATTGTTTTTAGCTGGAATATAAATTAGATTCCATAGTTTTCATGTACTTGAACCTCATCGAATAAGTTTCACATATAAAATCAGTTAAAAAGGAATTCAAAACTGGTCTTTACTTTTTTCACGTATTACCATGTTGGCAAACCACTATTGTTTTCAGTTGAGGATTGATATATAGTTGAACACGTTATTTTATTTACTGCAGAAAACATTCGTTGTTTATTGCATTCATAATTTACCTGAGAATCGATATAAGTAGAACTTAAAAAACTAGTATATATAAAACTGTAATAGTCTTAGCATAGATGAACCAAATAGACACACCGACACATGCACACCATATTCTGTGTCCAGCAAGAAAAGAAAAATTCAATATAGGAGGTTAAATAATGATCATCCTACAAATACAACATGACATAAAACCTTAAAGCTAAAAGAGGCTGAAAGGGTAACCAATGTGATGCTTTATGGTTCAACGTGACACATCGGAACATTGGAAAATCAAACATTCACGACATAAACAAACCAAGAGGAGGTTATATTTGTGAGTCCCTCATAGGATGATGAGTGCACTAACTTACAACATATGTGAAAACTAAGACACATTGCTTATATCAGGCATTTTGTAGTTTGAAACTGGCTCATCATCTGGCTTAAGTAATCCTTCTGATTGAGTTATTATTAACTTTTTGAAAGGTTCAAACAGCTTCACCATGATTTCTTTGCTTAGGCAGTTTTGTGGACTGGCAGACAACTAGCTGGTCTTTTTTTTTTTTTTTTTTTTTTTAATATAAAATCAATTCTCAAAAAATAGCTGTTTATATTGGGCAGCTAGAAGCATTGATTCTAAGTTTCTTTGTCTGTGATGTAGGTCTAGAGTCCAGTTACTTACTTGTCCCTGCTCGTTTATTATTTGACCTTGGATCCAGTTATACATACAAATGATCCCTAGTCCTTTTTAAATGATTAGTTTTAATCATATTCTGTTAATAGAAGTTAGTTAGTTTTTACTTAGTTTTCTGTTTGCTTTTTTCTGGTTATGCTAGTGGTAGTCAGTCATCCGAACATGTTATAAAACCACATTAGCTAATTCAATAAAACTTGAATTCCTTTTTCGACTTCGATTCCATTTTCGTTTCTTCATTACTTATTAATTCAACTTTTGATGCAGTTTGCTTTGCCACACATTATGGGTTGGGACCAGATAACTAATCAGCAATCCAGAGACACAGTTGGTCTTCAACCTAAGGGTGACTCTCAAGTTTTAGATTTGGAATGGGAAAAATGAATTGCTGCAGAGGATATCCGAATATGAAATGGATCCTAGTTTGTTTCGCAATTCCATTTTTGTATATTGTCAATTTGAAGACTGAGATTGCCGGGGGGGAAGATAACTTGTAAATTGCAATCTTTAGGAAAGATATGAGAAGTATCAACGTCATCTTGCCTTTAGTCATGTTTATGTTATATAACTTGTTAACCAGTATGGTCTTCTGCCTGGCTTTGAAAATACAATAGTATTGGCTGTTTGAAAATCATTGGTTGTTAATGGTTGTGTCCAGTTTAACCTTGGTTGTTGATGTTCAGTTTCTCCTCATCAGCAGTACTTTCTCTCATTGTTAATGAACAATGTTTTTTTTCTTGCTGAAAAAAAAAAAAAACAATGGTTAATGTTACCGAGTGATCTTAGAACAAATAAATAAAAGGAAAAAATGTTTATTATATTAAAAATAAGGTAAAAACATCCGGCTTTTGACCAGATATACCCACGAGTATATAATTCTGGGAGTAACTAAAAAGAGGTCATGTTTAGATAATATAAAGTTTTTAATATTGCAGAAAAAGTTTGTCTTTGCTAGTTTACTTTTTTTGTTACCGATCTATTGTTGGTAAATACAAAAAATTATTTAATATTTTTCTTAGTTAAAAATATTTAATATTGAATGCCTTTTTTGGGGTACTTTGTGGAATGCATCTAGAACTAACATGTGAATTTACTTAGGTGCAAACATTGAAGGCAAAAGAGCTTACTATTTTGAAATAATTGTTAAGTTTTAAGCTTTAACTATTTGACATTTGAGGTCTTCGGTAATAGGTATGAGAATGAATCTGCATTTAAAAAATGTATTTGTATTCAACTTCATATCCACATGGATAAAACTTTTATCTGCATTTTGTAACTGTTGAACGTCTATGCATTTATATTTGTATTTATGACCCATTTTACTTATGTATCATATAATAAATAAATATATTTTACAAGTCAACATAATATAGAACAAATTATAAAATATTCTCTAAAATTTTATATAATTATACATAAATCTATGTTTTTTTTATTATAACATTCTTTAAATAACTCAATTTTTTTTATAAATTGTATTTTTATTTTATTAAATTTGTATAAAATATATTACATGTCTCTTTTTATTTTATAATTATATTACTTATTATAAATTATAATAAAAATAATATTTATAGTGAATAATTACCTATTTCATATAAAGGTATTTTTGCAGGTGGGTTTGGATCGATTTTGAATGAAGAAAGTGATGAAAGAGATTTTGCAACACATAAAATAGTATATTTATTTACGATACATAGAATAATTTGATCAATTCTATAAATTTTGCTAAGATGATTGTGTATCTAAGATCTTCTTCAATAGATAGTGTGTCCCCGAATCGTGAGACGAATGATAGTCAATATTCATGTTCATCTTGCGAAACATTCTGGTTGATTGCAATAAAACTTAATTTGGTGATGGGTAATGTGAGAATTTTTAATTTTGTTAGAGAATTTTATAGCAATTTTGAGTATTGGATTTGTTGGAAAATACTCATCCTCTACATATAATACAATTACCCACTCACTCCTCACCTAAAGGATTTTTTATGAGACACACCATCTACATTTTATTTATTGACTCTATTTATAGAGTGAGATAAAAAATACAAAATTCAAATTTGATTATCAATATTCTAGTCTTTTAAAAAAGAAACAAATCTTTAAATTAATCTAAAAAATAAACAAACCAAATATTTAAATATTTAAATATCTAAATAGTATTCTAAAAATTTGAAACCAAAACTTATTCCAAATAAACACCTCATTTAAAAAAAACCCTTCAAAGTAGCAAAAAATTTATCCAATTTTTCCATGCCTCCAATACTAAATTTCTTCCCTTGTATACCTTGCATCCCCAATTTAAATGAACGATGTGTATCCTTGTGATGTCATACGACCCAATGAGATAGTATTAGCATTAAAATGGTACAAATCTTATATTTTGAAAAGTTTTGAGGATGTTGTTGTGAAGTTTCATTCTTACAGTCCCTTCAACCTTCAATTTTTTTTCACCATTCGCCAAATTAAAATGCGTGAACTTTCCATTAGTCTTCAAAGTTTCAAACATTGTTTGATTTCTACAAATGTGTTTTGAAGTAGCAAAATCTATTATCCATTTTGATTTAACAACATTCTCAGTAGTTGCCAGATACAAATCTTCATCTTCAGATGTTTGGACCACATTAGTTTCAGGCTCATAATTTATCTTGATAGATATTTAGGTCTTCTCTCATATTGTTCAGGATGCCGTTGTGATGGTAGATCTTCCTTTTTGCCCATATAGTCTCCATGAATAACTCCCCCCTCACTAAGACTATTGCACACCTAATATATTAGTTTCATTAACGATATTTACATCTTTCATCCTTATCTCATTTTCTACCACAGTCACATAATCTAACTTCAATGTTGTCTTCCTTATAAAGAATGTCTAAACCAAAAGGTTTGTAGAACTTTGGTGGTGAAGCCAACAATAATACTCCCTACTCCTCATCAGATAATAATTGACATACTAGTTTATTAAAATTATTGATGTGGTAATGGAGATTTCTTCTCGTCTCCATTTTGAGTTGATACAACTCCATTTTCAAACATAAAAAATTAGTTAGCAACTTAGATGCGTAAATGCTCTTCAACTTTTGGTGTTGTCTCGTTTAACACTTTACACTTGATGTCGGGAGTAAAAGCTAACTGAATTGTGTTCATAGCCTTCCTCTGGATTTGAGCCCATTTCCTTTAAGTTATAGCAACCAGTCTTTCATCTTCTAAAGCCAAATCAAGACCTTGTTGCACTAAAAGATCTTGAATGATAGACTCCCATATCATAAAATTTGCTTAACGTGGAAAGCTATAAATGAAATTAAAAGCAAAGTTTAAGCTCCAAGCATGCTCCTAAAGTATGAGTTAGGGGTACCAAATCGTCACTCACACTTAAACGAGAAAAACTAAATTATTAAACACAAAAGAGGTGACCCTTATAAACATCTAACACCTGTATTAAAATAGCTTTCAAAAATCACACCCAAATAAATGCAAAAATTTAAAAGAAGTCTTGAATGTTGCTTATTCCTCAAGTGCTCTCTCATAAGTGTATCACTCAAGTCTTGGCCTCCTCTTTAAAATGTGGAAAGCTATAAATGAAGTAAATAAGGGGTAGCCTTAATATCTACACCCCTCTTTTCCTACATAAACCCCCTAAGCTAATAAAAAGGAATCTTAGCCCTTGGTTTGAGAGACTTGGGCGCCAAGTTTGATGATCTAAGGAGGAGATTGTTTCTCAATCCTCCTCCCTTAGATCTCTCCTTTTAATGCTAGCCTTTCTTTATTAGGTTGTCTTGTTCAAGAGGCTAGCTACCTCTATAAATAAGAGCTCCTCCCCTCACTTGTATTTTTTACACTTGAATTTAATCTTATAGACCATATTTGGCTGTAAGGTTTTTACCTTTGAGTGTCCCCTCTTCTCCTTTGTGAGAGCTTCTAAGAGTTATCAAAGGATCCCTCCCTTATGACCTCTCCTCTTTGGCTTATCAAACCTAGTGTTTATGGCGCCTTACCCCATTCCTTTCCTCTCCATAAATCCATTTCCCTTTCTAGTGACCTTAGAAATGATCCTTTTGGGTAAGTGATCATCAATGATCACATCAAGTGGCATCAGAGCCACTTTCTAAAGGTCACGTTCTTTCTCAAAAAATTTTACTTGCTTTGTTGTCATCTTTATTTCCTTTATTGTCTAGTAGTATACCTTTTTATTCTTGCTATTATATGCGCTTTTGTTTCCTATCTATGCATCTATGTTTCATTTAATTTGATGCAATTTTATTTGTCCCTTTCTTTGCATCTTATTTCTGTGTTCAAGTTGCTTAGTTTTCCCTTGGTTTTTTATGTTAAAGTGTGCCTAAGAAGTTGTGACCATTAAACCCACATGGTTGAGGATTTTTCCACACCATTGTGGTGATCAAATTTGCCCATTTTGTTGCACCTTTTGTTTTGAGTCTCTTGCTGAAATTTTTGCTCTATTTTTAGGTTGTTATTTTTTCTTAATCTTGTGTTTTGTCAAATACTAGTCATGTTAGTTTCCTATTTTGTCTCATTTAAATTCCTTAGGTTTTAGCCTCTTAAAAATTTTACAAAAAGCCTTAAAAAATATTTTGAATTGAGCTCCTAAGAGGAGAACCTCTTGTTGAGTCTCTTAAGTCTTCTATGCTTTTAGTTCAAGCATAGTAATCTCTTTGTTGTTTTATGTTGTTGCTCAATTCAATCTTTATATGCTTCTTGTTTTATGTTGATTATTAGTAGCTTTCCACTTGGTTTACCTTCACTATTAGTGTCTCTTTATGGAATTTTAGCTTGGGTTAATTATGTTAGTAATTTGACCAGTCAATTTACATCAAAATTAGCCCTAAATCATTCATTAAGCACCATTAGTTCAGTGGTATTTGGAACTACTAAGTTGTTTTGCCTTTAGTTGTATGCATTGCTTAAAAATTGTGTGACCTTACTTTTTACTTATTCGCTCAAGCGTTTATTATTTCAAGCATCCTCATTAAAATTTCAATTCAACAAGCTATTAGGTGCAACAAAATGATTAGAAAAAGTTAAAAAAAAATATATTAGAAAAATTCAAGTTAAAAAAAAAAGAAAGATAAAGAACTCAAAAGAAAGACAATTTTGAAGTTGTGTACCTAATAGTAGAAAAATTTGATATGATGACTCAATTGTGATTCAAAAAAATTACTTGAGTAAGTCTGTTAGCTTTTGGTCACTTAAATTTTATTAAGTGTGCAACTATTGGTTTCATTTTTTGTTTGATTTTTTTTTTCATCTCCACTCTTAGAGTTAATCTAGGAAATTTATTTGTGTGCTACCTTCATTTGTGAACCTTATGTTTTCTGGCTTGTCTTCTTTACTTCTTTGAGTTTGTCATTATTTAATCTATCGACTTGGATTTGTGAACCTTGTTTTTTGTCTTGTGTTGTATTCGACCTTGGTAAGGAAAGCTGGGAAAGGTGCCATACACAAGATTTTGGCAAATCCAAACAAGAGGAAACAAGGGTAGCATTCTTGGGGTGGGTTGATGCAACTCAACGGGCCTTAATCAAAAGGAGCCAAACACCAAAAAGCTTGGAGTGAAACCTTTGTTTTATTTTTTATTCTTTGTATTGTGTAAACTTAATTTTAGATTGGGAGTTTGAGTGCCCTTAAGGCCTTCCCTTGGTTTATAATAATTTTGGTTAATTTTAGCTTAGTTCCTTGTTTAATTAGGTGAAGAAGGAAGAAGTGGTACACTTCCTTCAACACCTTAGGAGCATGATTAGAACCCCTGCTCTTTTACATTTTTGCACTTTTAATTGTTTTGCAAAAAACATGTAGAGGCTAAGAGTTCCAAAGACTCATCAAGCCACCTTAGGTGAGAAAACAAAAAAAAGAGGAGTGTTGCTTGAAAAAAAAGTTTTTGGCCTATCCTCTAGTTTTTAGCATCGAAGCATCATGACTTCTCACACATATTCTAGTGTACATAGTTGTTCATCAAGTAAGAGTGTCAACCAAAGAAAACCTTCTAAGGGGGACACTCTTGAAAGCCTTAACTTAGAATTTAGGGAATGAATGGCTAAAGAACAAGAGAATAGAGGAAAAAAGAAATAAAAGAAAAGAAAAAACAAAAAGAGAAGGAAGAGTTAAAAAAAAGAGATGTTGGAAATGAGAAAAGAGAAAAAAGAGCGAGAAGAGAGTGAAGGCAAAAAGAGAGAAGAGAGGATGAAGAAAGGAGAAGAAGGAAAGAATTAGAACGAAAAAGAGAAAAGGAGAAAAAGAGGAAGAAGAGAGACAGAGAGGAGAAAAGAGTAAGAAGAGAGATGGGAGGGAGAGTGATAGAAAAAAGAAAAGAATTCTCATAAGATCCCCATCTAGGCATTTTAGTTCTAGTGAAGAAGATACTATGAAAATCAATATAAGCATTGCTCCCATTCATCATGCCATCATCATTCTCCTCAAGAAAACACAAATCATGCTAAGGAACCAAAGGTAGACCTATCCCATTTTCATGGAAGGGAAGATATTGAGACTTACCTAGATTGGGAAGTCAAAGTGGAACAACTCATCTGATGCTATGAAATAAGGGAAGAAAGGAAAGTACCTTTGGCCTCCCTTAGTTTTCAAGGTCCTGCTTTGCATTAGTGGGATTGGTTAGTCAAGGATAGGGCCCGTAAACAAATTCCTGACATCGCTACTATAATGATTTAAAAACTAGTTTGCGAAGAAGGCACATTCCTTCATATTATGAGAAGGATCTTTTGGATAGACTTAGGCAACATAACCTAAGTATTGAGGAGTATAGACAAAAGATGGGGTTTCTCATAGTAAGGGCCAATATCATTGAAGAACGCAATGTCACCGTTGGTAGGTTTTTGTGTGGATTAAACTCTGACATTAGAGATAAGGTGGAGCTTCTTTCATACTCAAACCTTGATGAGTTGGTAGAACTTTGTGTAAGAGCTGAGAATCAACTCAAGAGAAAAAACTTTAAAAAAGATTATCCCTCTTACCTAAAGAGAGACCAACTTAAGGGGAACTCTTTGAAGGGTTTTCCTAAAGAGAAACCCAAATACTTTCAAGATACAAAAACACCTCATGTAGAGAGAAAACCCCCTACTACTAAGCCTACTAAGATGCAAAGTAGTATTAAAGGCTTCAAATGTCTTGGGAGAGGCCACATTGCCTCTCAATGCCCCAACAAGAAACCCATGATCATGAGGGGATAAGACATTTGTAGTAAGAGTAACTCATCTTCCTCCTTATGGTTCAAAGGCTTCTTGGAAGCCAACCTCTAGAGCTTGTCTAGTCAGAAAGAGAGAACATCTTCCATACAAGATATAACTGTTGATAGTGGCTCTTGTTGTAACTGTTGTAGCTCTAGGTTGGTTGAAAAGCTAGCCTTGACTACCATGCCCCATCCTAAACCTTACAAATTGTAATGACTCAATGAGCAAGGGAAGATGGTAGTCAATGAACAAGTTATGATTCCAATTTCCATAGGATCTTAAATGATGAGATTCTTTGTGACATAGTTCCTATAGAGGCTGGCCATAATTGGGGAGACTATGAAAATTTGACAAGAAAGTCATTCAGCATAGTCACTCCAACCAAATAATCCTTACCCATAATGAAAAGTGCTTCAAATTGTATCCTTTGTCACTTTTTCAAGTGGCTGAGAATCAATTTGCAATAAAAAAGAAAAGAGTTGAGGAAAAACAAAAATAAAAAAAAAGTTTCACCCCTAAAGCTTGAAAAGGGTAAAGAGAGAGAGTCGGAAGGTGATGCCCCTTCCAAAGGGAATGATAGTAAGAAGAGCCTATTTGCTACTAAACGTGATTTAAAAGAAGCTCATTTGACTAACAAGCCCTTTTATCTCCTCTTGTGCAAAGAGGCACCCTTCTCCCATTCTGCATTCCTCTACTGATAGCACTACCACAACCCATGCACATGAGCACCTTCCCCAAGGGGTTCAAGATATTTTAAAGGAATTTGATGATATATTCCATAATGAGATTCCGAAAGGACTTCCTCACATTAGGGATATAGAACATAAAGTGAATGGGTTAGCCCAAAATTATGTCTTGACATATGCACCCATTCTAAGCTCACTCCTCCTTTTTAACTAAAGACACCTATACCTTCTAAACTAAAAAGAAGATGGTTGAAAATACCTGGCCTTAAAGGAATTAAAAATACGTTCCTATTTAGCTAATTAAAATAAAATATTTACAAGCTAAAAATAATTAAGACTATGGCTTCCAATCTTCAATGAGCTTTCATGCATGTCATGCCTTCCTTGGATCCTCTTAGCCATGATGCATGCTAGGTAGGGTTGCATCATGTATGGCAGAAAGTGGGCCTTTTTGGAGCAAGAGGATGTGTAAATATTAATTTGCACACCCCCTTGTTTGCTTTTCATACTCCTAGACATACACATGTGCATGAGAGACATATGAGACCCACATGTCCCCTCTAATAGACGCCATATGGCTTTTCCATCCTAGGTGGCATCTAGTTGTCTCTTAATTTAAATATCAAGGGAACTAGATCCATTTTTTTAGGATGTAGGCGGCACATGGGGAACAAGATCCACTTATTTAGGGTCTTGTTTGGATGATTACCTCTCCTAGTCATGTGCTAATGATGCTTAGCATAATTAACACATGCTTAATCATCTAAACACCTTAATAAGTCCTTGGATGTCCTAAACACTCTCTAGCTCTACAAATACAACCTCACCCCCTCACTGTAGAATTAACACTTGAATTTTGAGAATAAAAACTTTGGGAGTTGAGTTTTCTCTCTAAAGAGTGTCCGAATTCTCTCTCCCTAGAGTAGAGTTCTTCACAAGCTTTTATCAAAGGTTCCTTCTTTTGTGGCAAACTCTCTCCAATGGCTTATCTTCCATAGAAGTGGTGTCATCCACCACCACTTTTTCATCTCTTCATCTCCATTGCTTAAGGATTGGGAAGAACTTGAAGAGGATCCATGGACAAACACCTTCAAGGTTGCACCAAACTTCTTGCACTAAGAGACCCACAAAATATGCTTTAAGAATTTATGGATGATTCTGTTAATGTATGTAGATGTTCTTATGTAAGTGGAAATCAAGAAACAAAATAAATTTTGAATTTAACACCTATACAATGTCAATGTAAAAGAGTTTTATGGTGACAGTTAATCACAACTTTTCATTTACATAACTGTTAAAGTATTAATTGATAAAGTCAATAAACTTGTTATACATAAAAGGTTGTGATAAACTGTATCTAAAACTTTTTGCACTGACAGTATATAAGTATTTTTCTCATAAATTTTACATATTTTATTTTCTATTCCACAATAAATGCATGTACGATTAATCAATTATAAAAAGGTTATAATATAAAAAGAGTAATAAATGTGATATTAAGCTTTTCAAACAAATAAATAGAAACAATATTTTTTAAAAACTCCGATATTATGCAATTGCTTAATTATGCATATAAATACTTAAGTTAGTGTTCAAATAAATGCTAAAAATAAATCCAGCGCATATATTAAATATACTAACATTTACCGTCACTCTATCCATTGAATTGAATGTAGCTTGATTTACAAGTAGAAAAGTAGTTTCACTTTATTAAACTAGTACAATCAATTGTTTGAAATATTGATAAGGTGTTGTATAGTTACATTTGTCAAATTACCATCTAATGGAAAAGATGACTTACAAAAATAATTAAATTAATACAAAAAATTTAAAAAAAAATGATTTGCAAATAGAGAGTGGAGAGGGGGGTTAGTATTATCAAGAAGTAATTAAAATTTGACGTCACGACATTATATTTGAATTACATCAAATTAATTTTTAAATGATTATTCCTTTTAATTTCATTAAAAGACTAAAATCATGTATTTTACAAGAGACTCAATGTCTTATTTTAAGATTGAAAACAAAGACTGCAGATTTTGAAAAATAGGAGAATTAAATATTCACATTTTAAAATGGGAGATCAAAATTAAGAATTTTAAAAATAGGTTTAACCCTAAAAAAAACTTTTCATGTTTCTTTTGGTTTCCCTATAAAATGACCAATGTGACTGAAAGGTAATTTCCTTTTGCTTTAGAAATGGGTAGTTTTCTTTCGAATTGTTTTCTAGTTGTTAATTTTTTTATTGACAGTGTTTTAAGTACTTGTAACAGTTGGAGATTTACAAAAGAAAAAAACAAAAGCGAAGAGAGAGAACAAGCATGGGATTTGGAATGGTGTTTATAAGCATAAATATTTTGGTTGGAAAAAAACAAAAAAGGTGAAAGCAGAAACAAGAATGGAAATGGCATGTAGCTAGAAGAATAAGAAGAAGAAGAAGAATTGTATATATATATTTACGTAGAAGCAAAGAATGAATGGAAGGGGAAGGGGGAAGGGGGAAGGGGGAAGGGGGAAGGGGGAAGGGTGAAGGGTGAAGAAGAGTCATGGGCAGTGAGGATTGTTGCCTGGCCCCCCATAGTAGAAGTATGTACCCCATTGGTTACTATAAGAGCTGTGGATGTCATAACAATTGGTGTTCTGAGCCAGTGTTAAGATATTGTGCACCGAGCTCAGAGTATTGTCCGTGTCTACTATTTCAAGGTTACGAAAATAGCTTGCTTTTCCAAACCCATCTCCCGCGAAGTGACCCGACCCCATTTGTGTTGATGTGTGCTGCCCATTGGCACGTGTGTTCACCACTTCACCACCCCACTCCACCATCGTCGCATGTCTGCCCAAGTGTGTGAACAATTCTTCCGGCCAATACCCTACCAATGTCCCATCACCAAAACTCATCCACCAGTTCCCCACTTTCGGGTCCTGATTCATTAATTAACATTACCAAAGAAAATTCAATACTTAGTACATAATTTGGACAAAGTTAAAGCCATTAATTAATAACCTTCCAGATGAGGATGGTGATGTCATATTGGTTGGCATCATAAGATGAGATGGGGGAGATGGCAGCTCCGATGGCTATTCCGCCATTTGTTTGCACAAAACCCGCACAAAGAAGGTTGTAGCATCCGGTTGCTTCATATGAGTCACTCTGCATCACCCACTATATATAAGTAAGCCTAGCTCTAATAATTAGTTAAGGGTACGTAGTTGATTGAAGCAAAGAGCTGACCGTCCAGTAAGTGAATAATCTGGGCCTGCTATCACCATAAAGCTCCGGACTGACCTGACTAGTAGAACAATCAAAGCTTGAGAGAGAGGGCATTGCACCGCACCAATGTCAAGACTCAAGCCCAAAAAAGAGAGAGAGAGAGAGTGGATCGATTTGGAAAATGGAAATGAATACCTGCCATCCAGCTTCAATGCTATTGAGATCTGAACCATCAAAGGAGCCTGAAAGAATCCAAATTTGAGAGAGGCTGAACTCGTTCACTACTTGGATCGAAGGTTCCCACACGTTTATCGTTGCCTTTGCCCCGTAAACCTCTTCTGTTGATCCCGTGTACGCGATCGCATGCTACAACCATATTTATTTCCATGCCTATTTGATCACCTTCTTCTTACTATTATTTATGCCTTTATTACTTCATTTTAATTTATCTTTACAAATCAAATATTTTATTCTTAATTAAATTAATAACGTAATTCAAATTAACATTCTCATATTCAACAAAATACAATGGATTTTTCCTAAAATTTAATTATTAAGATGGGATAAAAGAGACATTTTATTAATTTAAATCCTAATAATCTATAACATATATGCTAGTTAGAACCAGCGCTCACCCAAATTAACACAGACCTCTATTTTAGTCAAATAACCTTATAAATTAGTCAAAATAAATTTTAACTTTACTCAAATATCTGCAAAAAAACTGCTCTATTTATTTCCATTATATTATCGTATACTTTTCTATCTTTTCTTTCTATTAATATTTTTCTTCTAGTTGTAAATAAAAAGCGTAACACTTTATAGTTTGTTGGATAAAATTAAGCAATAATTTCTTTTAATAATAATATTGCAGAATAACTAAATTCGATGAGTGTAAATGCTCATCGGTCCCGGTCAAAAT
The DNA here is from genome assembly GCA_037954015.1 of Psophocarpus tetragonolobus. NCBI lineage: Eukaryota > Viridiplantae > Streptophyta > Magnoliopsida > Fabales > Fabaceae > Psophocarpus > Psophocarpus tetragonolobus. Next base: position 79,691,072 of record CM075691.1, read on the forward strand.
TAAATGTTGACACGTATTAATGACATTAATTGCCAACTCCTTATTTATGACGAAATTCAAAAAAAATGTTCCTCTACAGTACTTGATGAGTTTCACTTATACATTTATGTAGAACATTTCATCTGGTTTGTGATTTTTTCCCTAGCAAGTTTGTTTAATTATCTATTAAAATTTTTTTAGTAACTTCTAGTATTTTAAAAAATATTATTGATGTAGTATTTTTTAAAAATCTAACTTTTAACTTTTAATTTTTCATATGATTATTAATTTTAATTTGTCCTTGAATATTAATTTATTAAATTTTATTTTTTATTTATATTTATTATATTTTTTATTTATGCCATTTTATATTTTAGTTATTTTAATATATAATTTTACTAGTCACTTATATAATTTAACAGTTAAGTAACTTTCAGTTATCAATAATACTTATCAAATTGGAATCTATACAAGATTTCGCAATAATACTTATTTTTTTATAAGGTGCAATAATACATTGAAATTTACAAAATGCTTGCCATATAATTGATACTACATGCACATTGCACAAGTAATGTATAAATTTTATGCGGTTATCTTATGACAAACTGGTGATAATAAAAAAAGAAAAATATGTGTCCTACATCTATCAAACTTAGTGATAAAAAGATATATAGGAATATTAAGATGTATGAGGTAATAAAATGAGAGAATAAAAAAATAAAAAATATTAATAAGATGTATAAATTATGCATCTTCCATAAAAAAAAATATGACATCTATTAAGGCAAGTATATGCAGAGGGTTAAGTGATATTGAAAGGGAAATAAAATGGTATAATAAAAGTGGTATGGAGAGTTAATGAAAAAAAAAAGGTTTGAATAATGTACATGTTGTTGATGAGTGTACCTCATGGCCATTGCCGGCGTCGGAGTCACTGCGGCGGGTGAGAGAAAAGCGTGGCTGTTTCTTTCCAAAGTGAAACAAAGACTTTGCTCTCAACACGTCATGCACTCTGCTCCGCCGTATCGGAATCGTTCCCCTTGGACACCGCGTCCCATTTTTGTGCCACATTTGCCATTCTTTCTCTTTCTCTTCTCTCTTCACCTTCATTCCCCTTGGCATATTTGTTGGTGCCTTCTGTTACATTCATTATTCACACTAACTTAGCCTATTCACATTCGCCAATTTCAATGTCAATCAAACTGTCTATATATGTGTACCTGCATCTTGTGATTCTTTAAAAGGGGATGATCTAAAGCTGCTTGTTTTCTTTTGTGCACACAATCTATGAGATCACCGTCTGGACTCTGAAATAATAGGATTCCACATCATCAACTACTCATGATCATTATTACATAAAAAAAAAAAAAAACAAAACAGGAGAAACAACCACTTTTTTGTACGTTCACAACTTAGTGTAGTGTGTAAAAATATTAATTACCTCAATGGTTAGGACAGATGGCTTGTTAATGTTGTCCAAGTGTCTCTGAATCCTTTGGAGTCTCAAGCTGCTGACTTTCCTATAGCTTGTGTAATTTAAGGTTCTGGATTCAACCTCAAGCGTTTGCAGCAAAAGGGCCAAGAGGAAACCCAGAAGGAGAGGAGCATAACAAGAACAGACAACAGTACCCATTATTTGCCTTTCAGTGTCAAGAAAGAAAATGGTGGGTAAAGTGGAAAACCATTACTAGCAAAGAAAACAGCAGAGAGTAAATCTAACTTTCATGGGTATTTCCTTATACCACACCCAAAGACAGAAAAGAGAGTTGCTGTAATTAACGGGATCTCTCTCTCTTAATAGTATTAATGGTGGTGGGTGAGGTGAGGTTAATTAAGCTGCTGCCAGACACCCTCTTGGACCCTCAGCAGCAATATAATGATTGTTTACATTTAATTCATCGTATATGTTAATGGTGCATTATGATGATCATCATGTCCATGTACACAAACATTTCTGATGCTGTTGGAGAATGCACAAACGTTGGAGAAAGCTGTGGTAGTGCTCACCTGTTTGGCTTCAAATTTGAAATTTATTGAAAGCAATATAAAAACTCAGACCTACCTAACCGAAAACAATTTCCTTTTTAATGCACTTCTTCAATGTTCATCTGTCACCATACACTTTGCCATTAATATTTTCTTTTACTACTGCTCTGAGCCTTCCTTTGAATAGTTCAATTTCTTAGTTTATCTTTTTTTTTTTTTAAAAAAAAAAAAACTTACAAATTCATTAAAGTGAACGCTCAAAAGGTTTTGTGTGGTATGTCCATGCTGCCTTCGCTACCTCACTTTTCTTTTCAATATTATCGCCTAAAATTATGTAATAGTAAAATCTAATTAACCGGTGTGTATATATGTAATAGTAAAATCTAATATATTTGGGAAAAGAATTACGAGAAGGCTACTGATACATTTCTTAATATACTTTCTATTATTAATTAAAATTTATTAAAAACTATAAAATTAAAAAAGAGTCGTTTAATAATAAAAATGAAACTTATATAATTTATTATTTTTAATAAATTTTAATTGATAATAAAATGTGTTAAATAGTGTGTTGCTAGTATTTTTCAAGAATTATATTCTTACCTTTGTATTTAGTAATTTTGCTCCGTTTTTCTAAGTGGAAAATGAAAAAAAAAAAAAATTGTTACTGATTTATAGAGTAATAATGTTTCATGTTGGTTTTGTACCCTCCCCCGCTCAAGATGAGCTAGTGATTATACTCTTCCAATAATTTTTTATAATTTAATTTTTATGTTTCTCCATAACATTACCTATCTTACTTTTCTCTGTTTTGTTCTTTTTCTCTCCATATTTCAAAACAAGTGGGTAAAAATATGAGGAATATGTCTATATATTGCCCCTCTTCCATGTCAATTGTCACTTGATTAAATAATTTTTAGCCAATTCAGATTAAAATTATTTATATAAGAACGACAGCAAACACGTTAAGAGTTATAACAAATACTCTCAGAAAAAAACGTCATGGGAATAGAATCTCTCTTTTATGATTTTCAAAATTGATGATCACCAATAAAAAATTCATCATTCCCTATTTATCTTTCCCTTTTGTTACATACATTCTTTAATATTTAGACCCGTTAAGACATGGAATGAATAGAACAAAGCAAAATTAAAAATATTGTTGTAAAATAAATTAATTTCCAGTTAAAAGTCTCAAAGTACGCTTATCGAGAATCGAGTTTACTAAAACAAATTAATTCCTTAAAATGATTAGTAATTTACAATTTGAGTTTATATTAAGAGAGACTTGTTTTGTACCATAATTTGCTACTGATATCTTTGAGTTTTTTGAATGAGAAGTTAAGTTTGTTTACTTAACTAAATATAAGACATGATTTAAGATATAAAAACGAATCTGTACTAAAATCTATTTAAGGTTTGGACTTTCATATACTGAGATTGAAGTGAGAAATTATTTAGTCAACGTAATAAGAAGACCTATGCATGTAGTGTTTAGGAGAGAGATTATTAGACGATAGTTCACTACAGTATTATGAGAATATCTTTATATTTAAGCTTTATTGTTTGACTTTTGAGTTTAGAGTTTCTTAGAAATATGTTAGATTTTCTCGACTCTATATCAAGAGTTTGAAAAAATTTTCAAACATTTTTAGTTGATTCTTAAACCTTTGTGTTTTTCATGAGCTCTTCTTCCATGGCTTCCCTAATCCCTTCCTCTTCCCCTTCAAACAATTTTCCACATTTTGTTGCGGAAAGACTTGAAGATTCTAACTATTTGTATTGGTGTCAACAAATCGATTTAGTTATCAAATCTCACAAACTTTATTGATTTGTTGTTAACCCTGTAATCCTGGGTATGATGTTTGGAAAACATAGGATCAACTTCTTCTCACCTAGCTGTTGGAACCAAAGGGACTCATTGAAGAATTGTGGAGTTTTGGTTTTGCTTTTCTCTCTTTGTTTTTTTTTAAAATCAATTTTATGGTACCAAACAGGTTTATACGTGTGGTACTTGTATTATGTGTTTTAGATAGGTTTGAGAATGTGTTTGGGATAGTTTTGGATAGATTACATAGGTTGGGTTATGCTGAAAAAGCTTCAAAAATGGATTTTTAGGCAAGGTAATCGATTACCTAAAAATGGTAATTGATTACCTTACGAGAATTTTTTAGAACTGAAATTGATGCTCTCTATGGTAATTGATTACCTAATTTCAATAATCGATTACTCCTGAGAACAAGCACTTTTGTTCAGTTTTGTGCACGATATCAGGTAATCAAGTAGCTAATCGATTACTTTACATAAAAACTGATATAGAAGCATTTTGAAAACAGATTTAACAACTTTTGAACAGTCCAATCAAGTGTTTGCTTCTCACATACGATTTGTAAGAATCCTCTCTAAGATTCATACCCATTTTTTATGATTTGAAAGTGCTTCCAATTCAAGATTCAAGGAAGAGACTCCATTGAGTTCTAATATTTCTTTTTGGGTATTCTTCACATCATGTGATATTGTTTTGTACCCTATATGTGTTTTTGCACTAGGTTTACAATCTCTTGAGGTGTTTTTGAGATTGTGGGAAAATCTTGCAGTGGGGTCTTGCGAGTGAGATGTTGTGAGTTGCGGGGTGTCACAGTGTAGCAAACTCTTGTGGTGCGCAAGAGGAAGCCTCCTATTGTGTGATTTAAATCTTTCCGGGATTAAAATCTATATGTGTGGTGTGCATGTACTGAGATTTTAGTGGAAAACAGATTAGCGGAAGGCTAAGTCTGTAAATTGGATGTAAGTCAGTTGGACCGAACTAGTATAAATCATTGTGCAAATTCTCTCTTTCTTAAACTCTTTAAATTTAGTCTTTATTGAATTCTTAGAGCACTAACATCTAGGTTTTTGCAGTTGAATTTGATTCATTATGATTTCTTGCAGTTGATTTAGATCTTGATATATAATTACTTGACTTTAAATTTGGGTCTTTAACGCATATTTTGTGGGTTTGATTTTTCACTCTTTCTACTCCTCTATTTTGATTTTGAACTATTTGATTAAACATTCTTGCTAAGTTTCTCGGCTACTTTGTTTGAAATCATCATTGGAGGAATTGATTTAATTGGTGTTTTGCCTTAAGGGTTGAATTCTTGAAAACCCACTTTTACAAAAGAAGGTAGATTTTGAAAATTTCAAAAAAGGGTTTTTTTTAAAATACTCTTATACTATTGAATAGAAAATTTTTAAAAATAATTTAGTGAATCTATTCAACCCCCCTTCTAGATTCCCCCTGGGACCAACACTAGCTACAATCGACATTATCAAAGCTTATTCTCTCTCGTGTTTTTGGCTTAGTTGAATCAAATAAAGTATGGGAGAAAATCCACAATCACTTTAGAACTCAAACGAATATGTCAATTCCACTATGCTCTGCAATCCATCTCTCTGACGACAAATCGATGTGCAATTACTTGATGTAGATAAAAAACATTTAAGATGAATCGTCAGTGTTGGAAGTTCGATTCTGCATTATGAATGAATATGTTGATGCAATATTTGAAGGCTTACCTCAGAATATGCTCCTATTATCTTTGTAATCAAAAGTAAGTTCAATACTTCATCTATCATCAAAGTTGAGGAATTAAGCATGAATCGTGTTTCAATGTTTTTGAAAGAATGTGTTTGCTTCTTCTCTCAACCTCTCTCAAACTCTCTCATGTTCATTCAAACTCTAATTTGTCTTCACAACATGATTTTGGCAGTTTCTTTCATGCTAGTGGTTCTCGTGGTGGTTATAGTGGTTGAAGCATTTCTGGCAGTGATTGACATAGTGCTTTCAGTAAAGGTCGCAATGGTTGTTTTACCAATTTTAAGTGTCAAGGTTGTCTAAAATTTGGTCATACAATTAACATTTTCTATTATCGTCCTAATGCTTCTTATCAACCTTACGACTCCTTAGTGTTGTATGATCCTACCACCAGTCAATCTGTTCAGCTTAGTTCCACAAACACTTAGGTGAATTCAAACACCAAATCTTCCAATCAGGCCACACCACAGTAATCAACATTGGTGTTATGCTTGCTAACTCTTCTATTGTGGGTAATAGTCACTCTACTTGGGTGCCAGACTCTAGTCCTTCATTTATGTTATAAGTGATACTCAAAACATACAACAATCAGGGCTCTTTAAGTGACTTGATCAAATCTACATTGCCAAAGATAACAATGTTGTATTTGAATTTTCTGCTAACACATGTCTTGTTAAATCTTAGGCGACCAGTGAAGTCCTTATTCATGGTTTTTTTGGTGTTAACGGATTCTACTATTTTCCCAACATCCATTTAACTACAAGTTTTTCGAGTCTATGTTATCCACCTTTATGTTGTTTGCTATCTCTTCATTTGTTTGGAATAAAATTTCTATTGTAACTCCTCAATCTAGTACTTGTAGTTTGTGTAGCTCTAGTTTTTATGGCTTAGTAAGCTTGGCCACCTAAACTCTCATGTACTCAAACTTGTTCTTAATAGTTCTAATATTTCCCATATTAATAAAAAATGTTATAGATATCTATTCCTTATGTTGTGTTGGTTGATAAATCATTTTATTATACACACTTCATATATTTATGTATTCTACATTCAATTTTCTATTTTCTATATTTTGCATTATTTCATTCTTTGTATTTTGCAATATTTTGTTTTCTGTTTTTTTGTAGTTTTCCTTTTATTTCTGTATTTTGTAGTTTTCTTTTTCTCTATTTTTTTGTATTTTTAGAAATTTTCTATTTTTTATGCATTTTATTGTTTTCAATTTTGTAAAATTATGCAGTTTTCTATGTTTTTATTTTCTACTTTTAAAATTATTTTTTCCATCGAATTGGGTGTATTTGTGTAGAAGTATTTTCATTCCTTAGTTGATAGGTTTCTTACTTTAATTTTTCCTGAGATGTTTGAGCTTCCATTGACATTTTCATCACATTCTTTTTGTAAATGTACGCATTTATGTTTCTATGCATTGTAGTTTTGCGTAAATTCTTTATTTACATCTTATTCACATGCATAATTGAAATGTTTAGGCATTCTTTCTTTATAATCACTAGCCAAATAGTTTTCCTATCATTATTACCATTGCTTTCCTCCTCTAAGCCTTTTACCCGTTTTGTTCATTATCCTATCCCTTAAGTATTTAATCTAAAAAACATGTTTGTCCTTATCTTAGGAGAGAAAAGGGATTTGGAATCTTTTTAGGAATGATTTCATTGATAAGTATCGGGGTATGTTCAATTTGAGTAGTAGTGATTGTGCATGGTCGAAAAGTAGTTAATTTTTTTTGTGTTGTAGGAAAAATAAATATGATCCTGTCGAAGCAAAGAAAAAAGGAAAAAAAATTGAAGCGTCAACGAATAAAAATTTGAAAAAAATATTTAAATTTGATGTTTGCTATTTTTTCTAGTTTGCTAGTTTTTCTAGTTTTGTTTCTTTATTCACTTTTCTCTTCTCTTTTCTTTGATTTATTAGCTCTGATCCTTTTCTTTTATCCCACCTTTCATCTTTAATCTTCGTCCCATTACAACCTTAAATAAAGTGTTTTTTATCTTTTGTGCATGTGCTTTGAGTGATAGAATTTAGAGACTTGTCAATATTGGTTGTACTAGTTGCATGACATGCTTGAAAGTAACACAAAGTCTATATACACTTGTTAATTGGGTGAGAATTAATAATTTGAGATGTTATCATTTTTTTCCATTTTTTAGATTTTCCTTATTTACTTGTTTGGTTCATTATTAGATTGAATTCATGTTGCTTGGTTACCTAGATTCTTGGTTTGATTGTATTATCTACCTTTTGTATCTTTTTGGAGTTTTTTGGATTGTGTTTTGAGTTCTTCATTTCTGTTATGTTTTGTTATCTTTTTAATCTTCCTTTTCATTTTGGAATCCTTTTTATTTTCATCTTTAGTTTTTCTTTTCTTTCTTTGTTTTCTTTTAGTTTTGCCCAAGAGTGCAATAGTTCAAGTGTGGGAGAATTTGATAAAGCATTTTATTATATACACTTTATATATTTTTATCCCTTCTAGTTCTATAATTTTTTTATTAATTTTCTTATTTATTTTATTTTCATATTTAGGCCATGTTTGGACTTTTCTCATATATGTTTTTCTTATTTTACAGGTTAAGACTTACTTGAATTGGACTTGCATTTAGCTAGTTATTTTTATATTTTTGTATTTTGTAACTTTCATTCAATTGTAATTTTTAGTTTTATTTTCTACTAGTTATTGTTGGGTTTTTCTAGGTCAATTTCGTTTTGGGTCAAAGCCCACTTTAGTGACAAATTTAGAGTCCATTTAGAGAGAATATAAATATGCTCATAACTAACTGTAACAACTTTTTCCTCATTTTTTTAGAATTTAGTTTCATATCTAGTTTTCTCTCTTTCTTTCTCTATAAGATTAATTATCTCAATGGTAAAGATCATTGTTTAGATTCTTTTATTTCTAAAAACCTGTTTACAACAATCCTTGGAACTTGTTCACACTAGGGCTCCTCACATGTTGTTTTTCATTCTGGTTTTATTTACTATGTGTCTTTTATTGATGCCTTTTCTCAGTACACTTGCATTTATCCCTTGAAATAATCAAAGGTTGAGACATTTATGGCCTTCCAACAATTTAAGACCATTGATGAATTATAACTAAACACTAAACTTAAGAGTATCCAATTTGATTGGGGTGGTCAATTTCGTGCTTTCACATACTTTCTCAACAATCATGGCATTATTCATAGGCTTATTTTTCCTAATACTCATAGTTAAAATGGTGTTGTTGAGTGCAAGCATCATTATGTTGTAGAGCTTGGTTACCTCTTTCCTTTTGGGATTATACCTTTATTACTACAGTATATCATATCAATAGGTTACCTATTGCCTCTCTTAACTTTGGCATTCCTTAAACTCTTTTGTTTAAGAAAGTTCCTAAGTAGAACATTTTGAAAACCTTTGAGTGTATTAGATTTTCTCTCTTAAGGCCCTATAATTCTCATAATTGGATTTTAAGTCTCAAGAAGGTCTTTTGTTGGGTTACTCCACCACTCATAAAGGTTATAAATGTCTTTTTTAAGGATGTCCTTTTTAATGAACATTGGTTTCCCTACTCTGATTGTTGGAACTAAAGGTTTTGGAAAGCATGAAGTATCCCTTTTGGTGTTTTGGTTATGAATTTTACTTCTTATTTTTTCTCTAATCAATTTTATTGTACCAAACACGTTTGATGGGTGTGGTACTTGTATTGTGTGTTTAGATACGCATGAGAATGTGTGTAAAGAAGTTTAGAAATAGATTACATAGGTTGGGTAGTGCTGAAAAATCTTAAAAAGTGAAAACTATGGTAAGGTAATCAATTACCTTATTATGATAATCGATTACCCTTCGAGGAATTTTGGGTATTGAGATTAATGCTCTTGTGAGTAATCGATTACCTATGGTGTTAATCAATTATTCTAGAGAAGATGCATTCTAGACCAATTTTGAACAGGATATCAGGTAATCAAGTAGGTAATTAATTATCCTGCTTCAAAACTCAAATAAAAGCATTTTCAAAACTGATTTTAACTAACTTTCGAAAGGTCCATTGAATGTTTGTTGCTTTTAACTGTTTTACCCAAATTCTCTCCAAGAAGTATACCCATTTTTTATGATTTGAAGGTACAAAAAATTCAAGATTCAAGGAAGAGACTACATTGAGATTTGATCTATCTTGCTAGGTATTCATCACTAGAGGTAATATTGTTCTATACCCTCTTTTGTGTTTTTGCATAATCTTTGACAATATCTTGAGGCGCTCTTTAGATTGTTGTGAAATCTTGTAACGAGGTGTTGTGAGTGAGGTGTTGTGAGTGACAGGGTGTCATGGTGTAGCAAACTCTTGTGGGGTACAAGAGAAATCCTTTTCTTGTGTGGTTTGAATCTTTCTGGGTGTAAAATTTTTATGTGTGGTGTGCATGTACTGAGATCTAGGTGAAAGCAGATTAGTGGAAGACTAAGTTTTTAAAAATATTTTGGTGAATCTATTCAACCCCCCTTCTAGATTTCCCCCTAAGACCAACATTGATTTGTTTCCTAGTAAAACCTCCCCATCATCTACTTCTAACTATTTTTCACTTAAGTTCAATCTCTCTATCCTACCATATCCTCTCTTATGGCTCCACCTTCTCCATGGTGTCACCAACTCTTCTCCAAGATGAGATGTTGAAATGAATCTTCTTCAAGGGCTGAAATAGGTGTGAAAATGGGGCTTATGAAAGGTGAAAGTGATTAATGAAAAATGGAGACAAAAGAATGGTGTTTTGGGTGATGGTGGTTGGATGGTGTCTCTTTGGCTAGCTCACTTCACTTAAAGAGAGTGAATGCCAATCCTAGGGAGACCCAAGATCTTTCTAAGGTAGAGAGGAAAGGAAGGGGGCAAGAGATCCCTAAATGACTAAGGAAGAGGAATGATGAGGAAAACTCTCTCAAATATCCAATATATCCAAAGTGACTACATGTAGTCTAACCTAGGGTATTTAAAGAGTGGGTGGGAGACCTCTAAGCCCTTTGCATGAAATTTTGAGAGCTAAATGTCTCTCAAATGAACCCTAAATGGACCTCAAATGAAATGTAGGTTCCTCCTCCCCCCTAAATGACTAAAATACCTTTGTGTCTAGAAAATGAAAGAAATGGACTTTTGACCTCACAAGTCAAGGTTTAAGTCCCAAAATAAATCCTAAACTAATTTTCCCCATAATAAAAAGGCTAAATAAAAATACACAATAAAATCTTAAGTGATCAAGGTTCCCCAAAATACAAGGGAAGAATAAGGAAAACAAGCAAAATACTAGGTAAATGCACTAAAGTCCGCACATGTGACCAATGCTCTTGGTGTGGTATGACCTTCCTCTTTTTCTATTCTTCTTGCCTTGCCCCAAGGATGGTCCTCCATCACTCTCTCACCAATATTCTTGTGTCTCCTTCGCTTATTTTTCATCCAACTATGTCAACACCCCACACTTGTTTTTTTTTTTATCATGTTACTACTCCTGCTTTTGTATCTATAAATGCTACCTCTACATTTAATTATATTGTTGCAGATGTTGTTGTAGATGTTGTTGTAGCTCCCTCTTTTGTTCCTATTATCACCCCAAATGTGCATGCTATGCAAACTCATTTTAAGTCTGGTATCCATAAACCCAAGATCCATTTATCCCTATTCCTTGGTCATTTTTAACCCATAACTATGAAATCTTCCTTTGATGATTCAAATTGGTACTTTGCCATGAAGCAGGAATGTTTTGCCCTACTGGAAAACAACAAATGGGACCTTGTATCTTTGCCTCTTCATAGACATGATATTGTGTGTAAATGGGTTTTTCATGTTAAGGAAAATGTTGCTAACTCCATTAATAAATACAAGGCTCGTCTTGTTGCAAAGGATTTTATCAAGTTCATGGTTTTGATTTCCATGAAACTTTTTCTCCAGTTCTTAAGCTTTTTACCATTTGCATTATTATCACAATTGCTATCTCTAATAAATGGCCTCTGATTTATCTTGAGGTCAATAATGTGTTTCTCATAGTGACTTGGAACAAACAGTTTTTATGACACACCCCATGGATTTGAAGATGCTGATAAATCCCTTTTGTGCAAGCTTTAAAAACCTTTTTATGGTCTTAAACATGCTCCTCATCAATGGTTTGATAAGTTCAATACAACACTTCTTTAGTCTGGCTTTCTTGCTAACACATGTGATTGCTCCCTATTTTTATACAACCATAATTCTAAAATTGTATTTCTGCTTATTTAGGTGGATGATATCATCATTATTGGAAATTCCTCTACCTTGGTTCAACAACTTATGAATAAGTTGAACTTTGCTTTCTCTCTAAAGAAACTTGGGCAAATTGATTATTTTTTCGGCATTGAAATCAAATTCATCTTACCTACCTCTCTTGTAATGAGTTAAAGCAAATATATTTATGATTTTCTTCGTAGGACTGAAATGGATAAAAGCCAACCAACCTCTAGCCCTGGTTTTGGTTGAGTTGTGCCCATTTGATGGAAGGGTAATCAACTTGGTCTTGTAGGCATCTTCTAGCATGTGGACTCGGGCTACATTAAGCAGATTGTAGTGTTCATACCTCGAGCCTCTATATTGTCTCCTCTTAAAGGTTCTGTCATGGTTGGTGTGCAGCTTTTCCTTCTGGTCTTTATGTGAGAAGTCCCCCTTCTAACTAATGTCATCTTGGATATTATCCTTGAAGGCGAAATATTCTTCAATTTGGATAAAACTTGAAGCTCGAGCTCACAACTAGTCCATATCGAGTGTTGTTCCTACAAAGACTATCTACAAAAAGCTTTAATGGCTATGAACATGGAGGGTAGAGCAACTTCAAGGTTAAGGCGCCATTCAGGGTGGTTTTGAGTTTCTGGTATTTGGTTTTGAAATATATTTTGAAAACAGAAACGTGTTCGACAAAAATGATTCTATTTTGGTTTTTGACTCATTTTTGAAACAATTTTCACTCAATTTCAAAAACAATAAAATTTAGTTTTCAAATTTCTGTTTCTGTTTTTATTTATGTTCATTACTTGACGTCACTTGTTACCATTGACCATCACTTCTGACCGACGGTCACTGGCTGCCACCTCTAACCAGAAGTCATCAGCTGCCACCGTTAACTGGAAGTCATCAGCCTCCATCCAACGGTCACCGACCACCAATTTTCACCGGTGGTCATCAGGTCCCACCTCCGTCCAGAAGTCATCGGTTGCAACCTCCGATCGATGGTCTTCGTCGCCAGCTCCAACCGGCGGTCATCGGCTGCCACCTTCGACTGGCGGTTATTAACCGTCATCTCCAATCGGCGGTCACCAGCCACCACCTCCGACCAGCGATTACCAATTATCACCTTTGACCGATGATCACTGGTTGCCACTTTCAACTAACGGTCACTGGCCACCACCTTCGACTAGTGATTACCGACCACCACCTCCAATCATTGGTCATCGACCGCTGCCTCTGACCACCAGTCACCAACCACTACCTCCAATCGCTAGTCACCAACCACGACCTTCGATCGTCAATCACCGACCGCCACCGTCAATGACTATCTTGACTGTTTTGGTTAAGATTTGAAAACAATATTTTAAATTTGGAAACAAAAATAATGTTGATTTTAAAATTTTGAAAACTTAAAACTAAAACTAGTTTTTGTTTTTATAAATTTCAAAACTAGAAACCAAAAACCACCCCAACGAGGCCTAAGGTTGTAGATCAAAATTGACATAGGTGTGAAGCCCTTCATAAAGCTTCGTAGAGACTCATTCTCATTTTGGCATAGGATTGCTAAGGCTCCTAAGGTAATGTGGTAAGGCAACTCATGGTGTATTATCCACAAAATTTCTAAATGAGTTCAACGAAGTTGTGGATTGAGTTGAATGAAAGCTTAGGGAGTTGAGGCAGTCCCCGGGTGGTAGTACAACAAGTTATCTCTAGGATACGGTTGAATAGAAATAATAAAAAAAAATTTGTAAAATGTTTTCACAAAAATTTCTTTAAGAAGCTTTAAAAGAGATCTTAAGATGTAGACTTTGTCACCAACACTCTATTATTATATTTTTAAACATAGTTCAGAAAATATTTTCATAAATAACTTGAAGTAAAGTTAGTTACAAATTAAAAGACGTTTTGATAGAGATGAAGTAAGAACAAGTTTTATTCTAATTAACTTATCTACATTCAGCTATCTTTCAAGTAACTCTTAAAAGGTCTACTATATTCAAAGATATATAAACAAGTATTCTTACTGTGATTTCTAACTTAGAATAAGTATTCTAATCATTCACAGTGTCACCTTTAATCTCCCTTAAGATTATGAACAAGTATATTTTGAATTTAAGTCTCTCTTGGTTTTTCAACCAAACTATTTAAAATTTGTGTTTTATAACAAGAGATAAATCTTAGAAGAAATAATATTAGAAAGGCTTGCTTTGAAAAGCAATAACATTACTAGTGAAGAGTATACAAGTTCAACACTTAGTCAGACAATCCTAATCGGTGACAGATTTAGAAATTTTAAGTGTGGGATCATGCAAATTTTCAAAATGAAAATTATAAAAATAAAAATGTCACATATGTATACCTGGAATTTAACAGAGAGAAAACAAAAAAAAATTGAGATTTTAGTAGAAAATCTTCACCAAATAAAATATTATCAAATTAAACCTTAAAATGTAATTTAATTAATCTAAGAAGAAGAGTCATCAAGATAAAAGAGAAGCAACCAAAGATAATAACAGAAAAGTGAATCAATATTTATTGGAGATAAAAGAATAATAAAATAAAATTAATGCAATAATGACTAAAAGTTGAAAACAATAATTTAATCAGTAGAACCTTGTCAAACAAAATTTAAAATATTAACTTATCTTTTAATTTTTTTAAGTAAAAATTGTAACCACTAAAATAAAAAATGTTAACTTTAACATTTTAATTGGTATTAAATAAAAATGTAACTACAAAAATTAAAGAAAATGTTCACTTACTAAGTAAATATCTCTGTAACTATTACAAAAAAAGTATATTTTTAATTGTTATTGTGTAAATGGTTAAATTTAACTGTTTGTGAATTCAAATATATACATTATGTAAAGTTTTAGAATTAATTATTTTAACAATTTGGAAAGCAAAATAAATATTTTTAATCATAACTATTTGAAGAAAAGTTTTTTTTATATATAAATATTATAGATACTAAAATCCTAATATTGTGGTTTTGGGTCTAAGAAGCGACAGAGTGACCTAAGCTCTCCTCCTTCTACTGCCAATGTTTCTACCACTAGTCCCAGAACCTTTGTTGGAGCTTGTTGGCTCTGTTATAGTTTAGTGCTAAAAAGAAACCATTGTTGGTTAAGAGAGGTGAGTGCTTATAAACTACCATTGACTTCAATTCCTAAATAATATGGAACTTTGGGTGTACCAAAATACTGCTAAAATCTACTTTGTTAATTTTTTTAAATAATATATACGTAACTTTGAAATTACCATTTTATTGTAACATATAAATATTGGGGACAAGATTTAGAGTTTATTACAAAATTAAGTAACTATAAGTAAGGAAGAAGATAAATTATATTATGTATATATTATTACTAGATAAAAAAAAATAGTGGAAACAATTCTCTCCACACTTCCCATATATGTTCATCCTTGGTCCTGACACTAAGTGACCTGATTTCACAAAACTAAGTGGTTGCTTTAGAAATTGATTAGAAATATTTGGCATAACAAAAATCACTTAAGGCTTTTCTTTTTAACTTTCTCATGTTTTTATTCACGCAGGTTGTCCTTTATATAGGCATGAGTTGCATGGAACCATTAGATACAATGTAATATTACTTTCAAGAATACGGATATAGGTTTTTCTTTCGACTTTCTTTTGTTCTCTAACATTCATCTTACATGCTCTACTTTTCATTAGTATATATGTATTGCTAAAAAGGCATTGGAGTCAAGGTTATTAAAATCGAGAGTTTATGTAAACTCGTGAGAGTTCAGTAAATACGACTTGTAAACTCAACTTGTAAAATCGTAAGAATTACTCCAAATAATAAACTCAAATCCACATAATAAGTCTAAATTACTCCAAATAAGTAGAAATTATATTCGAAACACTTAAAATTTCAAAACCTTTAGACATAAGAACAAATTATATTCAACACATTCACAATTAGAGTCAACAAAGAAAAACACCACCCAAGAAATTTGTTCATGAATCTACTCATGAGTTTACTCCAATTTTACCCTGGATTTTACGAGTTTACTCTAATTTTACTGAATTTACTACTCTTCCGATTCTACATGCGATTTAACTCGTCAAGGACTTGTAAACTCGTACTTTTACTAGTTAACTCGCGATTTTGATAACTATGATTGGAGTCAAGTAGCATATTTGAAAAAGTTGTATCATCTTAGTGCGTTAGTTTTAGAAGATTGTTATTAAAGTTGAGTGCATGTCTTATACTATGTTCATCTAGTTGTGAGTCTATTTTAAGCACGATATGTCTCATGGTCCTTTGTCAATATAAATCTTTCACAAAAACATTATAACTATTTATTTCTTATCATCGAACTCTTTAGGGTATACATCTTAAACAGTGTAGTCTTATAAACACAAACCTTTAGTTTTAACACAATTTTAAATGACGTAAATTTGATAACACAACACTTTGTTAGTCATGTCATTCATTACCAGAAGATATTTGTAATATGTATCAATTTAAAGCCTTAAAAAATTATTAGATACCTAATAAAAAAAATTTAAAAGTTTAGATACTAAAATTATAGATACTCAAGATATTTGAGCCTTAACTAATATAAGTTAGAAATTTTAAATAAAAATTATAACTGTATGCAATTATGCTAAACACTCGTAGATAAAGTTTGCAACCCATAATGATTCCACAAGAACTAAAACAAAATTGTCTCTAGCAAAGACACCTATAATCAAACTAAAAAAATAATAGAAAGTCAACATACTTTAAGAATGAGTAGAAAAGACTTATTCTTTAACGCACCAAAATCGATTGACAACATGTGTCAAATATTATCAACTTATACATTCAATAACTTTACAAAAGATTAACTTTACAAAAGATTAACCAATCTATCTGTTGAGTTTAATTATATTAATTTATTGATCTTGTTTGACAAATTAAAATAATTTAAACTTTTTTAGATATTATTAAATAATGAATATTTGCATATTTTTAAATATCATATTTTTCATTAAAATTTACTGTAATAACCACCAAACAACTTTGAAAATTTGTAAGCTTAATCTAGTCAATAAAAATATAAAATTTAATGACTTAAGTTATCAAACCATTGAAGTGTAAATGTACTAAATTTTGACATATTAAATCAACAAATCATTACCCACCCACCCACGCAATAATTGAAACCAGTTACGCCTGTATTGCCACAAATTTTCCAATTTTGTCCCCGGGCGAAACCACGCAATCCATTCTAGCAAATTGCCAGTTTCTATTCTTTAACTGTTCTAAAGCTCACGTATGATAAATAACCCAGTCCGTTAGGCTAAAGCTATTAAATGTTTAAGCTCACATCTGATAAATCATATAAAAATACCACTTCCTCTATTTAATCAAGGCTTAACAAACTAGAATTTGAATGCAAAATTAAGGACATAAATAATGGCTAAAGATAAAACTCTACTGTAAAGATACTGTAAAAAGATACCTCTAAATATTCATCTTACCGACAATCACATGTGATGGAAAAAGAATCCAAGAATTCTTAGCAGCATCCAACAAAGCATATATTTTTATTTGCTGTTGAACCCTAATAATTCTTTTATTTTGTTTAGTTCCTAATATGTCATAACCTTTTTTAAAGTATTCTAAACGATTTTAACCCCTATAAACAAAAACAAAAAAGTTATTTAAAAAAAAAAAAACCACCGCAGCAAAAATTTACTGAAAATCAGGACAATTTAATATCATAAACCCAAATCATTAAACAATTTTAATATATCAAAATTATCCGTACAATCAGTAAATATGATCACGAACTGATGCTTCTCCCCAAGAACCATATTTAAAGGCTTGAAAGAACAAAAACCACCGTTGAATGGATAAAATAAAAAAAAATATATATTATCACCAAAATTGATTGGTAAAAGAAACAAAAGTGTAGCTACAGATAATTCGCTTCGTCTAATTTACAAATATATTGACATAACCAAAAATACCCAGGTGGGAAAAATTGGGTAAAAAACTAAAGCCTCAAATTTCTATATCTATATATTTTGACTATATCATAATGCCACCAAAACATTGGTTATCCACGAGAATTCTGTATGCCGACCAGCAAAGGAAAGAACATTTGACAAAAGACAATTAGCTAGTTGAGGTATCTTCGTCGCTGTTATCGCTGTCATCGCTGCACAGTAGAAAATGAGAAACTTATTCATTTTGTTTGACTAGTTTTAATTGGAAAGTAGAATTATGTATTCCCTCTTGTAGAACCCAAAATGACTGTTATTAGTTGCATGTCAGATTCATTATCATTTTATTTTCTCCCTATATATACAGGATTCAGTAAACTGTAACTATCAATCCTACTAACACTGCATAAGATTGAAATGATCATTCTGTAGAAATGCATATAAGTACCTATATTCAGGAAACTTGGATAGACGCCTGGCATCCAAGCCAGTGATATACTTCTGCGCTGCTTGAACATTTTCGGATCCTGGAAAACCCAAAACCATGAGTTAGGAGTGTATCTCCATTCCAAGTATCAGTTGTTAAATCTAAAATCCTATTCCATTAAACAGAAAGAAAAGCCTACTAAATAGTAAACAAATGTGATAACTAACATTGGTTGACACAAGTGGTAGTGACTTGTGTCTCTTAAAGTGGTCCAAAGTTCGAATTGTGATCATTTCACTTTGGATATGGAACAATCTATTTAGAAAGAAAATACCCACCTTGTATGCATTCAAGATCCTCAACAATGTTTAGTCATTGCTTCCGACGATGATTAATCCGTACAATTATGATGGTTATAAAAAAAATATGATATTAAAAATGTCAATGCCAGCAAAATGTAAAAGATTTTCCTTGATGTATGATTAAAGGTAAGCTGTAAGGGAAAGAGTGGTCCGGAAGTGTTACATAGATGGCTGATTCAGAGTAACTAGTTATTTCAACGCTGGCAAGCTCAGAAACAGATTCAAGCAAGAACTACCTAGGGTGCTTAAGAAAGGGTTGCAGATGAAAATAAAGGCAGAAAACATCCAATCAATTCATTAAATTGACAGAGATAAGGACTTCACGTCGAGGGACTCTACTTTTAAAATGATAAGAAAGCTTCACAATGAAGTTAACTACATGGATCAAATGCATAAATTGTTTTAGTGTGAATTATGTCGATACTTTATAGACAAAACAAACTATTGACCTTTACCTCTAACCATAGTCTTTCTGGGTTTCCCTCTACCTGATCTACTCTCCTTATCAAGACTTCTATAGGTATCCATTGCACATGCCAGAACTACCTAACCCTACTTCCTCTCTAATGCGTTCATTCTTAATCACATCTTGTTGAGCATGCCCAATCATCTGACATAGCATTATTATCTCTGCTCACATTGAGTTTATTCTTGTTAAATTAATGTTAGATGTTGGTTATTAGTTGTTAGCTGAGGTATATTATGTTTCATTTATTATTGTATGTCAGAGGTTGGTGGTAGTTGTATTCACCACTCTGAGTTTCTAGATTGTATTGTATCTCTATTTAATAAGAGATTCTAAGCTGAGTAAAGTGATCTCAAGCTTTTCTATATTCAAGTATTCTTTTGGTTGGATTTCTGCAACCTAACACTCAGTTCCATACAGCACAAGTCTTATATAGCTGCAGATTAAAATTTTCCCTTAAGCTTGGATAATACTATTTTGTCACAGATAAACACTTGAGACATTCTGCCATTTTATCCACCCACTTGAATCTATGTTTTACATCACTCTTTATTTCTCCATTATTTTGAATGGACGGAAGACATTTAAAGCATATGATTTGTTAAATGTATGGTCTTTAACTTTCACTATTAAGAAGATTTAATGAGCATCATACTAACCTAACTGTTAGATTTAGTTTAGTATATGGGTCTAAGCCCATTTCCTTGTATTTACCTATTGTATAGTGTATATATATAATATCTCCTTGGTTGTAATATACACAAGGATTCATGCATATTCAGCTCTTTCTACACTAATAATCAAACAAAGCAACATAAGTCAAGAGTTCCAAAACTGAAGTAAAAAAAGAACTAATCACTAGATTTCATTCAGAAAATCATTCAACTTCAAAGAATTACGATATGCTGAAAGAAATGTCAGCCAAAAAAGAAAATTCAAAACGTATGATTTGCATTTGATTATTGCATTTATGATTTCAAAACTAGACTCTTGGTCATCAATTATCCCATTTATTCAATGGTGCAAAATATATTGAGATTCGCAGGGGGCCTCAGGCCCTACTTAGTTGACTGACAGTGACAAAGGCTTGCGAAACTAAGTAGGGTCTCATAATGAGTCTGTGAGGGAACATCAAGAAAGAGTGGCATGCTTTGTTTGCTAAACAGGAAACATAGGCCCTTCTTCGGATGGAAATGTTTCGCCTTTGGAACGAAGATGGATGAGTAGAGGTTTGAGCTCGACCCGCTACGACTCCCTATCAGAGTAGGCCTTGGTTGCAGTTGATGCTATTTTGTTCATCGTATCTTCTCAACAAGCATGGAAAACATATATATGTTCAAAGAGTGTGGTAATCATAATAAACCACGCCCAACAATAATTGGCAACACTAGATAAACAGCATGTAACAAATGCAGGTTAAAGTACCCTTAGTTAGTTGGAAGGCATGTAGAGCACATCGTTCTGCAGCAAGTCTAACCGGAGTATTTGCATCTTTCAAACACTCTGCTAGTGCAGGACCAACAATGGTGCCTTGTGACATAATGGCTGAAGGATTTGCCTGTTAATGTTTCAAGAATGTAGACCACATAAACTTTCAACCATTTATTCTACAGGTAATACTTTGTCAAGGCAAGATTGTTCATGCACATACCTTGGCAACAGCTTTTATAGCAGATAAGGCCCTTCTTCTGACTTCACTGGAGTCATCATGTGTGGATGAAACTAACAACGAAAGAACATCTTTGTAAAGTAGTGTCTCAGAAGGATCTATCTGGGCTCTATAATGAAGGAGTCTTCCCAATGCCTTGGTTGAAGTTTCACGAAGAGGGAACTGTTTTATAGAAAATTAAATAAAATAAGACAATAACAATATAACAAGAAACTTATTGAACTTGAGAAATAAACAAAATTAACTCTGAAAAAAAACATAGAAACAATCTGGATTTTAAGTCAAATTTGAGTAGAAACATCAACACAGGATTTTTCCCAGAGCAGCAGTTTCCTCCTTTAAAACACTAAAAATAATAATCTGCAACTTAATCTCTTTCCAAACTTATATCACTATAATTATCACATCATAACATATAATTGCAAAGGTTGAAATTAATATAAAATAAAACCTCAATTACTTCCAAATAGAGAATTATAACTGTCTCATTCAGAACTTGGCTTATCAAAACTAATTCAGGATTAACATACCTTCTCATCCTTCAGGGTGTCTCTCAGGCAATCTACAATAGTTGGGAACAAGGAAGATGAACAAATTGTTGCTGGATTGTAATGAAACAAGGAAGAGATTGTAAGGATGGAACCATGCCTAGGTGGCCAGCTTGGTGAATTAGCTAGACTAGACAATTCTTGAATCAGCTCTGTCAGCTGAACATCTTCAAGGTACTGGAGTTATAGATACAAAACAATAAAAAAACATAATAAAAACAAAATCAAACAGTACAGGAGAATTAACCATCTGCAATAATTTAGGAAATGATAGTAAAGGTAATAACATTAATCTATTGAAGTGATCCATTGAAAAATAAAACACAAATAAATAACTGAACAAAGCTGAAGAGTAACACTAACATATTATAGTCATTCAAAGAAGCCTACTAGGAAATGAAAATCAGAGAAAACAGAGAAACATTTTGGTAAATACAAATACATTCAATAGTCTACAAACCTGTGTCAAGAAACCTAATATGCTAGAAGCATACATTCGAACTCGTTCATCGTCATTATTAATTAAATCCTTGAGAACACCGTAAAAACGATCTCTAACAGCAGAGCTCACATTCTTCCCAGCATTCTTCAAAACACCTTTCAAAGCAGTCAAAATAGCTTCACGAACACCACCATCCGATCCCTAAATAATCAAATTCCAACAGTTTTGTATTGGATAATCAATATTCAGCAATACTAATATGTTAAATTCGTAGTATTGCATCAGCTTAACAGCTTAAGTCTACATAGCAGTGATAAAATCACCTGCAAACTGGACAGCAAATCGCTAACTAAAGGGTCAACCCTGGTACTGAGTCCACTGAGCTTCCCAAGCGCCAGGGCAGCACTAGAACGAACAGTTCTGCAGTCACATTAATCTAATAAGCAAGAATGATAGAATATACAAGAGATTAAGAAAAGAGATCCCCAAATATCAATATTTCATTACAAATTAATTACAGTGAAGTATTAAAAGTAATTAGAACAGTTAGTTAGAGGTTGGAAGGACAGGAGTTTAGCTTAAAAAGGAGGATTATGGAACGAAGGAAGTGTTATTCAAGGTTGTAGAAATGAGAAAACCGTGCACAGGCTCAGTTGTAAAGGAAAATCCTTGGAGGAGATTTCTCTCATTTAATAATTGATATTCAACTGACAACAAAGATTTGATAGTTTTTCCTATCAATCTTTCACAATGATGAATTTAGTGGTGACAAAATACAGGTTATTAGAGTGTTGTGTATAGCTGCAGTTACAAAACTGCACCTTGGGTGATTTTGTAATTGTACATCTGTTAGTTTTTCTGTTTTCAGTTAGTTACAGCTGTTTCACAGCTCAGCACATCTTTAAATAGTGCTCTGTAACTATGTTTCAGTCACCATCAATAATAACAAACTCTCTTCACCTTACAGTTTTAGTTTCTCTCCCTCACCATGCTTAGGAAATCCAACAGAGGTGAAAATTGAGAGGGGACAATCTAGTGGATAGGTGCAATGTTCGAGCAAACAACGAAGGATCAAGCAACAGTCTGCATGTTTGGGAATTTTAAGTTCCATCAACACACCACCAAACACACAACTGATGTTGGATTCACCCAGGGAGGAGGTTGGATAATCAACTATGAATAAACTTTGGTGACATATATACTAGCCAATCCTCCCCTGCCAGAACAGTCAGAATAACATATCTGTTTTCTGTTTACTTCCTTTTAGTTTTATTGCTATATCTTCTCATGAGAATTTCTTATCTCAAAATTTGTATCTTCATCTTCATTCGTAATAAATTATTTGGTAATAAAAGAGAATACAAATTATGTATAATAGTTTTTTGCTTCTATAGTGTAGGATAAAAAAATGAAGTGTACTTACTTCTACAGTTTTTTGCTTTTCTCTTCTTTTTAGCCTAGTGTATTTGGGCTTCTCTGTTAGCTTGTGTGGGCTCAGCTGTTGTCTGGCACATTACTAGTTTAGCTCTCTATATTGGAAACTCTCTGTTCTTGTAACCAACTTTTACAGAATTAATAAACCAAAACAGAATTTTACACGAGTTCTATGAACTCAAAAAACACCCATTTGAGATTTCCCTACTAAATATTGGTCTTGTTAGCAACTCTGGTGACATATCTAACAAATATTTAATTTAATGATTAATTTATAACATGCCAAGTTTTGTAATTGTGTGATGCTGAAAGGTGATTTGCGTCTTTCAAATCATGACATAAGATCTACATAATACAAAGTTGAAGGGGGTAAGCTGCATATTTCCCTTACTACTAGATTCATATGGTAGTAAGAAACAATTAGTAAAGAAATCAACTTGGGGGGCAGGGAGATTATTTAACATCTCATGCAAACCTTGTACTATCCTGTAGACACTTGACAAATGTTGTTTGCAGCTGAGGAAGAAAAGGCTTCAGGGAGATTCCACCTTTTTTTATCATAGTAGTTAGAGTAGACAAAATGGCACTCTTCACCTGCCACGGGAATCGATCACCTATTATACGTATAAGAGGCCTATGACAAACAAGATTGGCAAAGTCAGAATGTAAAAAGTATATCCCCAGAATAATAAATGATCAAATATAGCATCTCACTTGGGTATGAAGCATTATTGAGATAGAAAATAAAGAATGAAAAATGAGGGAAAACTTGAGAGAGAAAGTGAGAAAATACTGAGATTTCTATTATTGTTAAAACTGAGAGGAAGAGTACAAATAAATATTGATACGCTTACACAGCTGTAACAGAGACATCTGACAATCAGTTATAGTACAGCTGCCAAAACTAACTGAAAACAAAACAGCTAACATACTTATAACAGAAAACAAACCCCAGGAAACAGTTGAAACTGTATATAATTAAAATAACAAGAGCAGCAAGATCAAACTCTTAATAAACCTATTGATCAAACTTGCTCTAATACCCATGTCAAGGATTCTATGACCTGGACCAAATTCAACCCCACAAAACTCCAAGGTGAGGACTATCCAAGATTATAAGCTCTATTTGTGTCATATCACTAGTTGAAGTAGAACTAAACCACCACCCTAAGGCTGAAATTAAGGCAGCCCTACAGAGACCACATTGCCACAGACAAATAATTTTATATCTTTAACAAATTAAGATTGCAAGACTGGGCTTTAAGACAGAAAATTTCAAAATCAAATCATTTTTGAGATGGTACATTCATACAACCCTGTCAAAGTGACAAACAATAAGGCAACAAAATATGAATTGGTTCGGTTAGTGTATAAAAATGAGACCAAAACATTGACAGAAATATTAAATTATAAAATATCATTACTCATTAGAGTTTGCTACACTAAAAATATGGAAATTTAAAAAATGATCTACATCAACAAATTTTTTATTAGATACCCTGTTATCGGGATGACAAATTCCTTCAGTGATTGTTCACTGGTCACTTCTATCAGTTCGCCAAGTCCCAGAGCAGCCTGCTCCCTCAATTCAGCAGATCCGCTTATGAGCCCCTGTGTGCAATATGTATAACTTGGAAAATGAATTTTATGTGTAAATCTTCCAGCTTTATCTATACCACACAATGTAAGATTAAAAAGCAAGTAATGGCTATATAGAGAAAATTTCTTAACTCTAAACTTTCTGCATATTTGTGGTATTATTTAAAAATTGTAATGAAAATAAAGTCAGGTGAAAAATAATGCATGAACTTAGATGAAAACACATTAAAAAGTTGCCCACAAAATGGTAAGATGATTTGTGCTTTCACTCAGCTGGAGTGAATGGGGAGACAATGAACAATGAGACAGTGCCACAGTGGAACTGCAAGACCACAGAAAAACATAAACTGACAGTCTGATAAAGTGATACAACAACAAAAGCATACAAAATGCTCAAAATTATACCAGGGGTACAACTTTTAATTGCATTGCATTAAAAGGACACTAGCATTTCATTACTTATTAAGAATGCAAAACTGCAAATTTCCTAAAAAGCGTAGACAGGATAAAGAAGCTATATAAACAAACCTCTAACTATACTAGGTTTTGTTTAAATATCCAAAAAAGAATGTGAAAATGGAAAGAATGCAGGTGAACTGCAAAACGTAGTTATCATAGATAATATAGAAGTTTCAATGGAATGAAAAGAATAGTACTTGGAGAAAAATTGGCAATATAGGCTGAAGCGCTTTTGGAAGACAAAATCCAGGTATGAGAATTGGTCCTCCCTGCAGATCAATTTTCACAAAACACATTCATAATTGTGCACATTAGCCATCAGGAACCTTCTAAGTTAGGAATGTGCTTAAAACTTAAAAGTAACAGCCTCACCTTCTTCTTTCTCCGTTCCTTATCTCGGGATGTTGATACAGCATCACGGACAAGTTTTATATAAGAAGGCAACACTTCCTTAGGTACAGACGTAATGACCCTAGACAAAGCTTCCCAACCAACCTATTGAAAAGCAAATTATAACAATATACTATATAGAAGATCTGTATATAATATTAACACAAACACTTACAGTAACAGTAGATGAATCAGGATCGCTTAGCAAGATGATTAGAGTTGATATCATGTTTGGAGCTTCATCAACCAGATATAACTTGCTATTTTTGAAGAAATATCCTATCAGATATGAACTAGATCTTCTGACAGCAGCCTGTAACACATCATCAAAAAGTGGACGAAAATAGAGTGAAGGCATCAAGGAGATAGATGAAGGGCATTTTGAGGTATATCAGTTATTACAAGAATATTACCTGACTATCATTAACACCTTTGACAAGCTCTGATATGAGTGGCTCAAGACCTTCTTCATCAATAACTGAGACCACTGTTTGAGCAGCTTCCTTTGCCAAAGTTTGAACCTCCTAGTATATCAACAACCAACAAAAAATAGGATAAATTTGTGCAAATCCATCTGCATGCTATACGGACATGATATCTGAATTCTGAAAAAGTATTCTCTCCAAACGATGGGAGCATTGTTTACCTTATCATCGTCACCCATTGCAGCTAGTAAAGGAGGAAGCACAGTACCAAGATGAAAGTCAAGGCCGGGCCCAGCAACCTCTGCTAAAGCTCCTAAAGCATGTGCATTGAAGGCACTGGACACGTACCAAGAAAGTTCTAAGTTAAGATTCAAGTGATACATAATCTAGAACATTTGGATAAAAAACAGAGAGACACATACGACAAAGGAGGATGAACCAGTTTCGGTAAAATGTGAGGCAATACTGCACTTGTTCTGACACTGCAAATAAGGAAAAATCCAATAGTTTAGGTTAAAACAATAGAAGATTGGCACCAATAATAACTTCACAATATGACATGGATGGAACTAGACATTTTACCTCAAAATTTGCTTAAGGCCATCGAGTGCTGTATCAGAAGTTGCATCATCCTCCAATGCATGTAGAAGAGTTGGAACAATCTCATCAATAGCTAGCATTCCAGCACTCTACATTCCAAATTTGGGGGATAAGGTTTATTAAAATAATTTAATCTCAATCACCACTAACAAAAACTAAAAAATCAGTAAAACATGCAACCTTGTACAAAGTGCTGAATGCTAAGCCAGCTGATTCGCGAACATCTGACACACTGTAAACATATCCTTCTACATATCAGATAATGTAGTCTTAAAATTCTGAAAATAGCAAAAATCAGAATTAAAATGCACAAACCTATCACAGAGGGCAGTCCGAATAGTAGGGATGAGTTCATTCATGAAAGTCAACAACTGACTCTTACCAGCACTTGCCATAACTTCACTCAAACCAACACATACACCCTTCCAGCCAATAAAATTCATAATTGAATCAAAATAAGAAGTTACGACCTATTGAATCTATGGTATAATCAACGAAAAATTTTATTAAATAGGAAATAAAAAAATTCCAACACCAAAAACTACTCTAACCTGTCTTCTGCCGCTGTCAGGGACATTCAACCCCTGGGATAATATTGGAATTATCAAGGGAAGTACCCGTTCACCAAGCTTCCTGACAAGTTCACCCAGTGATCGTCCAGCAACCTACATTAGCAACAGGTTATGTAATTTCTGCAAGCGATGATAGAAAATTGGTTGACATAGATATACATATAAGTGCAAACCTGTCGCCTTTCAGATGATGATGATGCAAGGGATGTAATTAAAGTATCCATCAGAACTGGCATAATTTCCCGAAGAGTCTTTGGAGTATTCGCCACAATAGTTTTCCACACATGTAATGCAGCCTAAAAAGTGAAAAGCATTCAGCCTATCAACTGTCGAGCATATTCCAATAATAGTAACGAACTACATTGACTAAAAAGAAAGAAGACTTAGTAGACATTACCTGACGTACTGACAAACTAACATCAGCTCGGACCATATACAATGCTGCAAGTACTTCATTACGTTTATCACACCCTAGAATCTCAATAATAGCTCGTCCATGTGCCTCTGTACTAGAACCTTCATCATCACTGCCCCCCTCAAGCAAAGCTTTACCAGAAGTTCCAGCAACCTGAAAACAAATAATTTAGCTCATAAATCATGCTCTGTGAAGGAGTTGCTCTAGGACAAGCAACACGTACTTTGAATAATAGATCACCCAACAGCTCGACGGAACTCTGTCGAATACGCCAACTATCATTGAAAATGCCATCCTCAACAGCAGGAAGGAGAAGAGGTAGAGAACTGTGAAAAAAAAAATTGTTCTTAGGTATTAGTAAGCTAAGAACATGAGAAAACAGATGAAAGGGAGAGACAATCTCAGAAAAACTGTCATTGGCACAGGATCGCCACTTGTGGCATGTATCACAAGTATAATTCAATCAATAGAGATACTTCTTACAGTTTCCACAAACACATTTTACCAGGAGTAAGACTAATTTAAAAGTATAAATAGTGAAACACATAAAAACATAAAAGTAATGGAACACACGTTGTTGCATAATGCTCGACCAGAACATGGCCAGCCCCTAGGGCAGCATCTCTTACAGATTCATTTTCATCAGCAAGACCTATAAAACAGCAATAAAAAGGAAACATAGTAAATTTTGCAGAGATAGCAAGCTAAAAGACAGTAATAATAGCACATAAATTAAACCTAAAAAAATATAGCTTACCGTCTAGAATAGCAGGCAGCACCTGGGGAAGATAGTTTTGAAACTGGACTCCTAAAGACCGTGGTAAATACTAAAAGAATATTTTGAAAAGTTATTAAATAATGTCTATAAAACTAATCTTCTAAAATTCTGTGATTTTGTGAATGTTACTGCAGTTTCATATTTACCTTGAACAGGGTCAAATATCCATCTCGTACAGAAGCTTTTTGATGTGAGCAATTTCGAATAATATCAGGAAGTACATGCTCAAAGAACTCAATCCCAAGAGCAGCTAATACCTGTAAATCAACAAGTCAAGAAAATTTTGGTAAAATGATTTCCAGTTATACTATAAATACCCAGATCACTTAACAAACCCACAATCAATGTATTATAATTTTACTGATCAAAAGTAGATATAGTGTATGACTGAGGCAGCTTAAATTATTATATTTCAGCAGTTTTTTACCTTCAAAAATCTGTTTCAAAAATAAATAACTTTGGGGTTATAGCTTCAATTTGAAAACACCTGGGTTCATTTATCATCGGATTTCCTATAAACGAAATTCTAATAAAGGAGACCCTCAATATCATCGGATTCTCCATGCTTCGACAACCAACCCCACTAAGTCACACATGTCGCTGCCCCTCTCCGGCACATGTTTGTCATGTGTTCCCTCCTTTTCCAATACATGACATTGGTTTCTGGCGACCCATCTTCAGGCAACCCTTCTGTCATGTTTGGGCTTTGATAGCCACTTTTTCGTCATGTCTTCAACGATTTGCTCGTTGTTGGGTTCCAACATTACACTTTGAACCAATTCTTTTCCTTCATGGCTTCACTAACCACATCTGTATTGACGTTTACCAAGGCTCGCGATCAGTCAAAGTCATTAGATGTTGCTCAAGTCACCAAACATGCCTACTCTAAGGATGTATATGTCTGCCCTCTAAGTAGCATGAATTTCTTTGATTTCAAACAACCCAACATTCTGGATCGCCTGTTACTATCGTCGCTTAGTTTGGTAATCCTCTAGCCTTTGTTTCCCAGTCTACCTTTCTTGGACCGACCTTGGATACTTGACTCTAGAGCCTTTGATCACGTGACTGGTAACCAATCTTTTTTCTCTCAATTATCATTATTAAACTCTTTGCCTTTTATTACTCTCGTAGATGGTTCCCAGATTAAAGTTCGGAACATTGACTAAATTCACTCACTTCCTGATGTCACTTTAAATTCGATCTTGTTAGTTCCTATTTGCCCTTTCAATTTGACTTCCCTTAGGAAATTAACTCACTCGTCACTCCCAATTTTTTATGTCTTGTTTGTTAATAAGTTTTTGTTTTGGTTGGACATACCTAACAGACAATTGGATCAGGACATGAGTTTGGAAGATTGTATCATCTTTCACCACTAGTTAGTTGTGTCTTTACTACCTCCAACAATCTTGACCACCAGCGGGTTGGCCATCCTAGTTTAGAAAAATTGTTTGTTTTAATTCCCAGTTTCTCTACACTTAAGTTCTTATGGTACGAGTCATGTTAGTTAGGTAAACATGTTCATCAATCATATAGTCTTTGTCTTAATAAATTTGCTACATCACATTTTCCTTTAATGCACTAGCATGGACTCTTAGCCAGGAGGATTGAGAGTAGACATAGCATGGAGGCAACATGGAGAAGACATTTTATGCCATAGCCTATCTTTTTTAGTATTTGTTTTTGTTGTATTTTTCTTTGTAAATTGGTGGGTGTAGTTAGCATATTTTTTTGGCCATGTAATTCGACCTATTTGCCCTTTGTTTGAGGATGGGGATGTCATTAGTTAATTATGTGGAGTGTGTGCAAGTGTTGGGCCCTTTTCGAGCATAGAGGACATGTGGGTTTTTTTCCCACACCCCTTATTTATTTCTCACACCCTTCTAGCAACACATGAAGCACGAGACAAGTGGAGCCCCTTGGTTCCCTCTAGTTGGCGCCAACTTCACTCGCTCTCCTAGGTGGAGCCTAGTTGGCACATTTCAAATTCAAATTTGAAATGGAGGGAACATAGATCCACTTATTTAGGGGCATGTTTGGATAAGGCAAATTAAATCATGTGTTAATTAGCTTGTTAGCCAAATTAAGACTTGATTAGTTCTCCTAATCCACCCCTAGCTTGGACGTCCAACTCTTGGTCTATAAATAAGACCCACCTCTCATTGTAACATTTTACCTTTGATGAATATACATTTTCTCTTGAGAGCTCTTTGTGAGTGTCTTGTTCTCTTTAAAATGTGAGAGTACTTCTATGGCTTTTATCAAGGGTTCCTTCCCTTGTAGCAAGCTTCCTTACATCTTAGGCTTATCTCACCTTGAGTGGCGCCTGCACCATCACCTCCTATTTCTCTATCTCCATCTTCTTCAACCTTAGGACCTCAAAGAAGAAAGATCATGGGAGGAGTAATCCAAAATTGAATCATGCACTCTGATATTTGGAGTCTTAGTCGAATCCATTCAACTTTAGAATATTCCTATTTTTTCACCTTTATTAATGATTTTTCTCATTGTTCTTAGGTCTTTCTAATGAAAAATCGTTCTGATGTCTTTTCTATTTTTCAAAATTTTGCACATGAAATTATTACTTAATTTGGGTGACCCATTAAAATTTTTCACATTGACAATGCCAAAGAATATGTCTTCCCAATTTCAATCTTTTCTCACATCCAGGGAGTTCTTCATCATACTTCTTGTGC
This sequence comes from Psophocarpus tetragonolobus, assembly GCA_037954015.1. NCBI lineage: Eukaryota > Viridiplantae > Streptophyta > Magnoliopsida > Fabales > Fabaceae > Psophocarpus > Psophocarpus tetragonolobus. The sequence goes on from CM075691.1 coordinate 79,722,087, forward strand.
TCACACATAACAAAATGGTATTGTTGAACTTAAAAATAGTCACCTAGTTGAAATAGCTCGTACTCTATTCACTTTAATGTTCCTCATCACTTTTGGGATAATGTGATTCTTACTGCATGTTTAATCCATTGGCCTACCAAAAGGTATCTTGTCCACTTACAATACAGATCATATACATTTTTGTACTCTTTATTGTCACAAGTTATCTCCTTCATATTTCTCTTTTATATCATCTTCAGATTATGTGTATATTCCTAGGTCTTCAATTGAAGCTATGGTTAATCCATGCTGGCGACAGACAATGTTGGATGAAAGAGTTGTCTTACAGACTAGTGACTATGGAAATTGTATGGCCTCCGAAGAACACTATTGTTGGTTGTTGTTAGGTATATACAGTGAAGGTTGGACCAAATGGCAACATTGGCAGGCACAAAGCTGGTTTAGTGGCTAACGGTTATACTCAAATCTTTAGCCTTGATTATGAGAACATCTTTTCTCCTATGACCAAGATTACTTTGGTTCATTTGTTCCTTGCCATGGCTACTATTCGTCCTTGACTGTTTCACCAGCTAGATATTAAAAATACCTTCCTACATGGTGAATTGCAAAAGAAAATATACATGAATCAACTATAAGGTTTATTGCTTCTAATGGCTCCAATCCTGTTTGCACCTAAGATGTTCCCTTTATGACTTGAAGCAATCTCTTTGCGCCTGGTTTGGTTGTTTTAGCTCTCCTTTAATTCAGCTTTGTATGACTCATGAAAGTGACCACTTTGTCTTCTTCCTCCATTCTCCATTTAGTATGTGCATTTATCTGGTGGTGTCTATGTTGATGACATCATTATTACTAGTAATGACTCTGAGAGTATTTGTCGACCTAAATGTCACATTCAAAGTCAGCTTCAGATGAAGGATCTTGGTCCGATTAAATATTCTCCAGGCATTGAGGTTGTCAAATCTACTTCATGTATTGTCATCTCACAAAGAAAATATGTTTTAAATATTCTCATTGAGAGTGGTATGATTAAGTGTCGTCTGAGTGATACTCCTATGGATCCAATTCTCAAGCTCCTTTCGGATCAGGGGAACCTTTGAAAGACCTGAAAAGATATCAAAAACTGGTTGACAAACTCAATTACCTCACAATCACGAGGCCTGACATCGCATTTCCAATCAGTGTAGTAAGTCAATTCCTCAATGTCCCTTGTGATAATCATTATAGTCATCCTTCATTATATCAAGAAGGTACCACGTCACGGACTTTTATATGAAGACCAAGATTATTCCAAAATTGTTTGTTACTCTAATGCTGATTGGGTGGGTTCACCGTCGAACAAAAGACCTATTTCCAGTAGTTGTGTTCTTGTTGGGGTAATTTGATCTCATGGAGAATCAAGAAACATAATACAGTTGCCAAATAAAGTGTTGAAGTTGAATATCGTGTCATGCCAGTAGCTATATGTATAATTACATGACTACAACAATTGCTCTAACAAGTCCAATTTGGAGACATTCAAGGCATTAAGCTTATTTGAAATAATCAAGTCGCTCTTCATATTACATCTAATCCGATCCCATGAGCGGACTAAACACATAGAGATAGATTGTCACCTTGTGAGAAAGAAAATTTTCTCGAGAAATCACCACTGACTTTGTCAACTCTAACGACTAGCAGCAGGCTATGCTCACAAAATCTCTCAAGGGGGCTCATTGATTATATTTTAACAAGCTCGGAACATCTGACATATTTGCTCCATCTTGAGGGAGAAAGTTAAAAATATGATTTAATTATGTGTAAATAGAGAAATAAAAACAAATATATTGGGATTTTATTTTATCTTGTTTCCTTGTTTTTTGTATACATATATTGGGATTTTTGAATTCATCTATATTTGATACCATCCAAATGACTAATTATTTTAAAACCAATTTTCAACAAACTTACCAACCAAAAGTAGATTTTAATTATAATTGGTCATAACCATAATCGATTATACTTAGACATACAATTGATTATTGAAATATTTTAATGACTTAATTAAGTTTTTACTCCTTGAAATTTGATTAAACTCCGCTTTTGGTCCCTGAAAATTGAAAATGATTTTTTCATCCCTGAAATTTCAAGTTTACATTGTTTTTAGAGACTAAATTTGACTAACCTGGACTAAATTTGGGGATGAAAAAAATATTTTCAATTTTCAGGGACTAAAAACTTAATTAAGTCTATTTTAATTTTCATAGTTATCCTGAACACATCTGTACTTTCCATATTTCAATAAAAGACCACACCAACATTTGCATAATGGAAAGTCCCCCTTATTTATTAGCTAACTGGTAACTTTTTCAGCAACAAAAAAGTACTTGCTGCTTTGTCTAACAAATTATCCTCTCTTTGTTTTAATCATCCTTCAAAATATTTATTTATTCAAAGTTGTACTCTCTCCTATGTTACAAGGTTTCTCTGCCACACAACAAAGAAATCATGTTTTTCACCTTGGTCATACCAAATCAGAAGCCAAGTGTAGCTATATGAAGTTCCAGTGGACTTTAAAAATAAAACCTAGTAAAATAAGAAACAAAATCTGACCTCACTTAGCCCTTGAGCTGCTCCAGATCGTTCAACATTACTATTATCAGACTTCAGTGTGTCAAACAACCATGGTACAAGATCAGGGAAATTTTCTTCACCCATTCCTCCTATAAGGGATCCAATGGCTCTAGCAGCAACTGACCGAACTTCAGGGATAGGATCCACAAGAACCTGCTCTTACAACATATCAATGAAAATGAGAAGAAACCAAGGCCAATGAAGCAAGAGTAACAGCTGCAATATATGGAATTACCTTTTTTACTTCAGGAAGCAACAACCCTATATATGGGATCATATCCTTTGGTTCTGTAACCAAGGAACACATGTTTCCAACAATTTGTGCTGCCCTCTTTTTAGTGTCAGCACTCCGTTCCCTCAACCCTCGATGTACTATCGGTACCAATAATGCAAGTGACGGGGCATCAATTGAATTAACAAAGGTTGTCTGCAACCAACATATAAAATTTAAGGTAACTAAGTATCTAAGGTTCCGTTTGATTTGCTAAAAATTAAGTACTGGACACGACAAATAATTTTGTTCCTCGTTTGATTTGAAAACAAAAAATTATGAAACAGTATAAGCATAAATTAAACAGATGAGAACAGAACAAAACATAACTTTTTGTTACTCAGAAAACCATGATACAACTTTCTGTTCCAAGTACAAAGTATTTCAAAAGACCCATTTGAATTTGAACAATTGCATTTGAATTCACATTATTTGCTACATACAACCACCTTCTCATCTCATGTATTTTGAATGAATATTATTTATTAGCTAGCTTATTTGTATATATTTTGTATTCAAATTATATTAAAATAATTAATATTAAATGAATATTTAATAAATTTAATATTATTTTGCTGTTCTGTCCTCCATTACCAACCAAATAATGAACAAGATAAAAAGTTGTAATGTACTCTAACATGTATCAATGGGACCCGAAAAGTCAACATGGTAAATGCTGTAAACCTTACTTGAAGAAGAATGTCAAGGGAATATTTTGTATGCTCATTAGGATCACTAAGACCCATAAGTAGAGTAGGCACAAGAGCAGATATTTCTGGATTCTTTATCACACTCCCAACCTGAAAAAAGAAAGCACAAGAAAGTTAAAAGAACAAGCACAGAAACAGGAATCAAATATATAAAATAGTTAATGACTCAAGACAAACCTGTTGAAGGGCCATTTGCCCAGCCGACTGGACTTTGGGATGTGTATCAGTCAAAACCTTCAAATGGCAGGATTGGTTAGAGTAACACAATCTATAGCTTAAAAAGAAAATAGAACTAAAACTGTAATGTTTGGTTCATATTATACCTCAGTCAATTTGGGAACAATCTTAGGGAGACACTGAGATAACTGTTGGGGAGCACAGTATGCCATGGCACCAAGCAGTTGTACACTGCTTTGTTTTGTCCTCCAAGCTTTATCTTCAAGACCCTGAACAAAGAGATTAGCTAATGCAATAGTTCAATGAAATAGCAGCATATTAAATGTCATATCTATAATTAAGGAGGAAGTTAAGCTAAATTCTAGCTCAGATTATCAACTCAAACAGCATTAAACTCAGTTGGATCATTAAGAATTTAAGATTTAAGAAACATCACTACCATACTCTCCTTTAGATTACAAGTTGCAATTGTAGGAGTTACAAGGTAGGTCTCGTAGTTAAAAGCTAGGGAGAAGGGGAAGGGGGAGGTCACAGGTTCGAATCTCTCCTACTAACACTTGAATATAGAAAAAGCTTTAGTGAGTTGATTTTCACTCAGCTCAAAACCTTTTATTATTAGAGATGAACAACAGTACAAAAGGATGTCAGAGTAGTGTGCCACCTACCTTTGACATACAACCATAAATAAAAAAGAATACAACTCAACTAACAATTAATATCAAATACAATATTATATTTAACACTTACAAAATTAACAACTAATATTTGCCACTAAAAAAAACGAGTTGCTATGATAATAAAACAAACAAGAAATCCATAGTACAAGGATCTTACAAAAGGTCAATTCAGAACAAATATGTGCACATTGCAATCTCCAAATGTCTACAAATATAAGATTCCTAATATTTTAATCCACACAAAAACCAAAGGCTTGGCTTGTTTGTATAAAGCAAATATTTATTGAATTTTAATTTTGTTATTTAGATAGAGTATTCAATTCGCATTAAATATAAACATTTATTTAAATATTAAACAAGATTTAATAATTCAAAATATGGGCTAGAGAAACATTTCGGACAACATTGGCTAAGGCTTTTTTTGGCCAATGTTCAGTCAACATTTTATCAGATGACATTGGTTGTGGTTACTTCAAACAATGTCGGCCACTGTTTCACCTAACATCGACCTGGGTTACTTTTCTACCAACATTATTATTCAAATGATGTCAATAAAAACTTCCTAGCTAGCATTGGCTGAAATCAATCCCAACCGATGTTGGCCATAAGCTTCCCTGGTCAACTTGAATATAGGGAAAAGGCTTGAATGATATCTACACTCAGCTCAGAACATTCTATTAATAGAGATACTACACAAAAGTACATAAGTTGGAAGGGAGCTGAACAGCCACCCTACCTCTGACATACAACATAAATAAAAGACAATAATGTAGCTCAACTTTACAACTTATATTTAATAAACATTAACAACAAAATACACTAACTTGTCTCAATCGAAAAATAACCCATGTTGACAACAGCTAAAAAATAACCCCAGCCTATATCAGCAAATAAAAAACATGGATGATAGTGGTTTAAAAACAACCATGCTAACATTGACAAAGAAAATCTTAACTAATGTCAGCAGAGAAACAATCTCAGCTCACATCAACCAAAAAATAACCTTGTTGAATGTCAGTCAACAAATAACTTCAACCAACATCGATCAAAATACTTTACCTTACGTCGGCCAAAAAATATCCCTATCAACATGAATTAATAAAAAAAAAATTCCTGACATCGGTTGAAAAATAGCCCCAACAACATTTGTTAAGAAAAACCCACTAATGTTGGCTAAAAAATAATATTCACTTCTGTCAGCCAAAATTTAACCCTAGGCAATGTTAGCTTAAAAAACAGTCTTGCTAACATTGCCCCAAAAATAACATCGATCAACATTGACCGAAAAAACCTAGCTACATCATCTAAAAAATAGCCTCGCTTACTTTGGTTGAGAAAACCCTAACAAACAGTTGAGAAATAACCCGGACCTTGGCCTAGTGACAAGACAACCCTAACAAACAGCCAAATAATATCCCTAAACATTGGCTGATTTAGCCTCGAACAAACCCTTAGCCTAAAAATCCTTGAGTGATATCTACTAAAAAAATCCTGATAAACATATCAGCCAAAAAACAACTATTAAGCATCAAGAGTTTCAAATTCTTTCTTTTTTGTTGGAATATGAAATTCTAGAATTTTAACCAATCAAAATACTTCCATAAATGCCTAGAATTTCAAATTCTCTTAAAAAACAATTCATCCATACATCGTATTTCATCATAGAGAATTTGAAATTCTTTAAAAAATTATTTTCCCTCTTAAAATCCCTTATCCAAACACAAGGGTGCAGTTTTTAGAAGTTTATATGAAAGCAGGTATTGTTTTTCTGCAGTAGACAAAATATTTATTTAATGATAATAATAAACAACTTATTTAGTCGCACAGCATTTGAAATTCCTTAACAAATCAATTTCCCTCTTAAAAATCCTTATCCAAACACAAGATTGCAGGTTTTAAAAATTCATATGAAAGCACATTCTGTTTTTCTGCAGCAGACAAAATATTTCATCAATCATAACGATAATCAATGTTTATCACCTTCAAAAGAGATGGAAGGACAAGCTTCACTCCTTGAGCACTAAGATGGGACATCATTGCACGTGCAGCACATTCAGCTGCTTCCCGAACAGCAACAACTTGATCAGAGAATGAAACCAAAAGTAATGGTAACATCTGAATCACATACCTGAACAGAATTGTGAAAATAATTTTTAAAAAATAAAACATCATTCAAAACCAATAATTTTAGGGACAAAATACTCAGCAAACACATACGGTTCAAATAGTCTTCCAAGTGTTTCACAAAGGCACTCAAATCCAAGTAAAGCACCTTCACGAGATTTTGCAGAATTCCTGCAGTTTAAAATAAATTACCATAAAAATAACATAGGTAAAAAGTCCAATTTTGAAGGTCAAAAGTCCAGTTTAAAAAATGACAAAGACTGTTTCTTTTTTAATTTCATACACTGCATAAAATTTAGAAAATAGTACGTGTTTTAAATATAAAGATGTCAACAATAAACTCTCCAACCTTTCAGCAAGGCTCTCTTGAAGTGTAATAACAATCCTATACTTTTTCAAGCAGGAAATACCAAATCCCTTAACCAGTCCAGCAAGTCCAAAAGCAGCCCCACGCCGTTCTCCATATTTTTCACTTTTCATCATTTGATCCAATAGCCGATTAACAAGAGCTGCCGCATCATCCTAATGGTTGGAATGTCAAATAACAAAAGAGTTCAGTTGAGTAAATTTAGAAAACATCAAAATGCAAGACAATAATAACCTTAAGCATTAACTATCTAATTATGTTCAGATAAGGTGCTGACAAGCTAGCATAACAGCATAAACTTGAAACTTCTCACTTTAAACAAGATGAATTGTACCCGAACAATTTGCCACATGGTTTCAGGATTACTTTCAGTAAAATACTGTGCAATTGTAGAGATGTATCCTAACACCAAGCAAAAAGAACTATTTATATTGGACATATTTCCTGTGTCGTTATTTCATACTATCCATCTAATCAATAAAAGAGGAGCAAGAATAAACATGCCAAAGAGGGTTACTTTTCGTCATATTTATATTTACTGCTGATAAAGTTGCACTCCTCTCATAGAGATAGCCTAGTGATCTTCTAAATACCAGAAGTAAAAGCATCAGATATTAAATGTAAGAATTCTCTTGAATACTTGTTTTGATTGCATTAATGGAGACAAGCACGCAGAGACTGCCCGTTGAACTGCTTCTGAAGGAGTATTTAAAACATCCAACAATTTGTCCACAACTGCATGAACCTTAGGATCTTCCTGCTCCGAAAGGAAAAAAAATAATAGCAGTGTTTTAAAATTCCACTATCTACCAAAATTAAAAAACAGGGAAAAAGCTTTAATACTAAGTTACTAACCTTTGCCAAATGCTTTGCCAGAGCTCCAGTGAAGATCACCACACCTTCACGAACCAAGTCATATTTTTCTTCGTCTGCAGCCTAAGGCATTGAGGGAGAATCTATTAAACAAGCATCGTATATAATTCATATCAATGTTTTAAATGCCAAACTACAAAAAAGAAAAGAACAATAGGACAAGTATCCAGCAAATGCATCTCCCAGAAGATATCTGATAAAGAACTCACTGTTTTGTTTAAGTAATTCTCAAAGATGGGGAATAACAATGAGACATTATCTTTTCCATTTTTATCAATGATCAATATGCCAGCATTAATCATTCTGCCTCTAACATCAGCATTAGGATCAGCCTGCAAATCAAATCAATCCCAAAAGTCAAACATTATTATCTATCTACAGGCGAATAAAATTTTTGTACAAAAGTTACTATATGTATCGAGATAACAGTTTACTGGCAGCATTGATACAAAACACACTACCATCAAAAGAGTAGATTAGATTGCCTCAACACTTTTGTTTATTTTTAATTTTAAAAGGGATTCTTTTACTCTATCATATTAGCATCTAACATTGAGTATGAAACATTAAAAAGTTTTTACTTTATTTCATTTCGTTTTCCGACCAGATACTTTTTATGTAGTTAAGAAATTTGTCTAGTAGTTGTGTCAGTGTATCCGTGTCGTGTCTGTATTTGTGCTTCTTAGGTCTAGTACCTTTAGAAGAGTAGGATTCTAACCCCAATTCCTCAAGGATAAGAAATTTTTTGTGGTGCCAACAGCATACTATTCACTCCTTGAATGTGTAGCATGATTTACAGTACAATTTGGTATGCAGTATGGATATGTGAGACAACATTTTGCTAGGCAAATGGAATAAGCAAGCAGAATTATTCAAGTCACATTTTTGGTAAATTTTACATAAATTGGATCACTATGTTTAAAAGGTATACTATAATAATTAGTCGTAAATTTTAAAATAAATAAACAAATCCAATGACAATGCCTATAACAGATGGATGTGAAAAAAAAAACACAGACAACCAGCATGACAGTGACCGGGTCTGACTACAGCTGCTTCCTGTGACTAGATTTTACCATGAATTGTTACTAGTTCTAATCTAACTAGAAATAAGCAACCTCCATTCATCATTAATATATCCACTTATGTTTTTATCCAGTAATAACTTATAGATCTCATTTTCTCCTCATTGGTTTTAGTGATGCTGTGCATCTTACACTAAGGTTGTTGAAATCAACATCATGGCTAGGATTGGAAGGGGGATGAAAACTTATAGCTTGAGGATCCTAAGATCCTACCTTCCCCTAATTATACATATATATAATACATACTTGTTATTGCCATTATTCTTTAATTTATTAGATCATATATCTCAAAATCAATTTTATCATAATCAATTATGCAAAATCAATTCCACTTAAAATCAATTTTGTAAATGCACATCCAAAGGCACACTAAGTTCTACAGTGTTGCATATTTCATGAACAGTCTGGGTCAAATTTCTTTCTGAGACATCATCCAAGATTAAAGTTTTAAAACACCAAAAAATTCATCTTGATAATACGCAAATTCTAATCTAGAAAAATACCAAAGTAACATTCAAAGCACCCAGACAGCCATAAATCCGATCTCGAAACCCTTACTCAGCAGTATCTGAATCCCTAAGACCCTGATATGCACTCAATGAACTTAAATAGAACTGTTCTCCATCATATATTCACCCCAAGGAAATTATTATTATCGCACATTGATAAATGAACCTGGTAACAGTTGTAAAATAAAAAATTGAAAATTCATTGCAAATTATAGTTATTCATCTGACATAAAAGCTCAAAAGTCCATAATTTGCACGGAACAACAAATATGGATGGAGACAACAATAAGTAAATATCAAATATTAACCAGAACAAATTTTGATTTCTCAATATTAAAATATACTTTCCTTTTTAGTCATACAAAGCCATAATAATACTTACCAAGACGTTTCTACAAATAACAGGATTATAATGAATATCGAAATATAAATGCCAACAAAAATTACCAGTGCTCTCGATATTAAAAATGTCATGACAACAGGTAAGTCTTTTGTCCTCAAAACATCAGCAGCAGAATGTAATGCTAAAGCTATTCCTTGCCTACCCAGCCAACCAGCATCAACATTGTCATCTCCAACACGCATGTCACGAATATACAACGAAAATAAAGAGGAAAGCGACTCCTGAAAATTATCAGTAATTCATGAGACAAAACTCACAGCAACAATGTGAAAACTATAAATCAAACATACTTGTATAGAATCTGGATGTTCATCCAAGGCAGCAGCTAATGCTTCAGCAGCAGCCACACGAACATTGTAGTTAATGTGAGAAAGTGCTTTGTAAAGTCCTGAAAAGTCAGTTCCAAAGTCAAACCCATAATGATCCCATATCTCTTCTGCCACCTGAGCAACTGACTGAAATTTTGAAAATAAGAAAATTAGATGCCATACATAATATAGTTAGAGTTAGAGAAAATTAAAATATAGATAATAAAAAGATATAAGACACTACAAAAATTATCAAGCACAATAGTGAAAACTACTGTAATGATACAAAGTAAACAAAAACATTATTGTACATCATGAAAAAACTTCATAACCCAGAATATAACTTGATCATAATGTGGGACAGTACTTCAAGACTGTATAAATCAGGTGCAGGTACAATTACCAGAACATTCTGATTTAATGGAGAATAAAAAAGCCTCCTTCATGTGCGAATTAAGAATTTTAGTGGTTAAGTCCTTAAACCACATTACTTAAAGCCCTGTTTGGGGTAGTTTCCAATTTTTGGTTTTTGTTTTCAAAAAGCATATTGAAAACATGCTCTACAAAAATGGTTATGATTTTATTTTTTAAGTTATTTTCAAGGCAGTTTCTTCTCTATTATAGAAAAACAATAAAATTTGGCTTTGAATATTCTGTTTCAGTTTTTATTCAGGTTTGTTGTTTGCCATCCTTACCAATACCCACCGCCACCTCTAACAATCAATCACCAACAATTAGTCACCGATTTCGATCATTGATTACCAATCATCGGCTACCATCGCAAACACTAGTCACCACCAATGACCAACCACTATCGCTAACCGCCATTGTCAGTAATCAGTTATTAGCCACCACCTCCGAGCACAAATGACTACCACTAATTGCTACCTGGGGTCATCGATCACAGTCATTGATAGTCACCTCTGATCATTGGCCACCACCATTGATAGCCACCTTCGAATGCCATCCCTAGTGATTGATCACTAGTCATTAGTCATCACACACTACTATTAGTCATCGGCCATTTGTCACTAGGTGTTGATCATTGGTCATCGGATATCGACCACTGTCCACTACCGATCACCGCCATTGAGAAAGGATTCTATTAGGTTAAGATTTAACGACAATATTTTAAAATTTGACACTTAAGGTGGCGTTTGGTTTGAGAAAATATTTTCTGTTTTCATTTTCAAGTTTTCAACATTCAGAAAATGTTTGTTTTCGCTTGATATTTTATATTTTAAAAAAATAATATTGTTAAATTTAATCAATTTTAGCAAAAATATTATAAATTATTTATATATAATTTAAAATACATTTATATACTGTTTTTTATATAATTACAATATCATTATTAAGTTTTCACATAGTGTTCACTTTTGAAAACACTGAAGACAGTTTTTTTCTGTTTTCAGTTGTTTTTTGAAAATGTTTTCTAAATTGTAACCAAACATATTTTCGCTACTGTTTTCTCTAAAAATGAAAATAGAAAACATCCAAAACAAACGCCACCTATAATGAAAACTAATTTTTGTTTTTGTAAATTTGAAATTGAAAACCAAAAACCACCCTGAAGTGTTGAAACAGAAAGCGAGAGAGAAGCTAGAGAAAATTTCAAAGGAAAAGGCAGAGAGAAAACATTCTCTTATTTCAATTATGTTAAGAATAAAAGAGAGTACAATCAAGTATTTATAGGCTAGTAAAAATGCAGTTGTCACAAAGACAGTTAACAGAAAAACAACTGAAAAACTAACAGCTCACGACTCTTAAAACAGAAAAGAAAGAGCTCAGGAAGCAGTTGAATAACTGCTTCCTTTGTACAATACTCTCACAGATCGGGACCTAAGACAATTTAGCTACTTAAGAAATTAGTAAAGAAATTTGACAAACTAAAAAATTAACTAGGAAGATTTATATGCATTGCAAGCTTATTTTAAATTTAGGTAAAATTTTAAAAAATTAAAAATATACAAGAAAAAAATATATCACCATGGCTAGATAATGATTAAAACTCGTCCTATGGGGTATGGCAGAAGAAGCATACACAGGCATGTCTTCATAATCAATGATGCTAATTCAGTGATTCTACTTTATAACAGACAAATAAATTAAATGACTTCTATTGACAGAAATTTTGAAAATAAATTATGTGAATAAAAACACATCTCCCTTCCTATTAATTTTTTTATATAGTGTTTTAAAATTCAAATTCATATTGCGATTGACCATATTTAAGCAGAAGAATATAAGAGACATAAAAAAGCCAAAAAAATGTTTCACTAAAAAAGAGAGTAGGACTAGAAGTGGTCTTCAGTCTTGACTCTTGAAAATGAGGACTGAGGACTCAAATTTAATACGTAGTGTTTGCCTTCTTGGTTATCTGAATTAGCATATAAAACGAGGGAGAAACTCTAAAAAGTAAAAGAATGATATTTAGAAATGGAGGCTAATTAAAGGAAGACCAAATCAGTCAAAAATCATTAACTCAACCATTTTCAGTTCCACTCAGTTATGATGTGCATGCTATTGTAACTTGCTTTCCAGAATTTTCCAATTTAGCACCACTTGTGCTTAATTCAGTGGTTAAATTTTTTAGCTTCTTAAAAACATAACAGGTCCAGTCAGTTGAGTTCTAAATACATTTGATCTTTAAATATAGATTCTCGAATTTGAAATTTAAACTTGGCTACATCCCTAATAGTCTACATCACCAGTCCCCAATTTCAAGCTCAAACAATTGTCACATTAATTGAACAGATGATTTCTTATGTCATCAATCAGCATTTCTGGGTTTTCCCTCACTACCATTTCATTTTGCTTTCAGGGGTGTTGAATTCACACACAGAACATCAGCTTGCTGGATTTGACCACTTTCAATGATTTTTTATCGTCTATCTAAAAGAAAATGGGAAGTATATGCCAGTGCTTAAACTCTGGCAAAAGAAACAACAATCATAAGTTTCCAGGGAAAAAAGTACAAACCTTCTCAGGATCGTGTAATGCTATCCATATACATGTTGCAACCTCAACGTTTTCAGTTAGAGAACGATTAGAAACGGCAGGGATGCATTTGACAGCACTCAAGCATGCCATTCTTACATGAACATCTTTTGCATAAACTCCATAAAGTGCCTGTAAAATCAGAAATTGAAGGAAACATAAGCATTGTTACAAAGACACAACTGGGTAATGAAAATAGAGTCAAGCATACATACAGAAGCAACTTCAACAGGTTGCAAACCAAGACTCAACTCATTTAGTGCGGGTCCTATTGATGCTTGATAAGCAGGAACAGTACCAAGCACATGGTAAAGAACCTATAGAAAAGAATATTATTCAGGCAATTGGTAAAATATGAGAATAATAAACAAAGCATTAAATGTTGAGCAAAGTACCGATAACATTCGAATCCTAGGAAGAGGTAGATGAGGATCAAGGTGTAAATAAAATATCCGAAGTACATCATCATGAAATTTTGTTTTCTTTGAGCACAGAAGAATTCGCTCAATTATCTGAAGAGAATCAGAGTTAGGAAAACATAGAAGCCTTGGTGCACTGATTAAATTCATTTAAAAGTATAAATGCTTACTGGGAATACAAAAGAAAAAGAATCTACAGGAAGTGCTCCTGATTTGCAAGAAATAGATAGGCCTTCTAAAATTCGCTCAAAAAGGCCACGAAATGCCTTTTCATTGACTTCCTCTTCAGCCACTGATGGAACTAGATCCAACAGAAGATGAACTTCATCAGTCACAATTAAACGCAAAGCAGTGGAAATGTCAAGGGCCCAATCACAAAGAGGGGGAGCAGTGCATCTTGCTAACTTCACCATGGTTTCAAAGGCCTCGTCACTTACAATAGGTGATCGCATTAATGGTTCAACAAACTTGACCTGAGACAAGATTTGAGCCCAGAATCACAGCCATACATAAAAAAAAAATTAAAGAGATAGAAATTAAGTAATAAATTGAACAGTCTCGATTATTAGAAATTACAAGCTAAGAGGTTTAAATTTGACTAATACGAAGGGCACCGTATTAGAAAAGGAGGTTTAAAATGAACCCCCAAAAATTAACTCAAAGGGGGAGTTTAGCACAACTTTTATATGGACTGCTTTGACCAATATCCCTACCAACATAGGATTGTAATAACATACAATGTTAAGTTTCCAGGACTTAATATCTACCAATAACCCAACAATATAAACACAAAATACACTTTGACAACATTAAAAATGGATTAGATCTAGCTCAACCCTAAAAGCAAAGTCAAGACGAAAGAATGCTCAAATCATGTAAGAAGTACTTTAGCCATATTCCTATGGGATCTTAACAAACAGTTCTAAAATTCAGAATGCATGTAGTTAAATTCAAATAGCATCAAATATCTGGCATCAAAGATTAGCATGTGGATTGCCAATACCATTGAAGGCAGCCTACTATGAGCAAAAACTGAATTAGCGATGGCCATTTCTCCAAGAGTTTTGAGCATCAGAGACAGATTTTTCTGTATTTCATGGACTCTATCACGTACAGCAGCCTCCTCCTTAAGTAACAATTCTCGTGCCTCCTCCTTCGCAGTCTTCCCTTTGTCTAAATGAATCATAATAACTTATAAAAAAGCAGCCTGGGTGGACTTTAAATTCAAAACCTACAACCTAAGACAAACAGAAGTGCAACACTTGCCAGCCTTCTTTGCTGCCTTTCCAGTATCCTTTTTCCCTGCACCAGCGGCTTCTCTACTAGGTTGATCTCTCTTCACTGAATGATTAGAACGGGTATGATCCTGATCAAAGGAACAGTAGAGAATAACTAAATAAAAGTCAGGAATGGAGCAAAAGAAATGGAAGAAATCAATTTGTACCACGCCATCTTCATCATCATACATCCGGAAGCGACCCTTTGCTTGTTTTGTGTTCTTTGCAGCAACAGATTCAGCAACATAAACCCCTTGCTCGGTGGAAAGCATTCCTTCAGGCGTATGAAAGATCTGAGACCATGTGGGAAAAAAAATTAGTATCATATTTGGTCATAGACTAAATAAAATTGAAAGTAGTGATCACAACAAACAGAAAACATTGGATTGATTATGTCAATATCAATCAATAAATCATATAAAATGCATCATGTGAATTACAGAATTACCTGAACGTCATTCTCTGAAAGTACATCATGAGAAAACCGCTCAGGAAGATTTAGCAAATTCTGGCATTACAAACGTTTGGTAAGGTTATCAGCAATCAGAATTCAAATACACAAATATTCATTCGCAAGCTTTAAAGATTACAGAATCAAGCTGAACTATAATAGAAGCATAGGTATATAAATAACATGTCTACCTTTTCAAACTCTATATATGTATCTCCAGGGATTATAGACATCAAGTTGCAAAGTGATAATATCGCTGCCTGTTGTTCTAGTGAATTAGCACTTTTCAGGCCCAATGGTCCCAGTAAGACCTGCAAAAGATTATATCATTTGGCAGTTAGTAAAGCAAAGTTAACCTGTCCAAGGAGATCCAGTTTGTACATGAATGAGATCAAATCAAAAAATTAGCACAAAATTGGACACAAATACGTGCTAACACAAATAAATAGATGACAGATAGTATATTGAAGCATCCCTAGGCTATTCAGATAACTTAGAATATAAAGTATATAGCCCATTCCACTGGGCAATCAGAATCTTTTCCAAAATATGTGGCATGTTCTAGATCATAGAAGTCAATCCCACATAGTGGTCCTGAAAATGCTATAGCAGGATAGCACATAGTGGAATAACCACAATTTTGAAGTTGAGGTACACATTACAAAAACTATACTAACTACACTCAAGAATAAATGTTAAAAAATACCTTAAATGAAAGACACATTCATAATGCATGAATAAAGCTATTATTGTTGATCAATGGGAAGGCAACCCAGTTAAAATAAGTAAGAAAAAAATTAAAGGGTAAAGCTTAGAAGAACTAGAGAGCAATGAACAGTGAATAAAAACCTATTAGAGACATGAGAGAGGAAAGAGAACAGGGGACCAAACAAGCTTCCTGATAAAGAACATGTGAGTATTACTATTATTCAAAAGAGAGAAGGATCCAGGTTCCTCAGTGTGCAGGGCATGCAAGTGATGGGGAGAACTGGGTTTCAGATCTGACTAAATGAAAATGGGGGGCAAATTCACAAGGTTGTCTCCTTAAAACAGCACCAAACAACACCGTTCCAGGGAAAGAAGAGGATTTTCACCCATAAGCAGAATAGCTCAGCCATACGAGTGCACAGATGATTGCTACTACGACATCATGGAATCAGATCTACATCTAGATCTGTCCAGATCAAGTCATTGGATATCCAGCGATTCAGAAAATTGTCACATAAGCAATGGTACTAATGCAAATGTGCAACCAAATGCAGCAGTTGCATCTTTGTTTTTACCAAAATATCTAACATATGTTGAAAAGAAATTTTAGATATTCAATTTTTTTATGATATTCAATATATTTATTCATCCCTTCAGAATATGTAAGTCACATCAGCTACACTAACTATATATAAAAGAAAGGACAAAATATTTGAAGAACATCAATCACATAATTACCTGTAAGAAACTCCCCACGTTAGCTGAAATGATATCAATGACAACAAAACCATGTGTCTGCAGACACTTGGAGAGCCTCTGGAAAAAGAATGAAACAGATTAGCTAACCAGTCAAAAAATCAAAATACACTTGTACAGTAAATAAACACCGTCTCACCATGTATATTTACCAGCACACAGATGAAATTTACAATAGTAAGAGGCAAAACAATGATGAAAAACATTTCGCAGATAATTAACAAAACCAAAATAGACTACTCATTCAAAGACTTGTCAAAGAAAAAATTCTAAACATTAGTTGAATAACAAAAATTTCAAAAATAATACAATTTCAGGTATGGGCAGAAGATATACTTCCATCTAGACTGTGTATAATGCTTTTGGTAAATTCAAAAGGTCTCCTCCCATTTCTTCACAAACTATTTTGACTAGTCTAAAAGCCTTTAGTATTAACACAGAAGGAAAACTCCCAATGGGGATGGATTATATGAACAGATCTTTTATGTATTTGGCTTCTAAGAAATGAGTATATCCGTGACTTCTTTCTTAACCTTTCTTCTGTTTAATGATGTTCCTCCTTTTATACAAAAAAATATAGCATACCATTTTAATATTTCAAACAAAATCATCATAATGATTGAAAATTTAATATTATTTTAATTATAATTGTAATGTATGTGTGTTACATATTCCAAACTTTTACCCTCCCCAATACCAAAAATCTTGGAATATTTTTGGAAAACCAAAAGGCATTATATTTGTTGAAGTCATAATATATTCTGCTGATTTAGTAATAATAGTGGTTTATAGCCAGATAATCTTTGATTTAGAGAAAACATAATATTATCTATTTAATAATAATGTAAGAAACCTATATAAGCATTAAGCACATATCCACTGTGTATTAAAACACACAGTATTCACTCAAATCTTCTCCTATTTATATATCTTTTAACAATAATATCAACTACGTACATGCTTGCATAGTATACCTCCTTGATGAAGTAAAGAACCATGTACCACCAAAATGACCCAAATTATTTCAGAATCATCGTATTTATGTAAATATAAGTCAACCAATGTAGCCTCACAATGCCTAAACATTCTTTACAATGATAGAATAGGACGCCTATAATTATATACTAATCGATAGAAATATTATCTTAGCTCAGTCATAAGAATTATGTTATAGAATTAGGCAACAACCACATATAAAAGCAAACAATAATCAGACAGGAAGTAAAATATATTATCATGAATTAATTATTCCACCGGCTTAAGCTAATAAATTGGTGAAGACCCATAATTTGGTTTATACTATATCCCTAGCATATACAACATGCACAAAGCATTGCTACCTTGTACTAAAACTCAATTTATTCTTTAGACAAATGGATAAGCAAAAAGGATTGAATCTGGATCATATGGTCATAGAGGTTCTAATAACATGTCATGAACAAAATATCACAAAGCTTAAAGTGTTGACTAAAGGCACACAAATGGTCTTATATTACAAACACACATATATAAAGAGAACAATTCCTATTTTAAGAATAAGATATTACAGTGAATGAGACATGTGATATCTATAAATGGGTTGTTCTAATCTGGGCCATGTAGTGGCTAAAATTAAACTCTCACTCTCACATAGAAATACCTTTCTCATTAGATATGTCCTTTATAGATATAGGAAGGGATCTCCACTTACTCGTAACTAATCTTAACCATTAGATGTAAAAAAAATGAATGGTAAGGATCAAGAGTGAATCTCTTTTACTTACATATATTATATATAGTGACTTGCTTCACCAAGCTTAATTTCATATATTTAGGAGATAAAGAATAGGACTATAACATAAATGACCAAGACAATACAATCATAAATAACACTAAGGACAATATATTTAACACTACCCCTCAAACTGAAGAATATAAATTAAATACTTCAAGCTTGGAACATATGTATGAATCTGACAACCTCTCAAAGACTTCGTTAATATATCTACAAGTTGATTATTTTAGTTGACAAACTCAACAACCACCTGGTTTTAACATACTAACAATTTTTTTGTGTGTAAAATCAACAAGGCTCTCTATGATCTCAAACAGGCCCCAAGACAATGGTTTGATAGACTTGAGTCCACTCTAATTAGTTTTGGCTTCGAGCCTACCAAATGTGACCCCTCTCTCTTTGTCAACAAAACAAAGAGCATATTGTCTAACTATAAGCATATGTATTATGATCACAGGAAGTTCCTCTCAATTAGTTCAGTCTTTAATTGATCAACTGAATAGCAAATTTTCTCCAAAGCAAATTGGCTTACTAGATTTCTTTCTGGGTATAGAAGTGAAATACCTCCCTAATGGTTCTATGGTTCTCACTCAAAGCAAATACATTAGAGATTTACTTCAGAAAACCAACATGATTGAGGCTAATCACATACCGCTCCTACGGCTTCAAATTGCAAGCTTTCCAAAACAGGAGCTGATGTCATGTCTAATCCCACTTTTTACGGATCTACTATTGGAGCTTTGCAGTATACTCTAATAACTAGATCTGAACTCAGTTTTCCTATGAACAAAATCTCTCGATTCATGAATGCTCCCTTAGAATCTCACCAGTTGGCAGTTAGAAGATACTCACCTCAGATATCTTTAAAAAAGGCACTATTCAACATGGAATTTATCTCAAACTTGCACCATCAAGCAAGATTTCGTCTAATCAAGCCTTTTGTGATTCTGATGCAGATTGGGTCTCTGACCCAAATGATAGATGATCAATACTTGGTGCAGTTGTTTTTTCTTAGCTCCTGTAAATGTGTTTGTTGGACATAGTAGTTAATAGCGGATAGTGGCCACCCTTCATTTAAAAAAAAAACTCAACCCTAACCAAAATGATATCGTTTTGGGGTTTATTTTTTTTCAAAAAAAAAAAACAACTTAAAATGCTTCATCTTCTCCAGCACGAACCCACACAAACCAAGTCTTCTCACCGCACGTATCGGAGCATTGCATTGGACCGCTAATCGCTGCGATTTGGCCGGTGAATGGCGATGCGACCACCACTCCTCCCGTGCGCGCCGCGATGACCACCTCCAAAGCGGCAACAGTTCGCTCCGCCGCTATAGGGTGCTTTTAACTACTATGATGTTGAATGACCACACAATGTCTTTATTTATAGAGTCAATATGATCAAATAGGAACAATATTGATTACAAAATATCTCTCTAATAACGACTAAAGATCAATCTAATAATAGGCAAATAAGGAGTAAATCTCCAATTATTATCTAAACATGAATAAAAAAATAATATATAATAGTTAACACTCTCCCTCAAGCTAGAACATATGTGATATGAACCAAGTTTGTTACAAATGTTGTAAATCTAATAAAAATGAAAAAACGAAAGATAGTTCCAATAGCGTAGTTGTGCTGAGTAAACATGGCTTAGTGATAGCCAACAAAGGTTTGCAATGACAATGGGTATTGTTCACCTATAAATAAAGCACGTCTTAAGGCAGAAGGAAAAGCACATCAAGAGGCCGAAAAATACGAGAAAAATGTCAGAAAGAGTCACCAAGGGTCTTCCTATGTCATGCATCATGTGTGTGAACTTCACACACCAGGGCCCTGCTTGGGGTCACGTGCAGTCGTGTTTTAAGTTGATTGTGCATGTGGATAACATAACCATCTCTGGGAATGGTCTTTAGAAGGGGTCTCCAAAAAGGAAGGAGTAGATATGATAGTGGATTGCCAAACAATGGATCCATCGGTGAGGAAGGTGACGGTATGGTAGTGGGTCACTAGACAATGGGTCCACCGAAGACCACAGGCTACTGTCAGACAATTTAGGTACTTAAGAGACTCAAGCTCTTAAGATCTTGTTTAGGCTCTATACCATGGAAAGGTGTCCCTGTGTGCGTCAATATTTATAATGAGTCAATATAATCAAATAGGCTCAAAATAGATTACATAGGATCTCTCTAATAATAACTAAAGATCAATTAAATGATAGGAAATAAGGAGTAAATCTCCAATTACTATCTAAACATGAATAAGGAAATAATATAATCTTCAACAGCTCCAATTTGATCTCTTGCTGGTCAAGAAAGCAACAGGTTGTTGCTAGATCTAGCACATAATCCAAATATAGATGTCCTACCTTAGTGCAAAATTATTATTGATTCAGAATAAATGAAATTGGAATTCCATCTCTCACTCTGACTATCTTATGTGATGATGAAAGTGTTGTAGCTCTAGCTCATAATTCGGTCTTACATGCCTGCACAAAACATATTGAGATTGATCTCTTCTTCGTCAGGGAAAAAGTCATAACCAGCAACTTAGTTCAGCATATTCCAGCTCAATACCAATGAGAGATGTCTTCACCAAGCCTCCTTCCCCAAGTTGATTTCTATTTTTGAGAGACAAACTCAAAGTGCTTCCGTTGTTTTGTTTTTCTAGTTTTAAAAGTTAGCTATTTTGCCAATTGCCTCTGTGACTTGTGTAAACCTATAAATACTTGATTGTACCTTTCCTTTAATTCTGAACAATAATAATAGAAATTTCAAAAAGAGCTTTTTCTCTCTCTTATTTGAGTTCTTCTCGTTTCTTTTCTCTTTTTCTATCTTAATAGTTTTATTTACAAACTTTTATCTCAATATTTTATTTCTTATGTTTTATAGATAACAAAATACATCTAATTTTTTTCTTTATAATTCATGGATTCGATCTGATTCGTTGATAATAGGATTGAATCATATTGGATTGCTAAACTATTTTACAAATCTTATATGATTCATCCTATTAAAATTGATCGAATTGGATTTCATTTTACCCCAAATTTGATCCATAAACACCCTTATGAGTGTGTCCTTTGAAGTCGAGCCTTAAGACAACCACTGCCACCTTTAGGGCCAGTTTCAATTACATAAATAAATCCATATGAAACCAACTACTTTCTTTCCAAGAGGAACTAATTCCCACAAACCATTGTGCTCAAGAGCCTAAGAGCCTGCATTTCAACAATCATGGTTTGTCAACATCTAGGATGATCAAGTACTTCACAAATATTTTTGGAAATTGTGAGTGAAGACATGGAGGCAACAATAAAAAAGAAATAGGAAGGAGATATACAATGATAACTCAAAAAAAATTATAATTAGGATACCTTTTCTAAAAGCAATAAGACACCCTAAAACGTCATCCAGGGTGATGATGAGGAATTACAAGTCATTATTATAGATAGTATCAAAATCAAGAGCAAGAGGACATGAACCAAATGAATCATCAAGTAATTGAGATACCCTAAATCGTCATCTACATCTAGAGTAGATGATGTAAAAATTCAGTGTGAAGACAACAGTGAAAAAAGATCATATGAAAAATATTCTTTTGCATTATCACTTCTAAGAATCTTAATCTTTTCCTCAAATTGGTTTTTTACATCATTGAAAAAAGACACAAATTTGGACAGAAGTTCAAATCTTTCTTGCATTAAGTATATCCAAGTACAACAAGATTATTCATCAATAAATGTTACAAGATATTTGAACTCAAAAGATGTTACTCAACTTGGTTCCCAAATATCTTAAAGAAATGGCAGAGAAGGCCAAATTACATCTTGGTTCAATTTGTTTGGCAAAAGAAAATTGATATGTTTGCCTTGACAAGCTTTACATTCTAATTTTTGAAGTTGCTTGAGACTAAGCCATTATTTTGAAATTTGGTTAGACTCGGATGACCAAAATGATCATGCAAAAGTTTTGGAGATGTGGTTACTAAACAAGACACGACAAGGCTTTTGTGTGAGCAAGTCTCCTCTCCTTTGGCCAAGTTCTTCTTCTCAAAGAAGAGCTCCCTTCTAGTTTTCATCAAGGGTCCCTCGTGGCAAGCATCATTGCTTACTTCCTCCATTGGAGCGGCGTATCAGCACATCCAACCTCCATTTCCTTCCCTTTCCACCTTCCATTTCACCTATCCAACCTCTTCAAGGAAGTAGATCAAGGGCATGAAGCTATGGCTACATCACCTCTGCCACCACAACATCATCTTCCCCTAGTAGATACCATAACATATGATTCAATAGTGTCAAGAGGACTACCATCATTCTTTATGGTAGCAACATGAAGGAGTTGTGTAGTTAAGCTTTCCATGACTAG
This sequence comes from Psophocarpus tetragonolobus, assembly GCA_037954015.1. NCBI lineage: Eukaryota > Viridiplantae > Streptophyta > Magnoliopsida > Fabales > Fabaceae > Psophocarpus > Psophocarpus tetragonolobus. The sequence continues at coordinate 79,744,956 of CM075691.1, forward strand.
GACTTCATGCCTTATAAAAAATTCATCATAAATGTGATTAAATGTTGGGCCATAGCGCGAAGAATCATAATCATATATAATTTATCATAAAAAAATAAAAAATAAAAAATTTGAAAGCTCTAAGATCCATTAGGATATAGTGCTCCACCAATTGCTACAATAAGGCACACAATTGAAAATTCAATTTCTTGCACTAAATTGTGTCTTCGATTGATCCTCCATTAGTATCTTTTTACAAGTGATCATGGCATTCTTGTCCAAGAAACCAGTGTTCCACAGAGTCTGCCCATGATAAATAATTTTTACCATTGAGTTTCTTAGGGGTAAGAGTAGTTGTTCTTGAAATAGAGTAGTTTCATAGGACAGCGCCTAAACTAGGTGAAGTAGAGTTAGATGCAGCCATTTTTACAGTCTTGAAAAGTGAAGAAAGAAGTTAAGAGAGAGGGACTCAAACCCACAAGCCAATAATGATGAAAACATGCATTTGATCCTTGAAAGAGACTCCTTACCTGCCAATGATCAAATGGTACAATGAGATTTTGATAACAGGAAGGTGACACGTTGGCTTAATGCACAAAACAGAGGGCGTTGATTAGAGGGCACATGAGGGACCATGCAGGTTCTTTAGCCCCTTAGATTTTGGGATTAAGCACCACTCATTAAGGCATGCCACAATATGGTCAACAACAACAATGGAGACAGTGCCCGGCGGTGGTGGCGAGCGGAGGATTTTATCAGAACCAAGCAAAACAGGACTAAACCCACTCTAATACCAACTTGAGACAGAATATAGCTGGAGTGACTTGCTTCACCCAGCTTAATTTCAGATATTAATATATATATATATATATATATAGGAGACAAAAGAGTGTACCTCAGAAGCAATTAGGAGAAGGTTATGCTGCCCCCTAAACCATCTGGTGTAAACAAATCATGACCCATATACATTAGCCAATAGTCAATATTACTTGTTTCATTGTTCTCATTTATTACATCGATGAAATGAGTAACTTACTACACACACAGAGGAAGCCATTATAAAGTTTGATAAAACTATGGTGCGATAAGAGCAAGTTTTTGCCTCTTTTTGGATTATGAAAAATCAGACAATGGTGTATCAAAAAATAAACTAATTGATCAGTGGCCCATATGTATGGCACTAATCACAATATTTTCCAAATAGATCCTACCACTGTAGGATATAATTAGCAATGCACACATTTCAATTGCACTGCAACTCATATCAGATCCATTAGGCTCTTATCTGATCACATGCTCAATGTGTCAGGCTTCTAGACTGCCAAGTTTCTACAATTTTTTATTTTTATTAGAAATCAATTGAATAATTAAATGTGAAAATCAAGTATAGGACAACACGCAAGTATGTAACTACCTTCCACACTGCATCTCTTTTAGCACCACCAACTACACATGGGTGATGTGAGCAAAGTATTATTCTGACAAATGAACCTGGAGCATGTTTCAGAACTGCTGGGGACATAATAAGCAGAGCCTTTACCAACACCTCAACAGATGGAATGAACGGAACTTGAGGGTCCAAAGAAATATCAGTATCACTGCAAATTCAAATATAATAGTTTAAAAGCAGAATGGAAAAGATTGAGATTGAATAGAGAAGAAGTACAAAGTATAATTGAAATATGGTAGGACACTAGGACCATGTTTGTGACCCTCTAATAAACTATAATGGTTAGTGAGGACTGAGGAGTGGTACGAAAAAGCAAGTTAATGACAGAAACTTCAATTTCCAAAATATATTGTTAGCTTCTAAAGGAATAAGATCTGAATGATAGCCACAAGCAATCACAGATAACTGATTGTGGAAGTTGCTCCAACCGTATTAAACAAGTGTTTTTCCAGACACAAAACTAAAAATACTAATCAGTGTTGCCAATCTTATAAAATAACATTTTTCATCTATTTCATTTCACTATTAATAATTTAGGAAAGTAAGAAAAATCCTAGAGGGGAACTTGAAGAGGAAATTCCAGATAATTTTGGGCCACTGGACAGGATAAACACTAAGCTTTATGTAGGTCCAAATGTAATAGCAAAATATGCAACTTTTACTACCAAGAAGAGGTACCTTCCTGAATTTTATATTTTTTGAATAAGGTACCTTTCTGAAATAAGCACATCCAAATCCAGCTGCTTATACAAATTAAATAGATAAAAAATGCAGATCGGAGTACAATAAACTATTTACCTTATTTTTAAAGCTAAAAGTTTCTCTCCAATCAAGGTAAGGTACTTTGAAAATTCCAAGAATAGGTCTTCAGATAACTGAGGAGCAGATGCAATAATCTTCCTAGCAACTATATAAGTTGTTCTTCGTACATCCCATTTCGGATGGCACATAAAAAATATCAGTAACTGCATGAAGTTAACAATAAGTGTGTCAATTTAACATGCCTATACGGGAATCTGATAATATGCAAGGTGTTTTACCTGTAACATCAATCTGACTGAGAAGTTGGATAATGTACTGCAGAACAAAGAAAATAAAACAAAATCAAGCATACAACATGTGAATACAAAAACTATGATCACCTTTTTAGATCATAATGGAATTTACCGCTGTAAATGATCCACAAGAAGCACTTCAAGAAGATCAACACATGCCATACTATCCTCGATTGATAGCTTCGAAGCCTGCAGAGCAGCTTTTCAGATATGTAGAATAAAACCTGGGTAATGCTATTAACATTTTTTTAGTTGAGTAATCACCATAGAAATTGGCACAACCGAAGGTTCATTTTGCGAAATCAGAGCCCATATCTTTTCCTTTACCAACGTTTCCTCTAGGGAAATAAAACACAATTGAACAAATGAAAACTTTATGCAAAAAATAAAATAAATAAAACAGAATTAAGCTAGTAATCCAAATTAAAATATAAGGATTTCTTCTAATACAAACCAGCTTTAATATCAATGGCAGCTATCTTTGCAACTAATAACAATGCATACATGCCGTCTAAACGTTGCACTGCCTTTGTAAAGCCAGTTTTACCAAGTTGGACAAGAGGGCCAAACAACGGTAACATCTGAAAAATATTTAGTTGAAACATAAGGGAATGAAGTTCACATAGTATGTATTAATTAAATAAATTGACAAGCAAGTAAATTATTAAAAGTAACAAGTCACCTTTAAGATAGCATCTTCATTTTTGCATATCACATGTAGACAGCGCAGAAAACCCTTTCTTAAAGCTTCCTTCTCTTTGAGACCAGAAACCAGAAAGGAAACCAAACTCTCTTGAATGATATCAGTAGATCTAACTGCCCAAGAAGCTATAGCTGATAAAATCACAACTTTAACCTCCTCATTTCCTGTCAAATAAGTGTGGTGCGTGAGTCAGCACCAAATAATCATATGATCCTTATAAAGAACTGTTTGCAAGGGATGTTGTCAAGTAAAAAAGCTCTTTCAAATTAAAAGAAAGATCATAATTTTTTAAGAAAAATTAAATAAACTTGTAAAAAGACAACAAAATACAAAAAATGTATTTCCTATCTCAATTCTTTTTAAGTATCTTTTTTAAGGTTTTAGCACAGAAACTAAGACAGTAAGTCAAATTTCTTATTCCTCATAAAATAGTAATGAACTTTCCTATTTGACCTTTTCATTTTTACTCCACAATAAATACATATTTGTTAATTTCTATTTCAACTTTCATGATAAATGTTTTAATTAAAAACTAGGTGGGAAATAAGGGTACAATTGATAAAAAAAATGTTATATTGAACTTAATAAGAGATAAATAGCAACAAAAAATTTCCAAAAAAAATTACACTTGAAAATGAACAAAGAGAATAGTTGATTATCAAATGTTAAAAATTGTAGCTTAAAAAAACTTTTAAATAGAAGCATTTTTTCCAAAAATCCAAACACACCCTTAATACTAAAGAGTCAAGAGAAGGAGACTTGACCAAATAACATCAGTGACAGTCACCCTACCTCACCTCATTTGTAACTCATTGATTTACATTATGAATAATAAGAAATACTAATTGACACTCCCTGGCATTTATTTCCAGCATAAAAACTAACGTGCTGCAAATACACATACTTTAGACAATTTTTTATCCAAATTTATGTGTAGGTCTAATTAGAAATAGCATTTATTTTTGCATTGTTGTGTAAGGTTAACTTGAAATATTATTTACCTAATTCATCAAGATTAAGAAAAATTATTAACTTAGTTGATAGTAGTATTTTCTAAATTTTTTTTCCAAAACTACCATTGTCATTAATACTCTCCTCTCTTCTACTTGTTTGCCATTACAGCTTATCTTTTAATTAGGGATTTATTAGTCTAAATATAATTAATGCAAGGAACACTATGGATTAGGTCTCATAAAAAAGCCAAATATTGCTTCTAATTTGGCTCTTATAAATAAAACCAAAAGGAGTAATTTGCACTCTAGTATACGTGGTTCAAGAGGAGCACTCATATTTTCAACAAAGCCTCATCGCCCCAAGATTTGTTACAGGATAGGATCGTATTTTGAATTGCATAGGCAGTCAACCTACAGTTGCTTTTAGGGGCCTTCCACTACTGATTTATGAGAGATTAAACAGCTCTTAGATTTTTAGCCTCTTAGGCTTACTGTTTTAGTTTCATTGTCTGGTTACTGTATAGAAGGATATCGGATTCTTTCCCCTATTTACCTTCTATCTTTTCTCTCTAATAATATTCTATTCTATCATTGAAAAAAAGGTAAAAGAACAACTTTAGTTAAAATATATATATAAAAAGAAAAAAAAAAAACAGAATCACAATTAAAAGGAACATTAGAGCTCGTGCTTACCATCATCCTTGTAGAATGATAGAAGAAATTCACATATTGTGCGAGACAGATTGATAAGGTATTTCCCATCAGGTGCATGAGACAATTCTTGTATGGTATTCACCATTCCAACTCTCTGGTAAGGAAACGCCAGCCTTCCTTCAGACCCTATTCAGAACAAAACATGTGTGGTCAAAATATATTACAAAAGCACCACTGACAATCAATCCAAAATCTAGATAACCCATCCCCAAATGGTTTTAGTGGGCCTCATAACAAGCCAACAATACAAGCACGGGCCCATTCCATACCTTTAATAACAGCTTTGATAGCATTGAACATTGTTTCCAATGCATCCGGATTGCTAGATTTTTTGCTCAGACTCTGAACTATAGCTAATGCCCCATCCCTTCTCCCTTCATCAGCATGTCGAGCCTGTGCTAATACTACTGAAAGAATTTCAGCAGCATACTTACTCAGATCAAGGTTAACAGACTTCAAAAGAATCCCAACAGATTCCAACACAATCTCCGGGTTACGTTTTAGCATTTTAATAGAGGATGGTATCACCACATTTTGAAAATCTTCATGTGACATTTGCAAATAAAGTGGATGAAATGCTTCAGTAAGACTCTTTCCCGGCTTTTCTTTTGCACTCAATATTGCATTAACGTATATATCAAGAAATGCTGGCTGTAACAAGCAAATAATTACATCAGATCCTAGGAAGTTAGAATCAACCCAAGGCAAACAAAAACGAGAAAACCTATAGACACCAACTCACCTTGAATTCCTCAAATGAAGAGAGAGATAGACTTGAGAACTCAAGCAACAGCATTAATAATTCCGGACTATCCTTGACAGGAATGCGGCCATTTCTCAGCTCTTCCATGTAGACTTTATAAATATCCGGCGACTGATAACAAGACATCTAAATTACGATAATTTCTTATATACATTTTATTTAATCGAAAAGGCAGAGGTCAAAACTCAAAAGAATAAAATTGAGGGAGCAACACACTTTAATAGTATTAATATAAAAAAAATAACAGTTGAGGTGAACCTGAGAAAACAAATGGAAAAACTTTTTCCTGCAAGCCCTTCGCTCCCGAAAAGACCTTGGCAAAACTAAGCTAAGCAAAGAAGTTTGCGCCGCAGCCACTCTACAGAGAGCATTCTTGGAAACCGCGGCGAACTCACTCTTGCTCAAAAGTAGACACGACCAGCTGAGAAGCCTATAGCATCCAACATGAGAGTGAAACTTGGATTGCTTTTCCATGTTCTGAACGAGACCTCCTGCAAAAGTCTTCATGAACACCGTTCCACGCAAGGCTCTCACGATCACATCATCAACCGCTTTCCTCGATCTAAGATCATCGTAAATCGCAACCGTTCTGAATATTATATCTGTCAGTAGCGAAGCGAGCTCCGTTGACATTTCTGCAAAAAAAGACCAAAACAATTAGTTCAATCGCTCATTCAGACCGTGCATGTCCATCTAAGCAATGAGGAAGAAAAACAAAGCCTTATTCATTCGGGATGAAACACTCGTCGTTTAATAGAAATGGAAATGGAAATGGCGCAATGAGTTTGGGAAGTGAGAAATGGAAATGGTGGTGCTGACCTGTAGTGGAGGAATTCAAGAACGAAGGGATTTCTCGACGGAATATCCGAACACGTTGGCTACTTGACGAAGTGGAAACCAATTCGGAGAGGGAAACGAGAGATTGCAATGATTCGGCCGCCATTGCAGCAAACAAGAAGATCCGAAGTAGATTGCGGGGCTCAGAAAGTGATTACTAATGCAGCGACGCTTTGTCTCCTATAGTCACATACACAGTGTTTCAGTTCCTCACTACTGAGATTGGCTAGGGTTTTGGGTACAACTATAGCTTGTACCTGTCGTGTTGGTTCGGACTTTCGTTGAAATGTAAAACGAAGCAACGACCACTCAGGATGTGTGGAAAATAAAGTTTAGGATGCGTTTGTTTCGTATGCTATTATATTTTTAAGAATTTTATTTGAGTTTAATCGAAAAATACTCCGCCAAGATTTTCTTGGTGAGTTTATTAATTTTATTAATTAATATTTTAAAAATTATATAAATAAAAAATTATGATTAAACGTTAATGTAAAAGTGTTTTACAATAACGGTATATATCAATTAATTTTATTTTATTAATTAATATTTTAAAAATTATATAAATAAAAAATTATGATTAAATGTTAATATAAAAGTATTTTATATTAACTGTATATATCAATTAACTTTATTTTATTTTTAGGAATAATAAAAATAAAAATATTATATTTAGATAAATTCAAATTTTGTTTGGTTATTTGTTATATTTTTTGAATTTTTTTTAAATTTTAAAATAATATAAATAAATAGAAACAGAAATTATATATATTTATAACTTTTTCACCTTTTATCATGAAAACAAGAGTAAAAAAATAAAAACTTAAAATATTATCTGGAATAAAAAATGTTAACAAATGAAATTTTAAAATTTTTAATAATAATGAAAATGTTATATTCTTAGGTTTACATTCTCAGGAATGATATTTTAATAAACTTTTCCTTAAGATTATAATATATTTTGTAAATTATAAATTATTTTTAAAAATTTAAATATTTATCTAGTTTTTTTGTGAGATAATATTTATCTAGTTTAGTTCAAATTTAGAAAATGTTTATTTTAAAGTTAAATTAATTTTAAGAATTAAAAGTTTGTAATTATTTGTTAAGTGTTTGTTTTTTAACTATTTTATATTCTTTATTTTGTCGCATTCAAATAAAATAAATTATTTTTAAACTTTTTTTATAAATTTATTTAAATAAAAAAATATGGCAAAGAAAAAGTTTTGGCTCTCAGATCTTGGATATTAGCCATTCTAAAGAGGTGTTGAGTTGTCACATTGAGCAGGTACATCTTTTCAGTAAAATGCATTGCGGTGTACAGATTGAGTTTCCTTCTTCAGTTTTCTTGTCGTATTTGACATCTTTTTTAAACTGCTCTAGTGCTAATCATGTTTTTGCTCTGGTGCTAATCATGTTTTTATAAAAGAATATGAACATTAGTTTCCATGGCACATTTCAAAAGGTTGAATTGTTTTAGAAATACAAGTTGTTTTTATCTAATAAGACATTCCCTTTAGTATGTGGTGTAATTATGATATTTTGAAAAGGCGTTGGTGCACACAAAAGATTTTATATTTATATTATTAATAACTTCAGTCTCCCTAAACGTAAATTTTGTCACTAAACTAACATTATAACCTTAAGAAAACAATTAGTTTAAAACATTTATATCCAAATCTATAATTGTTCTACTATCAATAATATATATATATATACATATATATAAATATATTTTATCTATATTTTTACACTATTAATAAAGGAAATACTCCCTTTTTATGTTCACTTTTAAAATATCTATTATACCCTTATACATATTTAAAAATTAAAAAATAAATTACTTTATCATAGGGAAAACTTGAACTCGTAACCTCTCTTTTTCCAAATGAAAACTTTGTCACTAGATCAATCTTATAACCTTAAGAAAAAAATTACTTTAAAACATTTATATCCAACATAGATAATTGTTCTACTATCTATAATTTATAATACATACATATATATATATATATATATATATATATATATATATATATATTATCTATACTTTTATACTATTAATAAAGGGAATACCCCTTCTTGATGTCCACTTTTCAAAATACCTACTCTACCCTTATACTTATTTGAAAATTAAAAAATAAACTACTTTGTCATAGGAGGGATTCAAACTCCCAACCTCTCTCTCCCCAAATGTAAATTTTGCCACTATATCAACCTTATAACCTTATAAAAAAAATTACTTTAAAACATTTATATTCAACATTCATAATTTAAACATATTGCATTTCTCTTCACTGTATCTATGCTTATACATATCTTTTTTAATTGTTTACAACAGTATAAAATTATATCATTTTATTCCATATAGATAAGATAATACAATTTGGGTTTAAGTTCCCCTATGCCGAATGAATTTTGAATCTGATGTATTGTATTTGAAGGGTTCAATTCCTATATCCTTATGGATCCTTTCTCATCTTTTATTAAAAAATTTTACACTAAAAGTCCTGTAAATAAAGGTTGTGATTAAAATGTCAATGTAGAACTTTTTTTACACTCATAGGTATTAAACTCTTATTATATTAGAGTTTAATTAGTATGCACAGTCAGTGTAAAACTCATTTTACACTTATGGGTGTTAAACTCTTATTATATTAAAGTTTAATTAGCAAACACTGTCAGTGTAAAATTTTTTTAATCATAATCCTTAATTTATAGTAAGTTTGTTGACTTTACTAATTAATATTTTAAAAGTCATATAAATGAAAATATGTGATTAAATGTCAGTGTAATAATCTTTTTACACTTTCAGTGTATACTAATTAAACTCATTATATTATATATTTTTATAAATATTCTTTTTGTACAGTTTCTTTTGATGAAAATTAACAATCAAGTGTTATTCAATATAAGGTAAAATATGTTTTAGGTCCCATAAAATATGCAAAATGTTAATTTTGTCTCTAAAAACATTTTGTACTAATTTAGTACCTCTAAAATTTAAACATATTATTTCAATTGTTCCCTTTATGATAGTATATTTTAAAGTATATTATCTATACTATTAATAAAAATAATTCTCATTTTGATGTCCACTTTTCAAAATATTTATTCTACCTTTATACTTATTTGAAAATTAATAAATAAATTACTTTGTCAATGGGAGATTCAAACCCACAACCTCTACTCTCTAAACGTAAACTTTGTCACTAGATAAAGCTTATAACCTTATAAAAAAAATTACTTTAAAACAGTTACATCCAACATTTATAATTGTTCTACTATCAATAATTTATAATATATAATATTAATCATATATTATCTATACTTCTATACTATATAAAGAGAATTCTCCTTTTGATGTCCACTTTTCAAAATACCTATTATGCCCTTATACATATTTGAAAATTAAAAAATAAACTACTATGACAAAAGAGGGATTTGAACCCACAACATTTACCTCTCCAAACATAAACTTTGCTACTAGATGAAGCTTATAACCTTATGGAAAAATATACTTTAAAACATTTATATCCAACATCTATAATTGTTCTACTATCCATAATCTGTGATATATATATATATATATATATATATATATATATATATATATATATATATATATGTGTGTGTGTGTGTGTGTGTTATAATATATAATGAAAATAGGAAGACTTCTCTCACGTTAATATCTTTAACTTCTACCTAACCACAAAATACCCTCTTTGATGTCCATTTTTGAAAATACATATTCTTCTCTTATACCTATTTGAAAATTAAAAAATAAAATAATTTGTCGTAGAAAGAATTCAAACTTGCAACCTTTCCTTCCCAAATATAAATTTTGCCACTAGATCAACCTTATAACCTTAAAAACAAAATTACATTAAAACGTTTATATCCAATATATTTAGTTGCTCTACTATTTATAATCTATATGTATAATCAATAATCTATAATATAAATGTTAAATGTTGAATGATGATCTAACATATATAATGGGAATAAGACATGTTGGTGTCTACATTTTATGACTTCTCTCACATTAATAAATGCATATTTTCACAAATTTACCTTACCACAAATCAACATTCCGTAAACATCATTATTAATGTATGTATACATTCGATTATAAATATTTTTAACAAAAATATGAATACACATGCACAACAAGATGTTTAATTTTATTCAAACTCTATTCTCTCTTCATTTTCTCAATTTGATTGCAAATCTTACATATACGTTGGTAATTTGACATATTTCTATCATCTTAACATAAACAAAAAAAATATTAAACTAAAATTATTGTACACAAAAATATGAATACACACGGGCGACAAGATGTTTTATTTTATTCAAACTCTCTTCTCTCTCCATTTTCTTAAATCATTACAAATCTTACATATACGTTAATGATTTGACATATTTTTATCATGTTAACATCAACAAAAAAACATACTAGTGGTGGGGATTTGAAGTGGTGATACCATTATAAGCATAGTTATCAAAATTGTGAGTTAACTTGTAAAATTGTACAAGTTTAGAAGTTTACAAATCCCTTGCGAGTTAAATCAAACGTAGAATAGAAATGGTAACAAACTCAAAGAAGACTCTATAGAATCGGGTAAACTTAAGTCAGTGGAATAACGTAGACTCAGAGTAGGCTCGTGAACAAACTTGAACAAACTTCTTGGGTGGTGTTTCCTAACTTTTAATTTAAAGTTCTTTGTAACTAATTTGTTCTTATGTTTTGAAATTTTGAGTATTTTTATTCGAATTTGCATTTATTTGTAGTAATTTGGATTTATTATATGGATTTGAACTTATTATATGGGGGAATTTTTAATTGTGTTATTTATAGATATATTATTAACGAAGTAAACTCTTATGATTTTACGAGTCAATTTTATCAGGTTTTCACAAGTTTACATAAACATCTCAACTTTGACAACCTTGATTATATTTAGAGTGATATATTGGCCTTGGACCAGGTATAAAAATGCAAAAGCATAGTACGTGATTTAGCTAGTGGTGGTATAGTATGTGTGGTTATATAGGAATTAGGTGTCACATTCTATCAACAACTCCCTTAAATTAAGAGAATCTTCTAGTTTCTGAATGTTTAAGAAATGTTTTACGTATACATTTGTTTGTCTTGTGGTATCTTGAAATCGTATATAGGCGTTCTTAGTGAAAAAGCATTCTATTTTGAATTGTTTGTGTCATTTGTATTCAGTAGAGCTACCCTCACTAGGGTTTCCTTGAGCGTAGTCGTAGACTTTAGTTGGTTCATTGGATGACAACATGACTGAAAGCTTAAAGCTTTTTAAGGTTTAGGGCTTTTGGCAATGAGAGGAAAAACTATTAATGATTCAAACTTAGAGTGGTAAAAAAGTTTTAAGGGGGAATGAAAATTGTTTTTATTAACGTGGGGAGTTAAGGAATATGGAGGGTGTCATTTCTAAAAGATTCCTGCCTTGATGACTTAGCAAACAAACATAACATTAACTATAAAACTATGTCTCTTTAAGGCATGAGTTTAATAAAAAAAAATAACATCAAAATATGTCTATATGTTGGACGAGTGTGCATGTCATGCATGGTCTTGTTGGAAAATGTGTCCATTTGATGATTAAAAATTTTCACATAATATTACCGATCTCTTAAAAAGTCCATACTCCATATTAAGCTTAGTTCTCAAGAGAATTAACCTTTCTTGAGTAAGTGGTTTTATAAAAATATTAGCAATTTAATCTTCAATGGATACAAACTACATGTCCATTGTTTCACTTTAAACCTAGTCTCTTATAAAACAATGTTTAATATCATTATATCAATGTGTTTTGTTCTTGAATGCAATGTGGGGTCTTTCGAAAGACATATAATAGTTTAATTATAAATAAATATGTTACTCTCACAAACCCCGTAGTCTTCTAGGAAATGCTTGATCTAAAGAATATGGGTGCAACTATAAGCCAAAGACATAATTAAGTTTTAAATATGGACAAAATCTTGCTTCTTGCTTGTTAAAGAGGTTAAGTTGCCTCTAATAAATGACAACCTCCACTAATGATTTTCCTTTCTATTTTATCACTCGCCTAATCAGCATCACATAAACTTTACAATCTAAAATCTTTTTTCTTTTTGAAAAAAGACCAAAGTTAGCCGTTTCAAGTAATTATAAGTAATTATCTAAAAATGCATTTTATAGTTTTAAGATGAATTTGCCTTGGATCCTTTTGAAATTTGGCTATTTTATCCGATAAATTTTTATACAATTTTGCAAATATTTAAAATAAAGTTAAAAACATATGTGAGTCTTTGAATATATTTTTATTCTTCAATTTTTATTCTTCAATACTCTCTTAATTTTTTTACTATTTAAAATATTTAATTTTATAAATAAATGTATCTTAACTAACTCGTATATAGACATGGGTAGTGTAATATTTTTAATAATAAAAAAATATCTATTCATCACCTTGGCAATGATTATAATGAGTAATAATCTTGTATTTTAGGCTTTGTTTGGAATAATTGACGTAAATATTATAACTAAGACGTAGATAATGTTAGGTTGTTTAGTTTAATTGATTCAGTGTAGAAATAATCTTAAAAGGGGGGAATCATTATACAATTTTTCAATTTTTTTCCTAAAAAAATATAAACAACATTTTATATTATTTATGTTTTTCTTTAATTATTTATATTTCATTTTTATCTACTCTATTTTCCTTTCAAATTTTTTATGCTATTTGTTTTTAAATTAGTAATTTCCCCCTCTTCGTATTTTGACATGTGTCCTATTTTCTTTATCATTTTTTGTCTTATCAAAATTTATTTCTTTTCTCAATTTCTTCTTCTTTTTATTATTTTTATTTTAAATTTTTTTTTATTTCTTTTAATTATGTTTTTTATCATATTTATTTATTATTTATATTTTAATATTTATATATTTATTTATTAATTTTATATTCCATATTTTGTCTTTAAAAAAACTTAATTTCTTATTTATGTGTAATTTTATTGAGTTTAATTAATATACACGTAAAAAAAGTTTTATATTGGCATTCAATCATGATTCTTTACTTATGTGACTTTTAAAATATTAATTGATAAAGTTAATAACATACATACTATAAAAGAAAGATTGTTATTGAACTTCAGTGTAAAAGGTTTTACATTTTTATAATATTTCTTTAACTAGGGTTGGGAACACTCACCCTACATATATGATCCAAAATTAAAATATATAAATATATTTAAAAATTAAACATTTTATCATAAAATAAACAAGTTTTAATTATTGTACGAAAGAAAGTTTGTAATAATTAATCCTTATAGGAGACATCTTAATGATTTTACTCTATAACACTTCATACAATGACACTTTACACAACTTTTTGTTGATCAAAATCCTCCACGGATATGAAACCTCTCTTGGTAGCCCATTTCAAAACACTCAACTGTTTTCAGGATTAATGACCGACTCCATAATTCAATACAAGACTTTTCAGCTTTTCTCACTCACACGCTTTTTAGTTAAGTTCCAAAATGTTACTCATCCAAAATGTTAAACATCCTATAATGTTTAACCCGAGAAGTTCTTAAAATATATCATTCTGAAAAGTTGATGTACAAGTATTCTCCCCCTTTTCGCACTTCAAACAAAAAGGTGAAAAGACAAGTTGCATATAAAATGAAATAAAATGTGAGGGAAGATGAAATAGCTGGGAAGGCTTAATTCAGCAAGATTGAGACTCCAATAGGTGCAGTGCAAATGTTGCACAAAAACATTAAGAAAATCTGTAGAATTATGCAGAAAAATGTTGCATAAACTGATGCAATGCCACCTAGCATGCATCATGGCTAGGAGGGTTCAAGGAAGGCATGACATGGATGAAAGTTCATTGAAGATTCGAAGCCATAGTCTTCACTTTTAGCTTGTAAATATTTTATTTTAATTAGCTAAATAAGAGCATATTTTTAATTCTTTTAAGGCCATGTATATTCGGCCATATTCTTTTTAGTTTAGAAGGTATAGGTGTCTTTAGTTAAAAAGGAGGAGTAAGCTTAGAATGAGTGCACAAGTCAAACATGATTTTGGGCTAGCCCATTCAATTTAGAAAATGTTAATTGCACCCATGGGGTGAACTTAGGTGCCTCACTTAAGTCCCACATTGCCTAGAAAAGTGTGTCCAAGCTTTTCCTTGGGGCTATATATACTCATTCCCCCTCATTGTAAATTTCAGCTTTGAAGTTGAATTAAAATAGTCTCTTTGTAAGCACATTCTTAGTAAAAGGTCTTGAGGATCCTTTCTCTTAAGGAATCTCTTCTTAGTTGGTTTTTATCAAGGGTTTCTTCCCTTGTGGCAAACCTAAACACTTTGGCTTATCTCTCTTTGAGAGTGGCACCTCACCTCCATTTTCTTTCCCTCCATCATTCATTTCATGGTGCTTGGAACCTCAAGGAGAAAGATCAATGGGAGTGCAAAAGCTTTTTGCATCATTTTTGACAAACCTAAACACTTTGGCTTATCTCTTCTACCAAAACTTTTTTCTTTTAGATTAGATTAGCTTCATAAGACTTTTTTAATATGGATTACAAATTTGGGACATTCTTTGTATTTGTTTTCTTGAAAAAAAATTACTTATATTAAAATAAGTGTTTAATACCCATACACAATATAAAAGAGTTTTATATTAATATTCTAATAATAACCTTTTATGACTTTTGAATAATTAATTAATAAAGTTAATAAGTTTACTATATATAAAATATTATGGTTAAATATTAGTGTAAAACTTTTTATAATAAAAATGTATAAGTTATTTTCTCTAAAAATAATTAATAATCGAGTTAAATGATCTTATTTGCAGGTATTAGACATGTTAATTTTTCAATACATTTTGAATGGATTATAAATAGATTAATTAATTACTTATCATTTTAGATTTTAAGTGGTGGTTATATGTTGCTTCGTGGAATTCAAATCCAAGTTTAGATTAATCACATGGCGGTCAAGCCTCGTGAATTAACATTACTAAATTAATTAATGCGCTCCTAGGCCATAGACGATTCTTCTATCTTATTTATTTTAGTCACGTGTCTTAAAATGACATGCATTAATGATATGCATTTATGATTTACACAAAGACTGAAAGACCTAAAAATACTCCTTACCCCTTAGTCCCTTACAAAATAAAAGCGCAAGAAAATTTAAAATATTTAATTATATTCAACACCTAAAATATTTAATACTACTCTTATATTATCCAACAAAAAAATATTGAGATTATTCTTGAGATTTTTTTAAGAAGCAAAAGTTAACTATTGTATAACTATAAAAGTTAATTATTGTATAATTATAAAAGTTAATTACTGTATAATTATAAAAGTTAATTATTATATAATTATAAAAGTAAAAAAAATAATTCTTAAGTGACTTAAAAAAAAAGCAAAAGTTAATTATTGTATAATTATAAAAGTGATTTTAAAAGAATATGTTGATTCTAAAAGAAACTTTTAAAAATAGTTTAGGATTTTGATTAGATTTCCAACATCTGATTATTTTAAAAAGATGAATTGAATACATAAAAAATTTAAAAAAATTTGCAAAAGATTACATTACAGGATTATAACAAACAAACTCAATTAAATGCATCATCTTATTTATTTAAACCCAATTTTTTTTTTAAATGCTCACAGGGACGCTGCTCTGCTGCTCCTATGTAGATGCTTCAGTGGACTTGTGCAAATCTGGGTTGTGTGCGGTTAGATGACAAAATGAGTTTATATTTTATAGATACCAGAAAAGATGTCTTCATGCGGGTCGGAAAATTACTTGTAAAATGGAATAAAGGGAGTAAATACGAAACTGATCCCAACCTGTAAAAATTATAAATTATGTAGATATGGTATATGTCTGGTAACTCCCTCTTTTATATTTATATATATATATATATATATATATATATAAATAATATTGTTTAATATAATTATAACTTTAAATAAAAAATATAGTTAAAAATATTATTTGTATTATAATTTACTATAAGTAATATAATTATAAAATAAAATAAAAATATAATATATTTATGAAAATTTAATAAATAAAAACAAAATTTACAAAAAATTAAGTTATTTATAAAACATCTTGTAATCATATAAAACTTTAAAAAATATTTTATAATTTGTTTTATGTTTTATATTATTTTTTTTATAAGTCAAATAATATTATTAAAATCAACAATGCACAAATTGTGCCTTGTTCACAGGTACATGGAGACCGTAATAAAAATAATAAGGAAATAATATAGATTAACTTCTTTCAAACACATAGGGGTTAAGATTCATAATTTATTCCGCAAAGAAATGGAAAGTTAATTTCGCTATATTACACTGTGTCTATGAACTCAATTAAATTGCAAGTGTTATCTCACCAACATTTTAGATCTAATCCTTGAAGATTTTTGTACTGTGCACCTCCCAAATGTGTCATAGCCCAGCAAACCACACAGAAGATTATGCTCGACACATGTGCTTTGCCCCACTGATTAGTCCATGAAATGGTTGACAATGTTCACAAAAACCATTGTGGAATCTTGATTGAATTCCCCACCAAGTACATAATGTCACTATACTTGAGTAGTTATTGGACAAGTGAAAAATATGTGTTGACAAGTTTCACTGTCTGAATTGCAAAACACATAACTAGCTCATTCTCTGGTAATAATTCCCATATTCAATAAATTAAATCTTGTCGTCAACCTATCAACTTTTGTCTTCCAAGCTAGACATTGGACCTTAGGCGGAACTCTTATTGCAAACAATTTCTTGTAGAACACATCCTTAGGGTATCCTCTCTCCTTCTCTAGCAACTAATAAATAGATCTCACTGAGTAAGTCTATGACACATCTGCTTCCCATACCCAAGTGTCAGTCTTCCCTTCACTCAACTCTACAGATCCCAATTTTTAATGTTATATTGACTTGTTTTTTATATTAGGTTTACTTATGTGTAAAAGATATTGATTTATTGTTTTCATACATAAGTAAAGTACGAGTTGTAGGTGAGAATATGCTATATAGGTACCTAATGAGTACAGGGATGGAATCAAAGCTGCTACCTGTGTGTGTATGAATTAGGTACGGATACATATTTTAAATGTAGATATGAAGACCGAGGACAGATATTATACTATCATACTTAGACTCTACCTATTGTCATCCCTATGTGTGATAGTTTTGCATATGGGAACAATGCAATTGTAGAAGTGTGATGGTGATGGAGTCCACACGGAAGTGAATGCCTTTGGTGATCGTTTGCTTAGTATTTGAGGATACAAAGTTGGTGGTATCACTATTGGGAGAAGAAATGGAAAAACTCAGTTTTGATATATAAAAAAAAATATTCTCGTGGTTAAAAATTCTCATAATATTTAAATTAATGTGTTATTATTGATCTAATTAATTTAACCAGTATTGATTTTTAATTGTCATACATTTAATTTTTTTAAATTATAAAACATAGAAAAAGAGTAGAATAAAAATTTCAAAAAACATATAAGATTGAAACAATTTTTTAATATTTCAATTTTTTCATTACAAGGAAAAATGCTAAAAGGCTACAAGTGAAGAGGGACTTCCAATAAGTCCTTGATCATGAGCTGATAAACTTCCACTAAGGGAGCAATCAAAATTTGAAGACCTAAGGGTGAGAATGAGCATGTGCAACCAACAAATCTGCAACATCATTACTTTTCTTGAACATATGCTTTATACAAAGTGTCCAAGGTCTTTTCAAGAACTACCTAATGTGTTGAAACTATAAGGGGGATTTGAACCACACCCTTTCAAAACAAAGTTAAATGTTACTTTAGAATCACTTTCAATTGTGAAGTTGTTGTATCCATTATTATTAATGTCCAAAGCAAAATGAATACCCCAAAGCTAAACCATTAGCACATTAGTCTTGCTTAATCATCTAAAATCCAATTACAATGGATCTCTCACCACTCCTCCACAAGTTGCATTCCTTCCATGTAAAGAGACTGAGACATCGACATTCCACTTAAGATTCCCCAGCGGAAGCGACTCCATATATGATAAAAAGTTTCTACAAATCAATTAGCCCAACAATTAGAGTCAATAGAAGGAACTTTAGATCGGAGGTTGCCTTTTACCTAAGTTTTCATATCATGGAGAAAGAAGTTAGGTTGGCTAAGAGAGGCATAAAATGAGACCATATCAATCTAATAGTAGGACAATCCCTAAGGCTGTGAATTCCTATTTCAATTGATAAGTTACATAAGGACACATATTAAAACTACCTATTACTCATAGTGATCTTATCTCATTTGTTATGAGGTCCTTATGATAAATTTCTAAAAAAATCCCAAACATGGCTCTCCCTTTAAAATCATGAATCCTGACCAGCTGGATGAATAGTGAGACCTATCATGGTTAACTATAGTTGCATAGGCTAACTTGGTAGTAAATGACCCATCAAAAGTGTAAGCCCAAACAATCTTGTCATTCCCTAACTCTGGTTTAGGAGGTAAAATAGCCATGATCTCTTCCAAAATCTCAGGTGGCAGAAGATTTTGTAGCTTTTGCATGTCCTAGTTGCCTTTATCATCAGTAGTGTAAGCCCAAACAATCTTATCACTCCCTAACTCTGGTTTAGGAGGTAAAATAGCCATGATCTCTTCCAAAATCTCAGGTGGCAGAATATTTTGCAGCTTTTGAACGTTCTAGTTGCCTTTATCGTCAATATATTCCTTAGCCCATATATCATACTCATTTGGGGATAGGTTATGATTACAAATAGTGTCAAACTTGTGTCATGAGGGAAAAATATCAGGCCAGAAGTTGATCTCAACACCATTTCTAAAAACCTCCTCTTAAGTCTGGGTAATGGCTCTCCAAACTTGGGATCGATTTCTTCTAGCTCAAACCTCAAGAATTATATGCGG
Organism: Psophocarpus tetragonolobus; assembly: GCA_037954015.1. NCBI lineage: Eukaryota > Viridiplantae > Streptophyta > Magnoliopsida > Fabales > Fabaceae > Psophocarpus > Psophocarpus tetragonolobus. The sequence goes on from CM075691.1 coordinate 79,764,385, forward strand.
GCCACATACATACTTATTAGGGAGTACCTGAATCCATAGGGTATCATTATCGTTCATAATTCCCTATCCAAGCTTCATAACTATGGCTTAATCAACATATGTGTGCTTTTAAATCCTATGCCACCCATTTTTCTTTGCTTGCAAAAATGCTTCCAAGCTATGGAGTGGCATTCCCTCTACCCTTACATCACTCCTCACACAAAACTTTTATTCATAGTGTCCAACTTTTGACAAATCTACTTGGGCAATAACACAAATTGCATAATGTAAGTTAGTAAGGTAGAATAAAGAACTTTAGCAAAATTGATTCTCTTTGAGAAAGAGAGGGATTTTACATTCCAATTGTTTAAACATTGTTGTGTTCAAGCCAAAAAGTAATTGTAGTAGGAAATTGGGCATTAGTTCTTCTCTTATGAATGAGAGGTACACCTAGATACTTACCAAGGTTTGTGGTTAGTCCAAACCTATATATTTGACTTATTTGAGCCGCTACAATTTGACTAACATTCATGGATACAAACAACTTGGTTTGGCTCATAGAAACTGTTTGAGGAACCGCTTGGCAAAATGATTTAAATACATTATGATACTTTCCATTTGCACAACAAAAGGTTGACCAAAGAGAAGAAGGTCATCCGTAAAGAAAAGGTGAGAGATAGGTGGGCCACTTTTAGACAACTTAATAGACCTCCAATTTGCAAGAGCAACTTATTCATGAATCAGTGAGCCAACCTGTTTAAACGCAATACAAAAATGTAAGGGGATAAGGGATCTCCCTAACGGAGACCCCAAGAAAGAAGAAAAGATTACATTTTCTCACCATCAACGCAAATAGAGAAACCATTGATATGCAATAATACACCAAGTTGACAAATTCATCATCGAATCCCTCATCCTTGAAAGTGTCAAAAATGAATTCCCATCTTAGCATGTTGTAAGCCTTCTCTAGATCAACCTATATGGCCATGTATACTTTCTTCCCCTTACACAATGACTATATGAAGTGACAAACTTCTTAAGCTATAATAATATTGTTTGTAATATGGTGCCCTAGTACAAAACCAAACTGGCTCAGATAAATAAGCAACCTCATATGCCCTCTTAGCATATTAGAAATAACATTAATGATTGTCTTACATATGACCTTACAAAGGTTAATGGGGTGGAATTGATTAATATCGATAGGGACATTAACCTTGGGAATAAGAAATAAGTGTGTTCATTATCACCTTTTAAGAGAGAAGGGTCATTGCAACAACAGTGAACTTGCTCATAGATTGAATTATTAAAACTATCTTATTGAGATTGAAAAAAGACAAGGTTGATAATTTTAAGATTTTGATTATTTCATTGATAAAAATCCGTTAATTATCTCTTTTCTATAACTAAACTCATATAAGAGATATGCCTAATAGATGATGGAGGTGATGGACAAAGGAATCAAGAAAATGCCTAATAAGAGTATCATTATCCAACACTATCTAGCTTTTCTTTGACACCTTTACCTTTCCGAGTAAGGAGGGGGGTACTTTTACCCAAGATCATCAAGCCTACAAACCTGCACACTATAAAAAAAAATTTGCTTATAGAGTAGTAATGAAGAAAGGCCCTACCCTACTTCTTATCAGCCATAAATAGGCATTGAAATCCCTACCACAAGTCAATGATCCCTAATCAAAGGGCCTAAATATTCAAATTCCTCTTGAGATCATCCTGTATACTGAGGTTATAACTCCCATACACCAACATGAAATGAAAATTCCCACCATCCTTAGTAAAGACCAATCAGTGATCAAATTGCTGGTCATACTAAATAACATGAATGTCAAAATAATTCTAGTTCCACGTTATCCAAATGCTACCAGAAAAGTGATGGGGACAATTAGACAAGTTTGTAACAAAATGTAAACAAAACAGTGGAAATAAATCTTCCTATCTTGCAAGAATCTATGAGAAGAAATAACAAAAATATAATACTAACCAATCACCACTCTTTTAAAATAAGACACCAAGATTTTAACGTGGAAAATCCCTCAAAGCAAGGGTAAGAACCACGGGTCATCCAGATCAAAGAAATAACTCCACTATTACCAATAAATAGTACAAAAGAGTCTCAATCAAGTGTCACCAATAACATCAATTTCAACACCAACTTCAAACAATAAAGCAATAAGCTTACAAATAGAGAACAAGGCAGATGAAACCCCCCCAAAAATACTGCTGCCATATGAACTAAATATCTCCTAACTTAGATATCTTTTCAGTGATCTAAACGGTCAGAATTAAGAAACATACATTCTAAACATATTGGCTAAAATCAGCTCGATCCAATGGTGAACTAATTTGCAATGGTGAATTTATGGTTGCAGCTCTGTGCAAAAACGAGAATAACTTTCTCTCTTCTTTTCTCTCAAAACAATTGGTGTGTTTCACTAACGTGTTTCTCTTTTATCTTTGTTTACTCTCTGTGTCAAAGTACCTTCTCTACTTATATTAAATAAGATATCAAGTGGGCCTATCAATTTTGGGCCTTTTCTCCACATAAAAAGGGAGTCCAATACCCAACAAATCTCCCCCTCACGACTATGTGGAGAACTGCCAAACTGACGATCTCACAACAAACTTCAAATTTTTCTCTTGACAGTGCTTTAGTCATCATATAAACACCTTTATCATCAATATCAACTTTAACCAACTCCAACAACTTAGCATCCAAAACATCACGTATCCAATGCTACCATACATCAATATGTTTGAACTTAGAATGGAAAGTTGAATTCTTACGAAGATGGATAACACTATGATTGTCAATAAGTAATGAATATCTGTCTTGCACAAAACCAAGCTCCCAATAGAATTTCTTCAACCATAGCAACTCCTTGTGTGCTTCAATAATTGCAATGAACTCCGCCCCCAGTAGTAAACAAAGGCAAACACTTTTGCAACTTAGATTGTCAAGCCACAACTCCCCCTGCAAACTTAATCAAATAACCTGATGTAGGCCTTCTAGAATCAATGTTTCCACCCATATCTGAGTTTGAGTAGCCCACCAAAATAGGCTTATCACCTTCCAAACAAAGCTTTTTATCAATAGTACCATGAAGATACCTCAAAATGCATTTTAAAGCTCTCTTTGCTCTCTACCTGTGTTTGACAAAAACCTATCAACTGTACCAACAACATGAGCAATATTAGGTCTCGTACGCAATATTGCATACATCAAACTGCCCATTGCAGAAGCATAAAGAACTCTCTTCATGTCTAATTTTTAAGCTTCATTTGAAGGACTCAATTTAATACTTAGTTTAAAATGAGTTTCAAGAGGAGTGCTTACAGCCTTAGCTTTTTTCATCTAGAATCTCTGCAACACCCTTTTAATATAGTGTTTCCGTTATAGCCACAACTTCCTTTTCTCTCTATCACGAATGATTCTTATACCAAGAATCTGCTTAGCAGCTCCTATGTCTTTCATGGAAAATGACTCACCAAATTGCTTCTTCAGCCTGTCAATAATAGAAACATTTTTCCTAACAATAAGCATGTCATCAACATACAATAACAAGATAATAAAGTCATCATCAGAAAAATTTCTAAGAAAGATACATTGATCAGAAGTAGTCTTCTTGTAGCCCTGCTCACACATAAAAGACTCAAACTTGTTATACCACTGCCTTAGAGCTTGCTTTAAACTATATAGACTCTTTCTCGGTATACACACATAACATTCCTTGCCTTTAACCTGAAAACCATCAGGTTGCTTCATATAGATCTCTTCCTCCAAAACACCATGAAGGAAAGTAATTTTCACATCCATTTGCTCTACCTCCAAATCAAGAGTAGCTTCCAAACTCAAAATCGCTTTAATGGATGACATCTTCACCACAATTGAGAAAATCTCATTGAAATCAACACCCTTTCTCTATCTAAAGCCTTTCACCACTAATCTAGCTTTATACCTTGGAGTCATAGAATTATTCGCATGTTTCACCTATAATATCTACCTGTTTTCTAATGCCCTCTTACCCTTAGGTAATCTCACCAAGTCATAAGTGTGATTATCATGCAAGGATTTCATCTCATCTTGCATTGCATCCAACCACTGCTGCTTTTCTTCACACTCCAAAGCCTCTTCAAAATACTCAGGTTCTCCATCATTAGTCAAATTCACATATTCATTAGAAGAATACCTGGTAGATTCAGGTACATCATAAACATTCTCATCAAGTGACCTCTTATGCTCTTTCTGGTTATCATTAATAGGATCATCTAATTCATCTCTAAGCTATTGATCAACATCAACACTTTGTTGTTCACCATGTTCAATACTACCTTTAACAATATCTAGATCATGAATAGGCGATCGCATACGATCAACATCTATCAGATTTCTATCTTTTTCAGGTGTATTCTTCTTCACCTTATTAATGTCCTCAATAGTTTGGTCTTTCATGAACTACACATCACGACTTCTAACAAACTTCTTCTCAATAGGATCATAGAAATTGTAGCCAAATTCATCTTCACCATAACTAATGAAGATGCACTGCTTGTCTTCGTATCCAACTTGGATCTTTCATCCTTTGGAATATGAACAAACGCTTTGCAATCGAAGACACACAAATGATCATAGCTCACATTTTTCCCAAACCAAATTTTATTTGGAACTTCACTATTCAAAATAACAGTAGGAGTGAGATTAATAATATTCACTATTGTGTACAATGCCTCACCCCAAAAATGCTAAGGTAATTTAGCATATGAAAGCATACATCTCACTCTCTCAAGATATGTCATGTTCATCCTCTCTGCTAAACCATTCAGCTGAGGAATTTTAGGAGGAGTCTTCTCATGTGCAATACCATGTTGCTTGCAATAAACATTAAATGGTCCATAATACTCACCACCATTATCAGTATGAATACGTTTCAGCTTCTTGCCTGACTCTCTTTCAATCAAAGCATGAAATTGTTTAAATTTCTCTAGCACTTGTGTTTTCTCTGTAAGGCATAAACCCATAGCTTCCTGGAACAATCATAAATAAAGGTAACAAAATAAAGTGCACCACTAAAGGATTTTACCTTAAATGGACCACAAACATCAAAATGCACCAATTGCAACAACTCTGACTTCCTTGAGGGAGGATGTTTCTTGAAGGATACTTTAGTTTGCTTGTCAGCCATGCAATGAGAACATCTCTCCAATTCTACATTTTTTAGTCTTTGAAGAACATCTCTTTTAACTAAGCAGTTCAACCATTGTTCACTAATATGACTAAGCCTTTGGTGCCACAAATATGCCTTCATATCTATGACATTCACACTATCTTTAGGAACCAAAGCTTTTGTCCAATACAGTTTAGAAATCTTCTCCCCTTTATCCACAACCAAGTTACCTTTGGTGAGTTTCAACTTTCTAGAACCAAAGTGATTATCATAACCACTATCATCAAGCATCTGCACAAAAATCAAATTAAAACGAACATCAAGAGCATGTTTGACTCCTCTAAGCAACAACTGCACTCCAATGTTGGTTTGCAAGCAAACATCACCAACACCAATCACTTTAGACACACCATAATTACCCATCTTCAATACTCCAAAATCACTAGAAGTGTAAGATGTGAAGAACTCCTTCCTTGGTGTAACATGCAGTGTAGCACCACTATCAACAATCCACATACTCTCATCTGACACAAGATTAACTAACTTATTGTCACAAAGATTAACAACATCACCACAAGTAGCAGTAGTAACATGATTATCATCATCATGATCCTTCTCTTTCTGCTTACCCTTTTTATCTTTGTTCTCCTTTTTCCAAAGAAAACAATATTTCTTTATATGCCATGTCATGACAATAATGACATTTCATATTCTTGTTTTTGGACTTGGACTTACTCCTGCTCTTTTCTCTGCCACCCTTTAGTTCCTCTCTTTGACTGCTCCCCTTATTTTTAGTGACAAGTACTTCAGGCTGAGATGAAGAACCCTGTGCCTTGCTTCTCATCTCTTTATTAAGAACATCAATTTTTTCTGCTTGCAAAGAAACGACATCATTAGAGGCTGAATTTGTAATAGAAACCTGAAATGTCTCCCAAGACTCAGGTAAAGTATTCAGTAGCCATAGTCCAAAAACTTCAGCATCAAATTTGATACCTATACTGGATAACTGATCTAGGAGCTCTTGAAATTCATTCAAGTGATCTGAAATGGATGAACTCTCCTTGTACTTCAAATCATCAAACAGTTCAAAAAATACAATTTATTATTCCCTGATTTAAAAGCATACAAGGACTCAATATTCTCCCACTATGTTATCACATGTGTCTCGTTGGCAATGTGATATAACCATTGTCTTTTACAAATTGCCGAATAAAACCACATACTTTTTGGTGTTCAAAATCCTACTATTCTTCATACATAGAATCCGACTTTTGAGTAGCAAAAACAGGAATATGCATTTTCTTCACAAATAGAAAGTCTTTCATCTTGCCCTTCCACAAGTGATAATTAGTGTCATTCAAAGTAACCAATTTTGTGTTTGCTTCCATCATTCAAGTAATTCATATAGTCCCTAGACCAAAACCAAAGAGCTTTGATACTACTCTGATGGGGCAATTAGATAAGTTTGTAACAAAATGTAAACAAAGAAACAGAAATAAATCCCCATATCTTGCAAGAATCTATGAGGAATAATAACAAAAATAAGACACCAAGATTTTAACGTGGAAAACCCTTTCAGAACAAGGGTAAAAATTACGGGTTGTCCAGACCAAAGAAATAGCTCCACTATTATCAATAAAGAGTACAAAATAGTCTCAATTAAGTGTCAATAACAAGATCAATGTCAACACCAACTTCAGACAATAAAACAATAAGTTTACAAATAGAGAACAAGGAAGATGAAACCCCCAAAAAATACTACTGTCATAGGAGCTAAATATCTCCCAACTCAGACATGTTTTCAACGATCCGAATGGTCAGAATGAAGAAACATACATTCTGAATGTTTTGTCCAAAAATTAGCCCGATCCAATAGTGAAAAAATCTACAGTGTGAATTTACGGTTGCAGCTCTGTGTAAAAACAGGAATAACTTTATCTCTTCTTTTCTCGCAAAACAATTAGTACGTTTTACTAGTGTCTTTCTCTTTATCTCTGTCTACTGTCTATTCTCTGTATCAAAGCACATTTTCCACTTAACTTAAATAAGATATCAAGTTGACTTCTCAATTTTAGGTCTTTTCTCTACATAAAAAGGAAACCCAATACCCAATAAGAAGCTTCGCGCATCAACCTTAAAGAAATTATTAAATCTAATGCTAGATAACACTCTATAAGCCATTTCATACTTATTGTAGGCTTTAACAGCCATTTCACCACTTATTGTATGCTTTAACAACCCAAGTCCAAAATAAAAAATATTAAAACATAATAAATTAAAAATAATATTTATCCTTCTATTAAATTATAATTTAACCACATTACAACATATTAAACTTTCAACTCCAATGATAAAAGCCTCTAAGGCACTATGATCATTATTAAAACAATACGTATGATCATTGATAACATTCACATATGAATGCACTTTCAGTGAACTATCAGCTGTTAATTATTTATTAATAATACCATACTATTGATAAATTTATTTCCTATTAAAAACTTTTAGTAGTCAATAATTACATATTTTTTTCTTAAGGTAAAGGAAATTAAAATTGAAAGTATTTATTTAAAAATATTATTATATAAAAACATCACAAACTGTTTAAAAATTACATAAAAATAATAAGATATATATTATAACAAATTACATGAGTACCTTCTATAATTAGAACTTCTTATACTTGGACCTCATTTCTTATTTAACGTTACAAAACCTCTCAGTCATTTCACAAGAAAAGGACTCCTTCCATCATAATAAAAATGTTTTTGTTGAAGGAATATGGTCATGTAAAATCATGTATGATTAATAAAATATATGGACAAAAATCAAGAAAAGGAGGGGTGACGTTGAAGTTCGGGGTAAGCGAGGAAGATGTGAGTGCTGGGGGGAGGGAGGGGCGGTGACAAAGTTGTGGATGAGTGAAGGAGACGTCAACTAAGAGGGTGGGTTGACAATTAAAGTAACATGACGAGGAGGGCTAACTTACGCTATTATCGAATTCTTCATCTTAACATCCTTACCTTTTTTTATCTTCCATTTTGTCTTCCTTGGGGATTTCCATGTTGGTTTCGGTATGATTGAGGTTTGGTATGGTTATGATTACTACTAATTGCTACAAGGGCAATTTGGTCAGTCACTACAAAAAATATATACCATTAGTACTTAAGACGTTGATACTTGATATAAGGTGCACAAAAAAATAAAAATAAAAAATAGAGGGGTTTGATTGGTCTCTAAAAAATAACATTTTTATGTTTTGGTCATTTAAATATTTTTTTAAATTTAGTTATTCAAAGATTTTTTATGTTGGTTTTAATAATTATTTTCAAACAACAATTTTGCCTATTGTCCCTATTTCAAGCAATAATATTAATTTGTAGTGCAATGAGTTATAATATTATTAGGAAGTTTAAAGGGACAACCTTGTGTAATTTTATAGTACAAATCGTGTTTTTAATATGAAAAATGTTAATTTGTATGAAACCATATAATTAGCACAAATGTGTATTTTTCATTTTCCAAAGATTCATTCTAAACATTTTTTACTTATTAATTAAAAATATGATGATAGTGCATCTATGTGTTCATGCATTTAGTAAGACAATTTCTTTGTGTTATATATATATAATATGTTGTTTTAATCTTTTATGTGTAAAATAATTTATAATATTAAATAAATTTATAAATAATTAAAAATAAAGTTTACTCCAAAAATTATATTAGATTTTCACGTCATATTCTCTTATGACATTAGATTACAATCTAAGAAAAAGTTAAAATCAAAATAAAAGACTCATGCACCGATAATATTTTACATTAACTGTCCATGATATAATTGCTTCACATTTGAAGTAGTTTTCAATGTTTTATCCCAAGGCCATTATTTGCCAACCTGCACGAAGGTGGACTAACTTTTTTAATCTGCTGACGAGATGCAAGGCCTGTGACCCTCATGGATTATTTATTAATCCTTTCTACAAGATCCATATACAGGTTAACTGGGTAGGGAAAATTGGGAACAAGGGAGACCATGTATTGAAGAGACTTCAATGTGGCAGATTTCATTTTTTTTTTTCTTTTTTACATGAAATGCAAATAGCAGTAAGCCAGTAAGTACCGTTCCTCGCTCTCTTTGTTATACACATCCTTAATGGCAACTGGGACTTCGATCTGTTAACACACTACCAATAAAATTAATTGACATCCCTTTAACAAAAGAAAAACTTAGGTAAAAGGCAATAAATATGAAATATTCTCAGTATAAAATTAATCAAACTACCGTTTTTATCTCATTATTTGTTGGCATTTGTAAGAAAACGATGAAAATAAAAAAGGATAGATCTAGCTGTAAGCAGGCCATGATGCAGTTAACGCACATGAACCGTGGTACATAGAATTGAATTCGAAATAGTATTGATAGGGCTGTCTTTATTATGGTTCTTATCTCATTCAGTCTGTGGTAGAAGAAGTTATTTAATTCAGCATCAAATATCACAACAATAAACTCTATATAAAGGTACTCCTGACTCATTACTTGTTCACATGCAGATATCTAGAGAGTGGTGGTGGTCTTAAACATTTACCATTTGTTGAGGGTAACTTAGTAGACACTACCCATATGGAAGAAAACAGGCCAAGGGTTTTTGGTTCTTCTATATTCGTATGTTTGTTTATCTTGATCACCTGGAACATTGTTGCTGTTCCACAAGCAGAGGCTCGAGCATTTTTTGTTTTTGGTGATTCGCTAGTTGACAATGGCAACAATAACTATCTACTCACCACTGCCCGTGCCGATTCATATCCTTATGGCATTGACTCTCCCACTCATAGGGCTACTGGTCGTTTCTCCAATGGTCTCAATATCCCGGACATTATCAGTTGGGTCCATAATTATATGTGTCACTGTTCCTAATTAATTGTTTCCTGTTTTTATGTTTTGCAATGTCTTAATTTGATACTACTACTATAACCTAATTAAGCTATACATTCATTTATTGTTCGTTATACTTATGAAGTGTGTCATGGTCATGCATGTAGGCGAGAAAATTGGCTCAGAACCCACATTGCCGTATCTGAGTCCCCAGCTCGATGGAGAGAGGCTACTCGTTGGTGCCAATTTTGCTTCTGCTGGAATAGGAATTCTCAATGACACTGGATTTCAGTTTGTAAGTTGTGAATAAAAGAATTAGTGATTGATTACTATTGCCAATTCAACCCAGAAGATTTTATTTTAATTTTTCAAACATGATGTTGGTATCTTAAACTTTCTGTGTTTAATTAAGAGCAGGACCAAACTAATTTTATGCTGTTAATTCATGAAAATTAATGCTACGTTTGCAGATAAACATAATTCGAATCACGAGACAATTACAGTACTTTGAGCAGTATCAACAAAGGGTGAGTGCTCTAATTGGACCAGAGCAAGCTCAACGACTGGTCAACCAAGCACTGGTCCTCATAACCTTAGGTGGCAACGATTTTGTTAACAATTATTTCTTGGTGCCATTCTCTGCAAGATCACGCCAATTTGCACTCCCGGACTATGTTGTGTACCTTATTTCCGAGTATCGCAAAATTCTTGTGGTATTGCCATCCTTCTCTTCTTTTTTGTTGCTCTTATAACCTTACTCTTCTTCCAATTTGAGTCATTAATACTTTTGACTAATACAGCGTTTGGCTAATTAAATATATATACATGTAGATAGTAGGAAAGGAGACGTCGTTTGAGGAGGAACAAAATAAAAATTTAATAAGTAAATAAAATTGTAGATAATTATATTATATATAAATATTTTAATATTATATACACTTATTTAATATTTATAATTTTTTTAGAGGTAGAAGATCAATTTTTTTTATCTTAATTCATTTTTGGTGTATCCCACAATTTAAAAATCTATTCTATCTTTTACTCTAATAAAAGATCATATTTTGTAATCTTAGAACAAATCTGGTGGGTGTTCTTCAAGACTGATCTTGAACCAAGATCTGATCTTACCAAGATCAACCATTGGAGCAAAAAAGACTTCATCTTTAAGTGGAGATCTTATTCTTCTACAATAACAAACAAGATTAACCAATTATTCAAATAATAATAATTTTTTATTATCTCTCTCCTCAACTCAATATTTAAGAGTAAATGTCGTGGGGTCCATAAAAAATATTTTAAGATCACAAAATATGATCTTTCATTTGAGTAAAAAATAGAATAATCTTAAAATTATGGAGTCCATTAAAAAATGAGTTAAGATAAAAATACTTGATTTTCTGTTGAAGAACACTTTTGATAGTCCCCACAATTTTAGTTCTTAAATATTAAGTTGAGAAAAGAGACAATAAAAAAGTATTATTTTTTGAATCATGAGTTGATCTTGCTTGTTCTTGTAGAAGAATAAGATCTCCACTTGGATATCAACTATTTTTCTCCAATAGTTGATCTTGTCAATATCAAATCTTAGCCTTAAGATCGGCCTTCAAGAACACCTACTCACCCACGAGAGATGCTCTTATTTTTTTTATTAAATTATGTTATTTATCATTTTTTTTTTCATTTTGTAGATGTTAGCTAACACATTAATTTTTCAGTATAAAGATTTTTCCACTGACAGTCAATCACAACTCTTCATTCATGGTAGATTTGTTGGCTTTACTCATTACTACTTTAAAAGTCAAATAAATAAAAAATCATGATTGAATGTTAGTGTAAAAATCCTTTACACTGACAATATATACTAATTAAACTCATATAAATAAGAGTATGATTGTCTTTCTCATTTTTAAGAAGCTTTGGTAAGAAACTAATAACCAATTTTTAATGTGGGGACACATAAAATATTTTTTACTTAATTCTTTTAATATCATCAACTAATGGAAGAAATCCCAAATGCAATGTTTTCTTTCCTCCTAAGATTGTTCTTCTTTTATTCTCTTAACAAACAAATCATTACAATTCATGGGCTTATTTTCAAGAAAATAAAGTTAATCAGAAGTATGACATTTTCATATTTGATATAAAGTTGGAAAAAATATTTGTATCATTAATTTTGGAGCTAGTAACATTTGAATGTTTTGTTTGATCTTTATGCATATAGGGGAGTGAATAAGAGATATATTTCTTTTTTATAACTTTTTTTTTCCACTTATGTAGGGATGATAACAATACTTGTATTCATGAATATCATCCTAACTAGCTCTGATTTTGACGGAAAATATTTGTTTTGATAGGATATGAGTATAAATACAAGTACTCCCTAATTTTTTAGAAAGGAAATGAGTATGTAACTACTTGTCTTGTATTTACAATTCTTATAAAATATTATTATTATGATTTATTATTTTTTTAAAACTTTATATATGTTTTTTTATTATAATGAACTAAACTTAGGTTATAAATCATTATATTTTTTTATAATATTTAATGACATATAAGATCAATAGTTTCATATTTAAAATTAAACAATATATACAGTAATCAGGTATGCTATTCCACCTCATTGTTGTGCATATACTAATATTATCTATTTCCATTATTTGAGAGTTTAATAAACTATTTTAAAAAATTAAATCTAAAATGACATACCAAACTTGTTACTAATATTAATATTCTTGAAAATTAAATTTTTGAAAATGTGATAATATATATATATATATATATATATTACGATACAAGTTCATCATTTGTTTTGATAATTCTATCTTCTCTTTTGCTTTTTAATCCTCTTTATTTCTTCATGTTTCCATGTAAAGCACCAAATTTTCTCAGTATATTTTAAAACAAAGATAGAATTTATATAATATTGCTTATTTCCCCATTTTTCCAACTTTTTCAAATCATTTTTTAAATAAAAGATATTTTAACATTAATAAAATTATTTTATTGAGAAGAGATTCATTTTGTAGATGATAGTATTAAGTGTTAGTCTAATTTTTATTTTTAAATATAATGTCTTTTTTTAATCTTTTTAAATAAATATAATATTTTGTAATAAAAATATAATTATTTTATTTTATTTTTTATAGTTTGATTTATAGATATTTCATTTTTATATAATTTTTAGTATCATTTATTTTTATTTTTAATGACACTTTCCTTTTGTAATTCATTATTGTTATTTAAAAGTATAAAAAAATTACATTTTCAATCGAATAATTTCAGTTTTATATTTTTACATTTATTTGGAAATTAAATTTATTTATTAAAATCTTTGTCAATAAACTTATTACAAATACTAAATAGGGAATTGGCAATTTAATTTTTAAGAGACGTTAATAAATATTTTATTTCCTATCAATAATATATTATTTTTGCATTTCTCTTTAGGAATATTCATTTGAAATAAAACAAAATTGTTGAATATTTTAATAAAATTAAAAAGTCATACAAATTGTAATTATAAATGATTTTCATAATATACAAGAGAGGTGTTTGATATATTATTAATGAGAATAAATTTTGAAATATATAATTAAAAATATTTTATATGAAAAATTTCCACAGCTACTTATTTGATAAAGTTAGTTTTATATTTTGAACTCCTCTCATCCACTTCTGGTGCTTTAAAAACCACCGCACCTAAAAAGATAAGTGTTGGCAACTTGGCATTCATTTGTAGTACTTGCTAGTTGCTAGTTGGTGATTCTTTGGTAAATACGTATCCACCTCTGTCAGATGGAGGACATGTTGATTAATTGTGTATCGGGGTGGTCGAGGAAAAAAAAAACATCTGTAATTGCACAAGACCTTCTTTCAAAGAAAGGTGTTAAGACGTGAGAAGAGGTACCCTTTAGTCCTTTAAACATAAAACACATTCCTTAAAAAACAATTAACCTAGATGATTGTATTAAATAGGTCAATTATTAAAATAATTTTTTTATCAAATTTATCCCTATTCTTTCTTTTAATTTAATTATTCTTATTAATTCACGTGTTAGAGAAAACATTGTTTTTATTAATAAAATATTTATATTCTTTGTATCAGAATAAGAGAAAAAATAATTTGTTAATAATTGGTTAAATGTAACTTTAGGAAAAAATAATAATTAATGTATCTAAAATTAGGAAAAACTCTTTTATATATATATAATGTTCATGAACTACTGGAGCATTGTATATTTGTATTAATTTTATCTACGTTATGATGAAATGGTGGAAGTGTGACGTAGATATGAAATGAATAGTTTTAAGATATGAATGTGTGAAACAAGTTGGGTGATGGTGCGACCTGACATTGATTCTATCCAATTTATAAACATTGACGAAGAAGCATGACGGATAACCTACTATAAATGTGTGATATCTTGCACCTTGACTTTTTGAAGTATATTATTGACTTTTGAGCAGCAATAAATAATTTTTATTGGTTTTGTTATATATGTTGATATTAATTAATTAACACAGAGGCTTTATGAATTGGGAGCAAGGCGAGTTTTGGTGACTGGAACGGGGCCTTTAGGTTGTGTGCCTGCAGAATTAGCGCAGCATAGCAGAAACGGAGAGTGTGCAGTTGATCTGCAAAGAGCTTCTGACTTGTTCAACCCTCAACTCGTCCAGTTGGTCAATCAACTCAACTCTGAAATCGGTTCGAATGTCTTCATTTCAGCAAATGCATTCCTATCCAACATGGATTTTATTAGTAATCCTCAAGCCTACGGTATGCATATTTAGTTCCATTTCCTCCATTAGATATATGATTGTTCTATATATGTCATATTTTTAATTGAGAAGTTATTCAATTCGTACATTATATACTGTTTTTCTAAATTAAATTTAACTAAAATAAGAAAATTAATTAAAATTGTATGTCCAAGAATAAATATATTATTATTAGTAAAAATACGGGCATTATCACGCCTATATATTCGTATTCGTATTTTTATTTTAATATATAATAATAATTTTAGGATTTTAATTTAATATTTTTTGTAATTTTTTATATTTTAAAATAAAAATTATTATATGATATGTTTTAAAATATATTTTTTATTTTCTGTGGATAGTACGAGTGCAATATTCTTCTCATATTTGTTTACTTTATGCATATACGAAAATAAAAGATACTATATCAAACTCTGCACCAAGTATTTAAGAGTGCGCCAGAGGAGAGGAGTGAGGTCCATAAACAAGTAAGGCATAGATCACGATTGTAATTTGTGAGACGTAAAATCATGTTTCCTTTTGTATCTGTGCTGTGTACATTTACTTAAGATTTAAGACTTTGGGCCCTTCTTCAGAGAGCCAACTACCAACCTCCCATATGCTATTATTATTATTGGCTGTTAGAGGTAAAAAAACTGTTATTAATTATACATAACTTTCACTTCACCTGTAAAATAAAAAGTTGGTCATTCAGGCATTTGTACAAGCACTGCAACGGTTCATGGACAATTAGAAAATTTCTTACGAAGTATAGACTGATTTTATCAGCTCACCAAACACATGATGGAACATATTAATATATTATTATACAAATGAGTAAGTATTGTTTAACAGTTTCTGTGGGTTTAGTACCTTGGGAGAAGCATTGGTAGGTAGCTTATTAAATAAGCCTCTTTATTCACGTTCACGTGCAATGCAGGGTTTGTGACATCAAAAGTTGCATGCTGTGGTCAAGGACCTTACAATGGGATTGGATTGTGTACTCCGGCCTCTAACCTGTGCCCAAATAGGGACATATATGCATTTTGGGACCCGTTTCATCCAAGTGAGAGAGCAAATAGATTTATTGTGCAAACATTCATGATCGGCGACACCAAATACATGAATCCAATGAATCTCAGTACCATTATGCTCTTGGATTCAAAGACCTAATTATTTTTTTTCTTCCCATCTACATTTTCTTTCTGTTATATATATATATATATATATATATGAAACCATGTTTAAATTTTTGTTCTCTCTACTTCTAGGGAAAAATAGAGAAAGGAATTGAATGTCAGTTTGTGGATTATAATTGTGACTTTGGGTGAATTGGGTCAAGATAATTCGTGGTGTAATGGCTAAACCCAAGACCTGTTTGGACTTGAAACTTTAAGCCTAATCATTAAACTTGGCTATATATCTTAGATGTACTAGGACTTTACAAAAGTTATTCCTATTTGATAATTCCATATATATTTTGTACCATTGTAAAATTTTAATTTTAATTATAATTATAATTTTATATTTTTTAATTGTAATATGCAAGGGAAAATAATGCTAGTACATCTCTCACAAATGTGTGGGGATAAAGATCAAACATAATTATGTAAAAAAAAAAAAATACATGTCTGTTATTAATGTGAATATGTATATGAGATGGATTGCTGAAGTATTTGAAGTTGATTAGGAAGAGGTTATTTTATTTAAGTATATATATATATATTTTAAATGTGAATAATTGAATTAAATTAATCTGTTCACAAATCAGGCATTAAAAAAAAAAAATGTATACTAAGAATACTTACAATGAAAACTCATAAACTTAAGTTATTTTATGTGAGTTTCACATTTTCACATGAGTTTTAAGAATTTTACCTATTTTTTAATTTAAAACTTATTATAAATTCAAATTGGTCACACATATTACCTCACATGTTTTACTTAAAAGAGCTATCTTAGTCGCTCTTAGTAAATAACTAATCTTTTTCTTGGAGATTTGTTTAGGCATTATAGTGAGAAATCTTAAGAAAAATTGATATTGAACTTAAGATCCTTTACTAAAGTTGCTCTTAGATTTTAAATATGAGTTTACATAGTTTGTAATACACTCCTTTGATCTCTTCAGCTAAGGCTAAAGGCAAGGAATGGAGGGAGGAATTTTGTGCTTGATGCCACTTCTCTAAAGGGAAGATAAATCAAGAAAAATTTTACTAGGAAGTTTGCCACAAGGGAGAGAACCTTTGATTAAAGCTTTTAGGAAGAGATTTCTCAAGAGAGATGATTCTTAATGACACTTTACTAGAAATTGCTCAAATAGAGACTTAATTCATTCATTCAAATGTGAGGTTACAAGAAAGTTGGAGGAGTATAAATAGTTCAATGGAAAGGCTAGACACATAAATCTAAGCAATGTGGGACTTTGAGCTTAATTAAGATTAAAATTAATTAATCCATGAATTAAGCCCCAAGTGGTGCCTAAACTAACCTAGAGGGGTGCAAGAATTAATCTTATGGTTGAGGGAAGAGAGCCCAACACGCCTAGAACTAAGAGGCCTCCTACTATGCTTACCTTCTCTCACTAACTAATGACACCTCTTCTTCCTAATTACAAGAGAAATGGCTGAATTACATGGCCCAAAAAAAATTACAAGCTAATTAATATTTACAATATTTAATCTAATGATAATGGCCTAAGATCTTCACTTTTACCAAGAGTTGAGGTCTTGTGAACTTTTTTCGGGCCATGTTCTCCTCAATCCTCCTAGTCATGACCCTAGTAATAGGACATGTTTTTTTCATATGGGCCAAAAGAATTTTTCTTTCAAAAGTAATAAAGTTTTATTAATTCTAAAATACCCCATAAGCCTACCTTCATGACTCTCTTTTGTCAACAATTTCCTAATTGATCCTTGGGGTACATAAAGTTTGTCATCTTCGTATAGGTACCTCTAAAAAAGGTAGAAGCCATCTTTGGCTATGGCAGAGAAGGCAACATAAATGGTTCCAAAGTCATGGTTAGAATGATACATTTCCCTTATGTCATCATATCCCATTATTTGAGCACTAAGGATGGCGAGGAGAGAATTTCTCCTTGAAAGAGCATTGACCACTACATTTGTGTTTCCCTTCTTGTATTTGATGACATATTGGAAAGTTTCAAGAAACACAACTCATTTTGCATGCCTTTTGTTCAACTTTTCTTGACCCCTCAAATACTTAAGTGACTCATGGTCATTATGAATGACAAACTCCTTGGAAACAAGGTAATGTTCCCAAGTTTGGAAGGCACAGATTAAGGCATATAACTCCTTGTCGTAGGTGGGGTAGTCGAGGTGGGTACCAAGAATCTTTTCACTGAAAAGCTCCCATACCAACTCTCGATGCATCACATTCTATCTCAAAAATTTTTGAAAAGTCAAGAAGAGCTAGAACAGGTGCATGGATGAGTTTATCCTTGAGCACTTCAAAAGCTTACTCTTGTTTTTCACCCCATAGAAAAAGGGATATCCTTCTTCACTAACTTATTGAGTGGTGAAGCTAGTGTGGAAAAATTAGGCACAAAGCACCTATAAAAACTTTTGAAACCATGAGAGCTCTTGATCTCAGTTACATTAGTAGGGGTGGGCCATTCTTAGATGGCCTTGATGTTTTGGATCCACTTGGACCCTTTGTGCACTAACTAAAAAACCTAAAAAGACGACACTAGGAACACAAAAGGTACATTTTTCTAGGTTTGCAAAAAGACTATTTTTCCTAAGAATAAACAAGACTTCTCTAAGATGTCCTATATGATCATCTAGGACCTACTATAAATGTCATCAAAATACACAAGTACAAATATAACAATGCAATTCCTAAGTACATGATTCATGAGGCGCATGAAAGTCCTTGGAGTATTGGTGAGCCCAAAAGACATCACCAACTATTCATAAAGGCCAAATTTGGTCTTAAAAGTGGTTTTCCATTCATCAACCTCTTTGATTCTTATTTTATGATAACTATTTCTAAGATCAATTTTAGAAAAAAATTGTGCTCTATGCAATTCATCAAGCATATCATCTAGCCTAGGGATTAGGTGCCTATATTTAATGGTGATGTTGTTGATGGCATGTCAGTCCATACACATCCGTCATTTGCCATCCTTCATGGGCACCAATAAGATTGGCACGACATAAGGGCTAAGGCTCTTTTGAACCAAACACTTCTCCAATAGGTCTTAAACTTGAGACTTAATTTCTTTGGTCTCAATTGGGTTTGTCCTATACTCAGACCTATTGGGTAGACTTGCACCAGGAACAAGATCGATTTGGTGTTCAATTCCCCTTAGAGGAGGTAATCCCTTAGGGACCTCTTGAGGGAAAAGATCATCAAATTCTCATAAAAGTTTTTGAACCCCTTTTGAAAGAGACTCAATTTCAAGACTAGTGATAGTGCTAGAATGCACCTCTTTGCAAAGAAGGAGATATAAATGTGTCTTAAGCAAGAGAGCATTCCTTATGTCCATTTTGTTGCAAAATGGTTTCTTTCTTAACAACCTCCTTGGAAGGGGTACCTCCTTCCTTACCCTTTAAAGCTTTAAGGAAGGATGTTTTTTTTTATTCATCTCTTTTGCTTTTGATTTTTTTTATTCATCTCTTTTATGCTTCATTATGAGTTGATCCTTAGCCAATTAGGAAGGTGTCGGGGGAGTCAACTTAATCTTTTTACCTTTGTGAGTGAAAATAATTTTATTAGAGTAACCATGGTGAATGACTTGCTTGTCGAATTGCCATGGTCTCCTTAACAAAATATGACCAACCTCCATTGGGACTATATCACAGAAGATTTTATCTTTAGGGTTTCCCAATTGAGAAAGACACTTTTACTTGTTGGTTTACAACATTTCCCCTTCCTCATTAAGCCATTGGAGTTTGTAAGATTTGGGATGAGGGATTGCTTGTAAGGCTAGCTTTTCCACTAACCTTGAGCTACAACAATTGCAACATGATCTGTTATCCATATTGAGAGAACAAGTTTTTTCTAAAACTTTGCACCTTGTGTGAAAAAAATGTTCTATCATTGTGAATGATCAAGCTCAAATGGTTGGCTTCCAAGAAGTCACCTAACCATCAAGAGGTCACCATCACAAGGATTTACCTCTATGTCATGCTCATGCTCATGACGCCTTTCTTCCTCACTCTCACTAGAGGAGGAAGATGAGCTATTCTCGGTATAAATCTCTTGGTCCTTCATGATCATGGTTTTCTTATTGGACCATTGAGAGGCAATGTGGCCCCTCACAGGACACTTAAAAAATTTTATGCTACTAGTCCCATTGCTAGAACTAGCAGGGGGTTTGTCTAGAATGTAGAGACTTATGTTCTTTATGCATTCTTTTAGATGGTTCGTCTTTGGGAGAACTCTTGGAAGGGTTTCTCTTGACTATATCCCTCTTTGCATAACAGTAAAGTGTGTAATCTTTCTTTGAAACACTTGGCCTTTTCAATTGGTTCTCTACTTTTATGCAAAGTTAGACTAAGTCATCTAGGTCATTGTATGGCAAGAGCTCAACTTTGTCTCTTATGTCCATGCTCAAGCTACTAAAAAACCTAGCTATGGTGGCCCTTGGTTCCTCAATAATGCTCGCTCTCATCATGAAAAACTCCATAGTTTGTTTATAGTCCTCAACACTTGAGTTGTACTGTTTCAATCTTTGAAGTTTATCTAAGAGCTCTTTTTCATAGTAAAAGGGGACATGTCTCTGCCTCATAGCCCCCTTGAGATCATTCTAATAATCCAAAGGAGGGTTACAAAGGTTGCGCCTCTCATTGCTTAGGGAGGACCCTCAAACATGGCATGCCCTTGGAAGCTAAGGGTTGCCAATGAACCTTTCTTTCTCACTTATATTAAAACAAATAAAGAATTTCTTTACCTTCATTTCCTAATCAAGGTGGGCTTCCACATCCTCTTTACCATGGAAATGAGAGAGATATATTTTTTTCCTAAAGGGGTATTGATTTTGGTTATGATTATTATTTTGCACCCTTCTCCTCCTAGGTCTTTCATAAACCTTACTCCCACCCATCTCACTAGTGAGGGATCTATACCCATTTCTTAGTGCTTTTTCCCTCTCTTCTCTTTCTATTCTTTCTTTCTGTTTTCTTTCTTTTCTCTCTCTTTCTCTCTTTTCTTTTTCTTTATTTTCTCTTCTATTTTCCTCTCTTTCCTTTCTCTTTCTCTTTTCTCTCTCTTTCTTTTTCTTCTCTTCTTCTTTCTTCTCTTAATTGTCTTTCTTTTCTTTCTTTCTTTTTTACCTCATACATTTCTCTTCTCCTTCTTCCCTCTCTTTTCTTTCTAATTTCTCTTCTATTCTCTACTCCCTAAACTCACTAAAAAACTTATCTAAATTGGTTAACTTAGGAGATAACTCTTGATTAACACTTTTATTACTAGTGTGAGAGCTCATTTTGAAAGTGATTGGAGGGGGAAAAAATCGAAGGCTTACACTCCTCACTCTTTTTGTTATTTTCTCCTAAGTGAAATGCTTGAGAGTCTTTGGAACTCAAAAATACTTCACACTAAAAACGTGAAGGCAAGTAAAGAAATTTAAAACAAAAGTAGGGATCTAAGCACGTGCATCTAAGGTGGAAATATGAGGTACCAACTCCTTCTTCTACCTAAATGAGAAACTAAAAACTATTACAATCAAAAGAGGTGACCCTGATGGCATCCAACACCTCTATTAAAATGGTGTTATTAAAACATACTCAATTAGAAGAAATAACAATAATAGAAAAGGTCTTGAAGTTGTTGAAGTCTTGATTCCACTTTAAGTGTTTTCCTCTTAAAATTTTATTTGGTGCTACTCTCTTGAATGAGTCTCTCCCTTAACATGTTCAACTCTCCTAAAATATGCCACCCTTGTGGAAAGCAAGTTCTTGACATCCTTTTCCCTACAAAGTGACGCACAAGCAAGAGCAAGAGAGTGCAATAGAAGCAAAAGGCAAGAAAAGCTCAAAGAAAGGAATTACATATCCAAATGGATAGAGTATTTTTTTTACAAACTCACAGGAGTTAAATCAATACAAGCAAGAAAATTAAAAGGTGGAAAAGAAAGCTAGGACAATAAAATGAGTCTTAGAATGGTACTAGATTAGTATGTGACTAAAATCAAGAAAAGAATAAAAAAAAATTTCTATAATTTGCAGAGTTCAATCCAAATTGGCCGAACCTCAACAACAACAAATCAAGCAATTTCAACAAGTTTTAAGCACTCCTTTAACAATTCTAATCCACTTGAGGTGCACAAATTTTTTTTTGTTCTCTTTTAACTCTTTTTAACACTTGTGATTAACTCTTTTTCTTGATTTATGTTTCTATTTTTTTTCTTTTTTTTTGAAATATTTTGCTACACCTCTTTGTTAATTTTGAAATGAAACAATCTAAAGAAAATCCGCCATAAAATTTGTTAAGTAAAGTGCAAACCAAGGAATAAAACAACTTAACATACACTAGATTTTAGGTGTTTAAAGAAGGCATTCAATGACTTTTTTTGGGGGGGGGGGGAGTGTAGGCAAGCTTGATTACTCAAGTTTTTAAGCCAAAAAACTCACACTTATTTTGTTCTCTAATCAGCCAAATCAATTCACCAAGAGACTAATGCAATATTAAGTACTAAAATGAACAAAAGTTATACAAAGAAATTGAGCACAAAACATTTTTTGAAACAACTTTCAGATCATGCTAGATCTAATAGCATGTAGAACTTCTCATAAGACTTACTCAAGAGGATGAACCTCTTAGATGCTCAATTTCAAGAAGCACACTCTTTGATGGTGGAAAATTAAAAGCACAACTAGGAGTTTAGATGACAATATAAGGACTAAAAATGACAATTAAGTAACAAGACTAGGAAGAATAAAATGTTGAAAAATAAAGTGTAGAAAAATAAACAAACTCACACCAATCCCAACAAGAGTAAATGCCCAACAATATGAAAACAAAATGGCAAGACAAAAGTAAAGTGTGATTTCCAAGATTTTAGACCACCTTGGGTGGCTTCTTTCACAAATATTGTGAAATTATTACAAAGACTCTCTTAGGAAGATCACAAGAGTATGAACAAGAAATTAAAAGGCAAGAATAGAAACCTAAAATATGACAAATGCTCGATAGGCTTTATCTTGTGAGTCACCCCAAGAGATGATGATGGGCCTAGGGGTGGACTTTTATTTCAAGGTCTCTTTTATTGGGCCTTGAGATTGGCTATGGATAGAAAAAGTTTGTAGCCCAATCTCCTAACCACACTTGGCCAAACCCACAAGTAGTGTTTGAGGTTTGTTTTATTGCACGCAAAGGGTTTTGGCACAACCTCTACACCTACTTGTGTAACAAAAGATTCCTTATCTTCATCCAAGTCTTGAGACTCTTGTTTGAGCTCAAATGATATTAAGCTCAACACTTGGAGAAGTTTCTAAGTTGGCACTAAGTAGAACTGAAGGTTATGGTTCATTGTGCTAAAAAATTTTTGGCACAACCTCAATTTCCACTAGTGCATATGGGGGGTTGTCTTCAATAGGATCTATCACAGAGGAATCTTTTGGAAGAACAACCTCCCAATCTTTATGGTGGAAGTTGTCATCAATAAGATTCTCCTTGGTTGGCAAGAAGAATTCTTCTTGAAGGATAACTTCGTTTTCTTGCAAGTGTTGTACTTGAGGTTTTTATCTGAGCTTTATGAGTAAAGGCTCAATTCAACACTTGGTGAATTTTCTTCCTGGGCAACTAAAGGTTATGGAAAGATGTTTTCAAAAGATTTAAAAACAACATTTACTTGCACTTGTGCTAAGAGAGAAGTTTCTTTAATATGATCCGCCTTCGGATGGGAGGGGTGATCTTCTTGAAGACCTTCTTCTCTCTCACTTTGAACCAAGTTTTGAACTTAAGGCTCTTGATTGAACCTTAAAGATGTAGGCTCAAGTTCAAAACTTGGTGAAGTGTTCATTAGGACTCCACTTTCACCATCCTTCAACAGCCCCTTTCCCAAGTATTGGACTTCACAATTTTCTTTCTCAAATGGTAAAGGTATAAGTCCAATACTTGTTAAAGTACATGACGAAGGAGCATACCTAAGGGGAGTTTGAGATTTTGAGTCATTGTGCTTAAAATATTTTTGCACAATCTCAAACCCTACTTGTGTTTTTTGGGATTAGTTAGAAGTTTGACCCAAGCTAGAGTTTAAAATTAGGTCTTGGCTAGGGTCACTTTTCTCCTCAATCTCTTTTTCAAGGGTGTGTGTGCTTTTTTTTTCTTTTCTCTAACTCTCTCTTTTTCCTCTCATTCTCCTGCAATTCCCCTATTCCTTGTTTTTCTCTCTCCTATCTTTTCTCTTTTTCTTTCCATATCTTATCTATTTCCCTATTTTCTCTTTCCTATCTTTCTTTTCTTTTTTGTCTTTCTTCTTCTTATTTTTATCTTTTTTCTTTTTTCTCTTTTCCCAATACTGTTATTTTTTTCTCCAATACTCTTCTCTCTCTTTCTTTTCTCTTTCCTATTTTTCTTTCCTCTTATTTTATTCTTTCTCTCTTCTTTCTTTTTTCCCTATATCATTTCTCTCTATCCTCTCTCTTCTATATCTCTCTTTTATTTTTCTTTCTCTTTCCCAACCCTCATTTGTTTGTTTTTCTATTATCTGAAAGCGGTTGGCAAACAAAGGAGAATTTAGGTCATGGTAAGCACTAAGGAGAGGTTTGTGTTTAGAATTACTCATCTCACTCTTTTGTTGGTTTCTCTACTAAAAGTGTATTATTCTTTGGAACTTAACACCACTAGGAAAAATGAAAGCACTCACAACTATTCCTAAACAAAACCTACAAGTGCAAGAGCCTTTGGAACTCCATGTACCTTGATGCAAAAAGCTTTTGCACTCCTTTTGATCTTTCTTCTTGAGGTTCCAAGCACCATGAAATGGATGATGGATGGAAAAGAAAATTGAGGTGGGGCGTCACTCTCAAAGAGAGATAAGCCAAAGTGATTAGGTTTGCCACAAGGGAAGGAACCCTTGATAAAAACCAACTAGGAAGAGGTTCTTAAAGAGAGAGGATCATTAAGACCTTTTACTAAGAATGTGCTCACAAAGAAACTATTTTCATTGAACTTCAAAGGTGAGATTTGCAATGAGGGGGAATGAGTACATATAGCCCAATGGGAGAGCTTGGACACACTTTTCTAGACAATGTGGGACTTGTACTTAATTAGGATTGAGACTAATTAACCCAAGTCTTAGGCCTTAAGTGAGGCACCTAAGTTCACCCCCATAGGTGTAATTAGCAACTGCTAAAGTGAATGGACTAGTCCAAAATCATATCTTGACTTATGCACCCATTGTAAGGTTACGCCTCCTTTTTAACTAAAGACACCTATACCTTCTAAACTAAAATGAAGATGGCCGAAAATACATGGCCTTAAGGGAATTAAAAATATGATCCTATTTAGCTAATTAAAATAAAATATTTACAAGCTAAACATAATGAAGGCTAGGGATTCAAATCTTCAATGAAATTTTATCCATGCCATGCCTTCCTTGAATCCTCCTAGCAATATGCATGCTAGGTGGGATTGCATCACACCTACTAAGGATGAAATTAAACAAGCTAAGGCAATGTAAGGTAAAAACTAAAAGAGGTAAGGGATCTAAGGACATGTTCCTAGAATATGTGGAATGTGGTGTACCACTTCCTCCTTCCCATCTTATTTGCGAGAAACTAAGCTAAACAAACTTAAGATAATGTCCTTTTACAAACAATGGAAAAGACAAAAACAACAAAAAATTATCAACAAGGAATAAAACTAAAAGTTCTTTCTCTCTAAGCTATCTCTCCCAAGGTTTTTTACTCTTTGTCCATACTATTCCTTTTGTTCAAGTCCTTTTAGCTATTTCAACTCTTCCTTGAGAGGGTAGCCTTGTGGAAGGCTTCCTTACTCAAGGCTTACCTACACAAAAGTGGCACGAAACCAAAGGCAAGAACCAAAGAGATAAAACAAACAAAAAGAAGCAATAAAGCATAATTTGAATGGACACTATCCAAGTTAAAAGAATATCAATGACAAGAATTCAAAGATCACAAAGAAGAAAAACTAGAAATAAAGGCTAGAAAGAAGTAGGTACAACAAAGGAAAATCCTTGATGTGATCTTTGATGATCACGTGCCCAAAGGATCCTTTCTAAGGTCACTTGGAAGGGAAATGGATTTATGGAGAGGAAAGGAATGGGGTGAGGCGCCACAAATACTAGGTTTGATAAGCCAAAGGGGAGAGGCCACAAGGGAGGGGTCCCTTGATAACTCTTAGAAGCTCTCACAAAGGAGAAAAAGGGACACTCAAAGGTAAGAACCTCACAACTAATATGGTCTCTATGATTAAATTCAAGTGTAAAAAATACAAGTGAGGGAGGAGCTCCTATTTATAGAGGTAGCTAACCTCTTGAACAAGATAACCTAAAAAAGAAGGGCTAGGATTAGAAGGAGAGATATAAGGGAGGAGGATTGAGAAACAATTCCATCCTTAGATCATCAAACTTGGTGCCCAAGTTTCTCAAACCAAGGGCCAAGATTCCTTCTTATTAGCTTAGGGGGCTTATGTAGGAAAAGAGGGGTGTAGATAACAAGGTTACCCCTTATTTCATTCATAAAGATCCAAAAAGCTAAATCCACCCTCTAACTTCCTAAGACACCTCCTAAAAATAAAAAATGGACTAAAGATATGTCCCAAATTAAATTCTTAATGCTCCTCAAAATTCAAATAAAGTAAAATTACATTTTATTAACTAAAGTCCGTAGCCTAAAATCTTCACTCTCCATAGGAGGTGAAGTCTTCCTTTGTCTGCAAGGGCTAGGTCTTCTTCAATCCTTCTAGTCATGGCCCTGGTGATAGGTCCTTGGCTAGGCATGGTCACATCATCTCCTCCCCCTTGAAGAGGATTTGACCTCAAATCCATGGGATCTTCGTCATTTTCAGCACCTACAAATGGAGACAAATCAGAAACATTAAAACTGGTGCTTACCCCATAATCCTCAGGCAGATCTAAAACATAGGCATTATTACCGATCCGCTCAAGGATTTGGAAAGGTCCATCTCCTCTAGGGCTAAGTTTGGACTTCCTTTGAGAAGGAAATCTATCCTTTCTCAAGTGAAGCCATACCTAGTCGCCCTTTTCAAAGATGACGTCTTTCCTCCCCCTATTGGCGAAAGTAGCATCTCTCAAGGATTGGCGCTCTATGTTAGCTTTAACCCTCTCATGTAATTGTTTTACAAAAATGGATTTTGCCTCTCCTTCTTTATGCACAGCAACAGAAAGAGGAAGAGGTAAAAGATCTAGATCTAGAGGAGTACGAGGATTAAAGCCATAGACCACCTCAAATGGAGAATGCTTGGTGGTTCTATGAACCACCCGGTTATAAGCAAATTCAATGTGGGGAAGGTACTTATCCCAAGACTTATGGTTTCCTTTAAGGAGAGCCCTCAGCATAATGGATAAAGATCTATTCACCACTTCTGTTTGGCCATCAGTTTGAGGGTGACAGGTAGTGGAAAAAAGAAGTTTAGTTCCCAGCTTAGCCCAAAGAGTTTTCCAAAAATGGCTAAGGAACTTCACTGACACTATTGAAGAGGGTATACCATGCAATCGGACAACCTCTTTAAAGAAAAGTCTTGCGATGTTGCTCGCATCATCCACTTTGTGGCAGGGAATAAAATGGGCCATTTTTGAAAATCGGTCCACCACCACAAATATGGAGTCTGCACCTCATTGGGTTCTTGGGAGGCCAAAGATGAAATCCATGCTAATATCCTCCTAAGGTGCAGAAGGAGCAGGTAAAGGTGTGTATAGTCCATGAGACATTGCTTTAGACTTTGCTTGCAAGCAAGCTATACATTTAGAGCAATGTCTATGGACATCTCTACGCATATGGGGCCAAAAAATTTCTCTTGTAAAAGCATGAGGGTTTTTGAAATCCCAAAATGCCCCATGAGCCCACCTTCATGGCTCTATTTTGTAAGTAAGTTCCTAATTGATCCTTGGGGTATACAAAGCTTACTCCCTTTGTAAAGATACCCCTCATTGATGAAGTACCAATCATAGGCCTCTAATGCGAATGCAGATGCAGAGGTAGCAAATATGGGGCCGAAATCCTTGTCAGACGGATACATAGCCCGAATGTCATCAAATCCCAAGATTTTTGCACTCAAGTATGAATAAAGGGTATGACACCTAGAAAGAGCATCAACCACCACATTTTGTTTTCCTTTCTTGTACTTGATGACATAAGGGAAGAATTCAAGATATTCCACCCACGTTGCATGCCTTTTGTGTAATTTACCTTGACCTCTCAAATATTTTAGTGACTCATGGTCACTATGAATGACAAACTCCTTGGGAGCAAGGTAATGCTCCCAAGTTTGAAGGGCCCTAATTAGAGCATAAAACTTCTTATCATAGGTGGGGTAGTTGAGGGGGCACCATTGAGTTTTTCACTGAAATACGCAATAGGGTGCCCTTCTTGCAACAAGACAGCCCCCACACCTACACCAGAGGCATCACATTCAAGTTCAAATGTTTTAGAAAAGTCAGGTAATGCCAAGACTGGTGCATGGGTCAGTTTATGCTTAATTAGCTGGAAGGCTTTCTCTTGTTTCTCACCCCAAAGGAAAGGAACTTCCTTTTTCACCAAATCATTTATTGGTGCGAAGAGTGTGGAGAAATTAGGCACAAAGCGCCTATAAAATCCAGCGAGACCATGAAAGCTTTTGATCTCTGTCACACTCTTTGGTGTGGGCCATTCTTGAATAGCTTTTACCTTTCCGGGGTCAACATGGACCCCTTTTTGTGCTAACTACAAAACCTAGGAAAACTACACTATCTACGCAAAATGTGCATTTTTCTAAGTTACCAAAAAGATGATTACTCCTAAGAAGAGAAAAAACATGCCTTAGATGTCCTAAATGATCATCTAGGTTCCTAGAGTAAACTAAAATGTCATCAAAGTAAACTACACAAAATTTACCAAGGCAATCCCTCAGTACATGATTCATTAAGCGCATGAATGTGCTTGGGGGACCACTCATAAAAACCAAATTTAGTCTTAAAAGCAGTTTTCCACTCATCACCCTCTTTGATCCTTATTTGGTGGTAACCACTTCTAAGATCTATTTTTGAAAATATTTTTGCCCCATACAATTCATCCAACATGTCATCAAGATGGGGGATTGGGTGCCTATATTTGATGGTGATGTTGTTGATTGCACGACAATCAACACACATCCTTCATTGGCCATTCTTTTTGGGCACCAACAAGACTGACACAACACAAGGGCTTAGGCTCTTTTGAACCCAACCCTTCTCCAACAGCTCATTCATTTGAGACTCAATCTCTTGGGTCTCCATGGGGTTGGTCCTATAGGCAGGTCTATTAGGTAGACTTGTGCCAGCACCAAATCAATTTGATGTTCCATACCCCTAATGGGAGGAAGTCCTTTCGGAACCTCATTAGGGAATATGTCATCAAATTCTTTTAAAATATCTTGAACCCCTTGAGGAAGGTGCTCATGTGCATGGGCTGTGGCAGTGCTCTCAACAGAAGAATGCAAAATGGGAGAAGGATTTGATGCTTCTTTGAAAAAGAGGAGATAAAAGGGCTTGTTAGTCAAATGAGCTTCTTTTAAATCACGTTTAGTAGCAAATAGGCTCCTTTTACTAATATTCCCATTCGAAAGGGCATCACCTTCCGACTCTCTCTCTTTACCCTTTTCAAGCTTTAAGGGTAAAGCTTGTTGTGATTTTTTTTGTTTTTGTTTTTCCTCAACTCTTTTCTTTTTCATCGCAAATTGATCCTCAGCCACTTGAGAAGTGACAAAGAATACAATTTGAAGTGCTTTTCATTATGGGTGAGAATTATTTGGTTGGAGTGACCATGGTGAATAGCTTTTTTGTCAAATTGCCATGGTCTCCCCAACAGGATATGACCAGCCTCCATAGGAACATATCTCATCATTATAAGATCCTATGGAAATTGGAACCATAACTTGTTCATTGACTACCATCTCCTCTTGCTCATTGAGCCATTGCAATTTGTAAGGTTTGGGATGGGGCATGGTAGTAAAGGCTAGCTTTTCAACCAACCTAGAGCTACAACAGTTACAATAGGAGCCACTATCAACAAGGAGAGAACATACTTTGTCATTTACTTTACATCTTGTATGGAAGATGTTCTCTCTTTGTGACTGGCCAAGCTCTAGAGGTTGGCTTCCAAGAAGCCTTTGAACCATAAGGAGGTCCCCCTCATAAGGAAAAACTTCCTCACACTCTGTTCAAAAGTATGTCCCCCTTCTTCCTACTCTTACTAGAGGAGGAAGATGAGTTATTCTCACTACAAATGTCTTGTCCCCTTATGATCATGGTTTTCTTGTTAAGGCATTGAGAGGCAATGTGGCCTCTCCTAAGACATTTGAAGCATTTGATACTACTTTGCCTCTCAGTAGGCTTAGTAGTAGGGGATTTTCTCTCTACAGGAGGTGCTTTTGTATCTTGAAAATGCTTGGGCTCCTCTTTGGGAAAACCCTTGAAAGAGTTTCCCTTAAGTTGGTCTCTCTTTGAGTAAGAGGGAGAATCTTTTTTAAAGCTTTTTCTCTTGAGTTGATTCTCAGCTTTTACACAAAGTTCTACCAACTCATCAAGGTTTGAGTATGAAAGGAGCTCTACCTTATCTCTAATGTCAGAGCTTAATCCACACAAAAACCTAGCAAGGGTGGCATTGGGTTCCTCAATGATATTGGCCCTTAGTATGAGAAGCTCCATCTTTTGTCTATACTCCTGAATACTTAGGTTATGTTGCCTAAGTCTTTGGAGCATATCCAAAAGATCCATCTCATAATATGAAGGAATGTGCCTTCTTTGGAAACAAGTTTTTAAATCATTCCAATAGCGAATGTCAGACATTTGTTTACGGGCCCTATCCTTGACTAACCCATCCCACCAATGCAAAGCAGAACCTTGAAAACTAAGGGAGGCCAAAGGTACTTTCCTTTCTTCCTTAATTTCATAGCATTGAAAGAGTTGTTCCACTTTGACTTCCCAATCTAGGTAAGTGTCAACATCTTCCCTACCATGAAAATGGGGTAGGTCTACCTTTGGTTCCCTAGCATGATTTACGTTGTCTTGAGGAGAATGATGTTTGTATGATGAATGAGAGTGATGCTTATGTTGATTTCTATAGTATTCTTCTTCACTAGAGCTAAAATGCCTAGATGGGGATCTTATGAGAATTCCTTTATTTTTTCTATCACTCTCCCTCCCATCTCTCCTCTTACTCTCTTCTCCTCTCTTTCTCTCTTCTTCCTTTTTTTCTGTTTTTCTTTCTAGTTCTTTCCTTCTTCTCCTTTCTTCATCCTATTTTCTCTCTCTTTGCCTTCTCTCTTCTCGCTCTTTTTTCTCTTTTCTCATTTCCAACATCTCTTTTTTTAACTCTTCCTTCTCTTTTTGTTTTTCCTTTTCTTTTATTTCTTTTTTTCTCTCTTTTTCTTCTCTCCTTTCTTGTTCTTTAGCCATCCATTCCCTAAATTCTAAGTTAAGGTTTTCAAGAGTGTCTCCCTTAGAAGGTTTTCTTTGGTTGACACTCTTACTTGATGAACAACTATGTGCACTAGAATGTGTGTGGGAAGTCATGGTGCTTGGATGCTAAAAACTAAAGGGTAGGCCAAAAATTTTTTTTTTCAAGCAACACTCCTTTTTTTTTTCTCACCTAAGATGGCTTGATGAGTCTTTGGAACTCTTAGCCTCTACACTTTTTTCAAAATAACATAAAATAAAATAAAAGTGCAACAATGTAAAAGAGAAAGAGCTCTAATCGTGCTCCTAAGGTGTTGAAGGAAGTGTACCACTTCTCCCTTCTTCACCTAATTAACGAGGAACTACGCTAAAATTAACCAAAATTATTACAAACCAAGGGAGGGCCTTAAGGGAACTCAAACTCCCAATCTAAAATTAAGTATACACAATATAAAGAATAAAAAAAATAAAACAAAGTCTTCACTCCAAGCTTTTTGGTGTTTGTCTCCTTTTGATCAAGCTCCTTTGAGTTGCATCAACCCACCCTAAGAATGCTACCCTTGTTTCCTCTTGTTTAGACTTGCCAAAATTTTATATATGGAACCTTTCCCAACCTTTCCTTACCAAGGCCGAATACAACACAAGACAACAAACAAAGGTGAATAACAAAACAAGGTTCACAAATCCAAGTGGATAGATTAAACAATAACAAACTCAGAGAAGTAAAGAAAACATGCAAGCAAGCATAAGGCTCACAAAGGAAGGTAGCACACAAATAACTTTCCTAGATTAGCTCTAAGAGTAGAGATAAAAAAAGACTCAAACAAAAAAATGAAACCAATAGTTGCACACTTAGGGTTTAGGGTTTAGGGTTGTCTTGAGGAGAATGATGTTTGTATGATGAATGAGAGTGATGCTTATGTTGATTTCTATAGTATTCTTCTTCACTAGAGCTAAAATGCCTAGATGGGGATCTTATGAGAATTCCTTTATTTTTTCTATCACTCTCCCTCCCATCTCTCCTCTTACTCTCTTCTCCTCTCTTTCTCTCTTCTTCCTTTTTTTCTGTTTTTCTTTCTAGTTCTTTCCTTCTTCTCCTTTCTTCATCCTATTTTCTCTCTCTTTGCCTTCTCTCTTCTCGCTCTTTTTTCTCTTTTCTCATTTCCAACATCTCTTTTTTTAACTCTTCCTTCTCTTTTTGTTTTTCCTTTTCTTTTATTTCTTTTTTTCTCTCTTTTTCTTCTCTCCTTTCTTGTTCTTTAGCCATCCATTCCCTAAATTCTAAGTTAAGGTTTTCAAGAGTGTCTCCCTTAGAAGGTTTTCTTTGGTTGACACTCTTACTTGATGAACAACTATGTGCACTAGAATGTGTGTGGGAAGTCATGGTGCTTGGATGCTAAAAACTAAAGGGTAGGCCAAAAATTTTTTTTTTCAAGCAACACTCCTTTTTTTTTTCTCACCTAAGATGGCTTGATGAGTCTTTGGAACTCTTAGCCTCTACACTTTTTTCAAAATAACATAAAATAAAATAAAAGTGCAACAATGTAAAAGAGAAAGAGCTCTAATCGTGCTCCTAAGGTGTTGAAGGAAGTGTACCACTTCTCCCTTCTTCACCTAATTAACGAGGAACTACGCTAAAATTAACCAAAATTATTACAAACCAAGGGAGGGCCTTAAGGGAACTCAAACTCCCAATCTAAAATTAAGTATACACAATATAAAGAATAAAAAAAATAAAACAAAGTCTTCACTCCAAGCTTTTTGGTGTTTGTCTCCTTTTGATCAAGCTCCTTTGAGTTGCATCAACCCACCCTAAGAATGCTACCCTTGTTTCCTCTTGTTTAGACTTGCCAAAATTTTATATATGGAACCTTTCCCAACCTTTCCTTACCAAGGCCGAATACAACACAAGACAACAAACAAAGGTGAATAACAAAACAAGGTTCACAAATCCAAGTGGATAGATTAAACAATAACAAACTCAGAGAAGTAAAGAAAACATGCAAGCAAGCATAAGGCTCACAAAGGAAGGTAGCACACAAATAACTTTCCTAGATTAGCTCTAAGAGTAGAGATAAAAAAAGACTCAAACAAAAAAATGAAACCAATAGTTGCACACTTAATAAAATTTAAGTGACCAAAAACTAAAAAGCTTACTCAAGTAATTTTTTTTTGAATCACAATTGGTTCCTCATATCAAATGTTTCTACTATTTGGTACACAACTTCAAATTTGTCTTTCTTTTGAGTTCTTTATCTTCTTTTTTTTTTAACTTGAACTTTTTCTATTTTTTTTTAACTTTTTCTAATCATTTTGCTGCACCTAATAGCTTGTTGAATTGAAATTTTAATGAGGATGCTTGAAATAATAACGCTTGAGTGAATAAGCACAAAGTAAGGTCACACAATTTTCATGCAATGCATGCAACTAAAGGCAAAACAACTTAGTAGTTCCAAATACCACTGAACTAATGGTGCTTATGGAATGATTTAGGGCTGATTTTGAAGTAAATTGATTGCTCAAATTACTAACACAATTCACCCAAGCTAAAATTCCATAAAGAGGCACCAATAGTGAAGGTAAACCAAGTGGAAAGCTACTAATAATTCAACATAAAATAAGAAACATATAAAGATTGAATTGAGCAAATATTTAAGAACAACAAAGAGATTAATATGCTTGAACTAAAAGAATAAAATACTTAAGAGACTCAACAAGAGGTTCACCTCTTAGGAGATCAATTCAAAATGTTTTGAAGGCTTTTTTGTAAAAATTTTAAGAGGCTAAAACCTATGGAATTTAAATGAGACAAAATAGGAAACTAACATGACTAGTATTTGACAAAACACAAGATTAAGAAAAAATAACACACCTAAAAATAGAGCAAAAATTTCAGCATGAGACTCAAAACAAAAGGCACAACAAAGTGGCCAAAGTTGATCACCACAATGGTGTGGAAAAATCCTCAACCATGTGGGTTTAATGGTCACAACTTCTTAGACACACTTTTACATAAAAAACCAAGGGAAAATTAAGCAACTTGAACACGAAAATAAGATGCAAAGAAAGGGACACATAAAATCGCATCAAATTAAATGGAACATAGACGCGTAGATAGAAAACAAAAGCGCATATAATAGTAAGAATAAAAAGCTATACTACTAGACAATAAAGGAATAGAGATGACGAAAAATGAAGGACTTTAAGAAAAAGAGATCAAAGAGATAAACAACAAAGCAAAAAAAATTGAGAAAGAACGTGACTTTTAGAAAGTGGCTCTGATACCACTTGATGTGATCTTTGATGATCACGTGCCCAAAGGATCCTTTCTAAGGTCGCTTGGAAGGGAAATGGATTTATGGAAAGGAAAGGAATGGGGTGAGGCGCCACAAATACTAGGTTTGATAAGCCAAAGGGGAGAGGCCACAAGGGAGGGGTCCCTTGATAACTCTTAGAAGCTCTCACAAAGGAGAAAAGGGGACACTCAAAGGTAAGAACCTCACAACCAATATGGTCTCTATGATTAAATTCAAGTGTAAAAAATACAAGTGAGGGAGGAGCTCCTATTTATAGAGGTAGCTAACCTCTTGAACAAGATAACCTAAAAAAGAAGGGCTAGGATTAAAAGGAGAGATCTAAGGGAGAAGGATTGAGAAACAATTCCATCCTTAGATCATCAAACTTGGTGCCCAAGTTTCTCAAACCAAGGGCCAAGATTCCTTCTTATTAGCTTAGGGGGTTTATGTAGGAAAAGAGGGGTGTAGATATCAAGGTTACCCCTTATTTCCTTCATAAAGACCCAAAAAGCTAAATCCACCCTCTAACTTCCTAAGACACCTCCTAAAAATAAAAAATGGACTAAATACTTGTTCCAAATTAAATTCTTAATGCTCCTCAAAATTAAAATAAAGGAAAATTACATTTTATTAACTAAAGTCCCTAGCCTAATATCTTCACTCTCCATAGGAGGTGAAGTCTTCCTTTGTCTGCAAGGGCTAGGTCTTCTTCAATCCTTCTAGCCATGACCCTAGTGATAGGTCCTTGGCTAGGCATGGTCACATCACTAGAATAGGCACTAGAATAAGAATAGGGACTAAAATGCAAAATGACTCAAACAATTTTTAAAAATTGAACCAATTAAATTAGTAATGGCCGAATGAAATAGGTAATATTTCCAAGCAATTTTAATTCCTCTTTTGCAATTAAATGAATTTAGGGTTAGGTACAATAATTTTACTTAATTATTTTTTTTACTTCTTTTAACACTTTTTTTCTTTTCTTTTCAAATATTCTTTTTGACTTTTTTTTTCACCTTCTTTTCTTCTTCTTTTTTAATCCTTTTAGATACACCTAATACCAATTTTGCTTGCAAATTTTTATGAGAACTTCAAGGCTCCTAAACGTTTGAAGAGAAGAGGTAAGCAAGACTACAAAATTTTAATCCAAAAGATGCAATCTAGGGCCCTGTTCAGGGTGGTTTTGAATTTTTGGTTTTTGGTTTTAAAATGTATTTTGAAAATAGACACGTGTTCGGTAAAATGATTCTATTTTGGTTTTTTACTCATTTTGAAAACTTTTTTCACTCAATTTCAAAAACAATAAAATTTGGTTTTCAGATTTCTATTTATGTTTTAAGTTCATTACTTGACATCACTTGTCAATATTGACCATCACCTCTAACCGTACGACGGTCACCAGTCGCCAGTTCCATTAGCGGTCATCAGCCCCCACCTTCGACCAGCATTTACCGGTCATCACCTTCGATCGATGATAATTGATTGCCACTGCCAATTGGCAGTCATCGACTGCTCGTTATCTTCGACCGACGGTTACCAATAGCCACCTCCAACCAGCGATCATTGGCTGCCATCTTCAACCAGTGGTCATTGGCCACCAACTTCGACCAGCGATTACCGGCCGCCATCTCTTGTCACCGATCACCGGCTGCTACCTTCGACCAGCGATCACCGGTCACCACCTTTGATCACCAGTCACTGACCACTACCACCAATCACCAACCACTACCTCCAATCGCTGGTCACCAACCACCATCTTCGATTTCCAATTAGCGACCGCCATCTTCAACAACTATTTCGACCGCTACCTTCAACTAGTGTTTTGGTTAAGATTTCAAAACAATGTTTTAAATTTGGAAACAAAAACAATGTTGTTTTGAAAATTTTGAAAACTTAAAACCAAAACTAGTTTTTTTTTTTTATAAATTTCAAAAATAAAAACCAAAAACCACTCCAAACAAGGCCTAAGAAAATTTAGTAACTCAAAATGTAGCAAAATTAAGAAGTGATTTTAGGTAAGGCTTTTAGAGACTTGGGTAGTGTTTTAGAGCTTTCTTGTTTGCACAAGGAGAGGTCAAGGTTCAAGCCTAATCGACCCTAAATTAGCAAGAAACTTCCACTTCTAAAATTAGCACAATCAAGAGCTACAATGTTCAACACAAGACACAAAACTTAAAGAAGAAGTTGAGCTATATAATTTTTTTGAAAATTCTAGTTAGGATACATGCTTGATCTAAAAGCATGTGTGACTTCTTAAGAGACTTAAAAAAGAGAGAAGAACTCTCTTAGAAGCTCAATTTCAAAAAGCAACCTCACAATTTTTTCAAGACTCAAAAGAAGACAAAAATTTGAGTAAAACCTAAGGAAATTAAATTGACATATTAAGGACTAAACATGACTAACTCTAGGACATAACAAGAGATTATAAAACTTAAAATTAAGAACCTAAAATAGAACCAAAATAGAGCACGTGAGGTGCAAGGTCTTGATGCTAAGCTAGCCAAGGATATGGCCATAGTGCTGTGGTTTTTGCCACATCTGTGTGGACTTATTTCACAAATCCTCTTAGGGTCCAAACTCCAGCTAACAAAGACCAAAGCCAGTTCAAATAAAAAGCTCAAAAGATGCTAAAATAGAATTGGGAAATTTAGCAAAAGGTATAGCAAAAGTGCGCAAGAAGAAATGTTAACTTCAATCCAAAACACTAACCACAAGATGTGGTTTCATCCACAAAAATGTGGAATCACTATAGTAATGTTTCTTAGGATCAAAGTAGGCTGAACAAATATCAAAAGGCAAGGAAAAGGCAGCATAAATTCAGACCTAAACACATAAGAACATGATTCAATGAATGAACACTAAAATTGAACCACAAATTTAGAAGAACACTACATAAAAGTGCGCATAGAACCTTTTTTTTTTAATTTAGAAGCAAAAGTTGATACACAACTTCAAGACAATAAACTTATCAAGACATTCAAGAAAATATGATGAAAAACATGGATGGATTAAAAGAAAATAGAATTTGAGATTAGGAGAAGATGAACAACACAAAAACGAAAATGAAAAGACTAAATGATACGATAAGAACCTCTATCAGAGCCTAAGCTTTGATACAACTTGATGCATTCCTTAAGAGGCATGAGACTTCTTTGAGAATGCTCCCAAGATTCTTGCTCATAGAAGTCGTAGAGATTGAAGAAATGGAGGTGGAAGACTAGGAGATGTTGGTGGTAGGCACCACTTCTAGGAGAAGAGAAGCCATTGAAGAAGGAGGTTAGCCACAAGAGAAAAAACCCTTGATAATAACATGAAGAACTCTCACTAAATGGAGAGAACATAAACAATCTCTAAGAAGAAGAAGAACTCTCAAATTTAGAAAAGTATTTTCATTCAAAATGAGTATTAAAGAATTATAAGAGGTGGAGAGCTCAATATATGGAGCTTAGGATGGACCTATGGGCCTAGCATGAGCATGAACGTCCAACTCCTCTAATTAGTTAGGATTAGTTGGTTAATTTAGTGTTAATTTAGCACATGTCAATTTAACACTAAATTAATTCAACCAAGATCCAAATAATGTCTTATTTTCATATATCTATGTTCCTTGTTAATTTAAATTTGAATTTTGGAGGGAGATGACATGACATTACCAAAATTCAAATTTAAACAAGAAGTGCCATGTCAGAGTGAGAGAATGAGTTGGTGCCTATAAGAGGGGGCCCACATGTTTCCTACATGCTTCATGTGTTGATTAGAAATGTATGAAGAGGAATTATGGGTGTGTTAGCTAAATCCCACACATCCAAACTCTCTTGGACCAACCAAACTAATTAACACACTCCACAAAGAGATTAATTGCACCTCCTAAAGAAAACAAAACCTAAAGGCCAAAATACAAGACCGGAAATAAAACTAACTACATCCCTAGAATCCTAATGACACAAGGGTACTTATACAAGCCTAAAAATGGTCAAAACAATACAAATTAATGGAACATGTACTAAACTAAACTTCTTGAAGCTCCACCCAAGACATGTTCCTCCTTTATTGGGCCTAGCTCAAACCCATGCTAGGGAGGAATGCATCACAACTAGTATGAGAATAATCAAGGTCGTATGTGAGAACATGAGAACAATAATAACAATCATTATATCAAGATTACAAATAATTGATAATTAAGATTAATTACATTCAAATTTAAATTTTATCCAACCATCACATCTTTAAAATATTCATAAAATAATAATCAAAATAATAAAATATCTCACTTACCAATGCACCACCATCATAATTGTCGTTGTTCTAGTTACTACTACGATTATTGTTATCGCCACCATTGCCAACAGTGGTGGTGTTGGAAGCAACAATGGTTAAGGTACCAACAATAGTGATGGTGACAATGGTAATTATTGTGGTAGAATTTTTGTTGGTTATCGTTATGCATGCAAGATGATCATGATAATGGTAGTAACAACATTAATCATGGTGTCAAGGGAATCTAACTTAGTTGGTTGAGTAGGGTGCATGAATTGTTGTAAAATCCTTAACACTATCTTAAACTCCTATTAGGAGGTCAACAAAAAAAAAACATTAATCATGGTAGTGATGGTAACAATAATCATCATGGCGATGATATTGATTGATGGTGAATTATAATATTGTTATTCATTGACCTAAACTTCCCTTGACTTTTCGTCTCCAACTAACTAGTTGCAATTGAGTCTTCAATCAATTAATTCAAAATAATACGACTTACCTTAAATTTTTTGCAATCAACTATCACTTATTGTGGTAGGATAGATTTGACTAACTACTCTAATTTTGGTGTTAACAGGTATCAAATTATCATCCTTAATCCTTGCTCGTGGCACACAAGTTTGATAATTGAATTGGTTTGATAAATTATGAATATAGTAAGTGTCGTTTATCGAAGACAAAGTTTACAACAATTCATGCATTCTGTTCAACCAAATGATTTGATCTTTTAGGTCTAAATGTCACCTTGATGGTTGTGTTAGTTAGGATGTTCTTAATTATATATTTGATGTATAGATTTCTACAACCATGATATATTTACTATTTTTTAACATAATTTTAGTTATTTTTAAAAAGATAAAATAGTTAATTCTACAAATTTTTTTTTTTCACGAGGTATGTACAATTAGAAATTTATATTTAGAAGTTTATATTTTTTTTTTTTTACTGAATGGATCATAGATCAATTTTGGGAGTATTCAAAATATATATATATATATATATATATATATATAAAATTTTTAGTTTCATGTTACTTTATTTTAAGAGACATGTTAGATTTTAGACATCTAAAAAATTTATATAAATAGAATGATACCTTGACCAATAAAAAATTTATATACGACAAACAATATATTTCATACAAATTTGATATTTTTCATCTTATCCTAATATTTTTAAAATAATTGTAGAAATGAATATATTTCATCTCAAACTTGGGAAGAAAAGAAAAAAAGCACTATCGGTTAGTCGTAGGTGGATAATAATAATAATAATAATAATAATAATAATAATAATAATAATAATAATAATAATAATAATAATAATAAATAAATAAATAAATAAATAAATAAATAAATAAATAAATAGATAGAGGGAGATTAATAATAATAAGAGTTTAATTGATATACATTGTCAGTGTAAAAAATTTTTATATTAACATTTAATTATGACTTTTGATTTATGTGACTTCTAAAGTAGTAATGAGTACAGTGAATATATTTACCATGAATGAAGGGTTGTGACAATGTATATCAATTAATCTCTAATAATAAATAGTATAATATTAAAGAATAGTAAATGAGAAATTTTATTAAGGTAAAAAGAAAACAAATAATAATAATAATAATAATAATAATAATAATAATAATAATAATAATAATAATAATAATAATATATTTCATTAGTAAATCTCTTTCTTTTTACTTACCATAGTTTTAATATTTTTTCTTTATTTCACTCTCGTGCTCATCAACTAAACAATCTCTACTTTCATTATATTTTCATTTTTTTTCTCATCTTTTTTTTTTTTTTCTGTTTCTCCCCTTTCTTTACTCACAACAAACATAATATTAAACGAAATTTTAATTTTAATTTAAAATTATTTTAATATTAATGATATATATGTTTAATCTTGTTTTCATATTCTTGAATAAGAGTGTGTTTGATTTGTTAGCTAAAATGATTTTACCTCCGT
Organism: Psophocarpus tetragonolobus; assembly: GCA_037954015.1. Taxonomy (NCBI): domain Eukaryota; kingdom Viridiplantae; phylum Streptophyta; class Magnoliopsida; order Fabales; family Fabaceae; genus Psophocarpus; species Psophocarpus tetragonolobus. The sequence continues at coordinate 79,805,297 of CM075691.1, forward strand.
TTGGATAACAAAAATCTAGGAGTTTTTTTTAGGAACTATCAATTTTTTTAAAAAACCTACTCCAAGTAGCTTTTCCAACTACTAATGGATTTTATTTTTATATGTTTATCTTTTATTAATTAATGCATTATCCCCTACTAATTCTCTTTTATACATTATACAACCTCTTTCACCTTCATTTCTCTCTCCTTCATTAATGTAATTATAGTAATTTATAATATAAATAGATAATTATAAAAAATTATAATTTAAATATGTAATTTAAACTTTATGTATTTAATTATAAAAATTATAACTTAAGTATTAATTATAGTAATTTATTATTTATAATCACATAAATTTATAATTTAAATATGTAATTATAATTTAAATATGTTATTATAGAAAATTATAATTTAAATATAATTATAATAATTTATAATTTAAATATATAAGTAATTTATATTATTAAAATATATTATAATTATTTTAAATACCACATTGATGATATAATGATTAATGATGTCCTTGTTTGTCAGTTTACAGCTTTTAGTTAGTTGATCCGTTCTAATTTTACCAGATACTTATAACTAGCTTTTCAACTAATTTTACCAAACACACCCTAAATATTCTTACTAGAGTCATCTTATAATAAAAGCATTTTCATATTTTTATCTTAATATCTTCAGTCACTTTTATATATAAAAAAAAAAGCTTGATCGTACACTTATTAAGAAAATTGTAGATTTTTTTTTTGTTTGATACTTTTGATAGGAGTTGAAGACAGTTTAAAGGTGTTCAACTAACTGAGCTAAATCCCTTGAAAAGAAAATTATAGATAAACTCATTAAATTGTGTCAAATTCAATTAAAATATTTTTTTCTCTAGATCATACTTTATTCGAAATTGGAATCAAGCCTAATCTCCAATTAAATAAAAAGTATTTAAAAATATTAAAAAATATTTAAATTTTCTTATATTTAATAAGAAAATACAATAATCATTTTTCATATAAAAGAGATAGGAGACAATTATCTTTTTAAGTATTTTTATTATTTATATCTCTAAATTAATTTTTTGACAGCCTCTCTTAATTACTTTTTACTTTTTAGTAATAATATAACATATCTAATCAATAGATTTTTTTATTATAAATTTTAATTGCATAAAATGAAGATTTAGGCTTAGTGCAATTTTGATCACATCTTTTAAAAATAGAGAGCATTTAGTTTTCTATTTTTTAAAATTCATAAGAGACATTTAGCCCCAATTTTATAAAATTTATAATTTTCTACATTCTTTGTAATTGAAAATAATGACTCTTGAGACATTAATTTCACAATCCAAATTAAGTTTCATAAATTAATTTTTTAACTTATGTTCTCAATATTAATTTAATAACAGTCAATAGTTACTGATGCTTTCATGATAGAACAGCAAAATTATAGGTTTTATAAGAATGGATAAGTAAATGTTTCAATTGAATAGATGAAAATTATATTTAAGCGAAATATTTATTTTTGCTTTTTCTCATGTTTTAGTTTGTTAAATCACTCCATAGATTGAAGATTTTTTTTTTGTCATTATAAGTAAACTCTGCTGAAGATCTTGCTTGAATCTTGTGTGACATACAAACTCTTCCCATTTTTAACGAGCTCCATATTCGGGATTAGAACTCAAGATTATCTTAAGAATTTATTAAAATAAGCTAAGAAAAACTTTTCTTTAAAAGTTAAAGATAACTTTAATAAAAGTTTCAAATATGTTTATCATATGTGAAGAATCTAGTTGAGCAACGTAAGTTATTATAAACTTCTACAATGTATTCAACTCTTATAAGGAGATTAAGAAAAAAAAAATATATACGATATTAGTTTGAATAAAATATAAATAAACTCTTATAAATACAATATTTATAAGTCACACTTTAAAATAAGTCTACCTTGGCGTTGTATAATTCTTTTAATTTTTTTTAAATGGACAATAAATAATAAAACATAAATAACATTAATGATTATGTATATATTTAGGAATCGTTTATATTTAAATTTATTTTTCATGCATAATGATTATTATAATTGTACAAATCATGATTCTTAAGCATAAAAAAATTTGTTTGGTTTGACATAAATATTTCTGAAAAATATTACCCACATCAAATAATTTAATAAAAATAATATAATAGCTTTATTAGAAAAATTAATTATTTATCACACGATCTTAACAAATGTAATATCATATTTTTATGTTTAAAACTTATTTTTAACTGGAGAAATTTAGACTTACAGTGAGAATAATTTTTTTTTGAGAAATTTACTAAAACAATTTTTGAGAAAATATAGAATGCATGTTATTTTTTAAACATCACATAAAACACGCGAAGATAAGGTGGTATGATTTTTAGTTTTAAGTTTTAAATTTTCAAAAACTAAAACGAATTTTGATTTTTAAAATCTACTGTTGATTTTTGTTTTTAATTTTTCGTTTTAACAGGGTGTAATCACGATGTTAAGGATGTTGATAGTTTCAATTGTAATTTGGTGATAGTTTCAAGGATAGTGATGGTATGGTAGCAATGTCAGTGACATTAGTGATTTAGCAATGTTTTAGAACTATTTTCATTTATTAAACTTTTTAAAATCTAATTTTAGTCCCTAAGCTTTAGTTAAACGGTAAAGGTCCTAAACTTTTTAGTAATTCAAGTTAGTCCTAAAATTTCATTAATTCATGAACTAAAACTGAATTTTCCAAAAATTTAGAAATTAAAAACTAAAATTTAAAACTTCTAAGGACTTGAGTAGTCAAACTAAAATTTAAAAGCTATAAAAAGTCATAATTTAAAAAAATTAACAACTAAAAATTTAGTGAATAAATAAAAAGAGGACAAAAGTAGAAGCCTTTGTTTTTCACTTGTACTCACACCATACCCACATAAGTATTCGCTAGGATAGCAAAAAAATTCGCGTCCGCAGATATCTGTGAATAAAACTAAGATATCATAGTACTTGTACCTATGAGTATCCGCTACCTGCTAAACTAAAATAATATTTTTGGAAAATAAATCAATTTAAAATATTAATTATCAAAATTCATTAATATCAATCTTATTTTTTTATGAAAACTTCATAGTTAATAAAATTATTTATTATAAAAATGTCGATAATATAAAATAAAGATTTTATTTGTATTAAATATTTTCTTATAATATATTATATTAATTTACTTTTAGATCTAATTAATCTAGTAGAAACTAGTATAATTTTATTTCTAGATTTTTTAAAAAATAAATTATTTATTTGATAAAACTTCTTATAAAAAATATTTAAAATTTTAAAAAATTTATTTTTTAAAAAATATCCATGGTTACTTGTAGATACCTGCGGATATTAAAAAAATCAACTGGTATTTCTATAGTGGGTACCTGTCGGGTTTTTAGCGGGTTTTTGCAGCGGGTCGAGTGGCGGGTAACCACTACTCATGCCCGCCCTGACCCGTTGCCATTCCTAGTATTCGTGAACAAAATATCTGTGTATTTGTGAGTATTTGCAAATCATTTTAACAGAAAAAATAACAAAAGAAAAAAAAATTAACAACAAAAACATAAAATTTTCCGGAAAACTATGAGAACACATTATTTTTTTTAACTAATCATATTTATTTTTATTAAAATAGCATCAAAATACTCACAAAATTTTAGTATAAACAAAATTTAATATTTTTTTAATTTATATATAATATTTTTACTATTATAACTTTATGGATATTAATTGTTTATCTACCTCCTTCCGGACTCGAACTCAAGTTGGTAACAACTGCGTGTTAGTTGATTCACATGCTTGGTAGTATAGATAGTTTCTTTTAGCACCCTCTCATTTTCTATTCACACTCCCTCAATGTTTATATTTTTTACAAAACACCCTCGCTTTCTTTTACCTTAAGTTAGCATCACCCAACTTCATGACTATATGTACACCTCTACTCACCTCTTTGAAAAATTACATTGACTTCTCCATTTTGCATCCTCACCCTCTTCGAACATATATATTTTTTTACCTCTATTTTTAGGAACTTCCACTGCCATGTATGCGCGAAAAGGGTGAGAGTGCTGAGTGGAGGTGTCTGTGCAACCTGAAGCCAGAATATTCTCTATGCCCAATTCTAGTGACTATAATATTTTTTTTCCTATATCATACTGTGTTCTTCAATAAACACAAGTCTATTTCAGCCAGAAATGATCAATATGAGTGTCCCAAAGCTTTCTTTTGAATATTTATGGTATTTCTAATCAAGGAGTAATGCTCTTGGAGTTTCTATTACAAGATCGTTTAATGGACTGCCATTGACAGACGAATTAACTTGAATCATTATGTCTGGTTTGAAATTCTTTATTTTTAATTTAAAAGTTATTGAAGTTTTAAATAATTAAAATTTAAAAATGTAAATTATTTGCTAACTTTCATTTTTTAACTTTAGAAACTTTTTAAAATTAAAAGATTGATAAATGATTTTTTATTATCTATTAAAATATATTACTAAAAATTTTATATTATAAAATATATAAATGATATATCATTTAAGATTTAATGTTTTTTTTACAACAATTTTGTAAAACTGTTTTTTTTATCTTTTTTAGAAAATAGTTATTGGAAAATATTTTTTAAAACTCTTTTCAAAAACTAAAAAACAAAATCAAATCAATTAAATCCTTAATTTTTTTTAAAAATAATTTTTAAATAAAAATAAGTTAGGTTAAATGGTAACTTAATTTCTTAGTTAATTGAGTCAAACTTGCATAGAGATAGACATTGTGGATAACTCGATTAGCACAATCTGCAATTGTGAAATTGGTTTGTGAAACTTACATTTTAAATGGCTGATTATATTTGAGTCGCGTACCTACTCTAAGAAGCCCATGGAGTTCCACGTACCAACCCACATTAAAACATCAATTTTTAAAAAAAGATTTGTTTGATTTAAATTATTGTAAAATTTTAGAGTAAATTATAAAAACACTTAACTTTTATCAAATTACATATAATTCTAATTTTTTTATTTTCATACATTAACCTCTTGAAGTTTAAAAATATTATAATAACACATCTAAATATTTAAAAATATTATACTAGCATCTCTATGGAATCTTATAATAACACCCTTTTAGGATACGAAAATAGTGGTAAAATTTTAATATATTTAAGAGTAAATCATAGCAACACTCCCTCAACTTTTATCAAATACATACTCTAAGTTTTTTCTTACATTAATCTCCATTTTAAGTTTAAAAATATTATATTAACACCTTTATATATATGAAAACATTATACTAGCACCTCTTTCAAACCTAGGAATGACAACAACGAATTGGGATGGGTACAAGAGGTTGTTACCCACTACCTAACCTACCACAAAAATTCACTACCCGCAAAAACCCTATTGGATGCCATTATAGAAATACTCATGGGTTTCGACGACTACCCACATATATTTTAAAAAGGTAATATTTTTTTATAAAAATTTTTATTAAATAAATAATTTATTTGCTGAAAAATATAGAAATAAAATTATACTATTTTCTACAAGATTAATTAGATCTAAAGTAGATTAATATAATATATTATAAAAATATTTAATACAAATAAAATATTTACTTTATTTTATTGACATTTTTATAATAATAATTTCATTAATTATGAATTTTTCATAAACAATAAGATTAATATCAATGAAATTTGAAAATTAATATTTTAATTTTATTTATTTCACAAAAAATATTATCTTTTTTAACTTAAATATATATAGTATTTTAGTTTAGTGGGTAACACGTACTTGTAGGTACGAGTACTATGATAGCAGGTAGAAAAAACCCCATACATAGGGTGACAAATACTCATTTATACTATTCGTGCTAATATTTTTACGAATTTTATCTACAAGTATCTGGAAATGCAATTTTTTGCCATCTCTATTCAAACCCTACACAAACACTCTCTCAATGGGTGTGAAAGTAATGATTAAAAATCAGATGTGCATGTATAATTAAACTAAACCAGAAGGTGTTGCTATAACTTACTCTATATCTTCTTTTTTTGTGTGGAAGGTATGGGTAACGCCCAACAAAAAAAATAAAATTAGAATGCATCATACAACTGAGAACCTTATGGTAAATATGAGCCAATGAATCTCAATCAGATTTAAAGACAAAACTATCTTGGTTGGACTCCAACCCTAACTTAGCAAATTCGTCAACTAGTATTTTTGCCTCCCATCAGACATAATTAAAACTCCCGTGAAGGGTTTTACAACTCCTCCTATACATATGATCAACTATGGGATATAAGGTATTCTCAATAGTTCAATCCTTGCCTAGTAGCTTGATCATGCTAAGAAAGTTAGACTCAATAGCCAGATTTCGAAGATCATTCTCGTAGGCCACTTCCAATGCTTAGAGGATGACCATCAACTCAGCTTTATCGACATCACAATAAGTATCTTGTAGTAAAAATAAGAAGGAAATGACCTTTGTAGTCGTGCACTACACCACCAACAACACTCATATGGGGTATAAGAAAAACTGCATCACAATTCAACTTTGACGTGCCTTGCCTTGGGCCTCAAGACATGTAGTTTTTAATAACTATAAAATAGTGATGAAAATAAATTTGGTCACTAATGACATATTATTAGTGGAAAAAAATTATTTTTTCTTTAATATTATTTACAATAGTGACGAAAAAATAATTATCACTATAATTTTATTAATAGTGACTAAAATATATTAATCACAAAAAGGTTAACATTAAATTGGTGATAAGTAATTCTAAAATCATCACTAATATATATTATCAAATATAAAAAAATGTTTATGACAAAAAGTCAATTTTATCGCAAATATTACAATTTATGAATGACTAATATAAATAATTTGAAACATTTATTTTTATAATATTTTTTATTATAAACATCTAATATGAATATAGTATCATTGCTATTAAAACAATCGATCTAATGAGACTTAGTGACCAATGCTTTAATATAATATTAATGAGGGGTTATTCTCATGTCATCATGATATTCAATAATATACTATTTTTTATTTAAAAGTTAAATTTAAGAAATTTATTTTCCTAGATAAATTTGAAATTATATTATATTATTTTTTATAATTAAAATTGTATTAATCCAACTATATTTAATTTTTTAAATAGAGCTAAAACTTGATTTTTTATTATCTTCTATTAAAATATGGTTTTTTTAAAATTTAAAATAATTATATTTTGAATGACTATAAATGGATTTTGAAAATTTTATTAGTTTCATCCGATGAAACTGAGATGCAAATTTCAATCTAATTCTTACTATATGCATTACCTAAAAGTTAAAATTTGAATTTAAATTTTTTTAAGGGAAAATCATAAAAGTTTTAGATATCACCTAATTTTCTTTGAATTTTGAAACATTGCATATTTTTAGTTTTTTAAATAATAAAAATTAAAATTAAAATTTTATATGCCTAAACACACTACTAGAAATTTATCCGTGCGAATTTTCTTGGGAATTTTTCTTAAAAACTCGTAAGAAATCTATTCTCTCCAAATTTACCTGCAAAAATAAATTCTCATCTAAAACCTTTGTGAATAATTTTTTTTGAGAAAATTTATAATCACAGCAAACTTTTGTGAATTTTTTTATCAAAATAATTGCATGAAATGTACCTGTGATTTTTATAAAAAAAAGTAAAAAAAATCTCAAATTTACCTAAAGAAAAAGTTACAAGAAATTCCTGCGATTTTTTGAAAATCACAAATAAGCTATCTGCCGTTGTAGAAAACCGCAGATACTTCCTTGCCGTTTTTAAAGCCGCAGGAATTACCTGCGAATTTTCCTGTGCTTGAAACTTCAAGAAATATGTGATTGCTTTTTAAAAAAATGCAAATAAAATGAAAATAATTATTTAAAGAATAATAAAAACATATTAAAATATTTATAAAATATACACAAACTTATTATTAACAATGATATTTTCTCCCAGTATGTGAATCAATAAAATTTCGTTGATAAAACTGAAAATGTTTCTAACCATTTTAACATCGGGAGCACTAATATTAAGGGACAATAAGTGCATGAGTTTTTTTTTTCACTCGAGAACTTTCTTCTATTAAATACCTAAAATGTGATTATGAAAACTTCATATGATAATAATTATCTAAATGTGATTTTTGAATTACATATTTTGAACATTAGATTGTTGTATATTTCCCATTTTGTTCTTTATTCGGTTTTGAGTCTTACATTACTCCTTTTGATGCATTCCACTTTCCTCATGTTTTAAAAATTAAATGACAGATATTTCTGTATCTGTCCCACTCATATATATCAAATTTCATATAACTCGAATAACATTTATAATTGCATAAGCGTGATAAGATGGTAATTTAGTCTTTAGATCTGAACTATTGATGCAAGATAAAGACATCATGCTATAACTCTTTGCTGACACAAATATCAAAAAGGTTTTGTTAGTTGTTGATGAGTCATAAATTAGCATGTCAATGTTCATTGTTACTGTTGCTAATAAATTGATACTTGATCCAGTGATGCAGGGTATATAATATTATTACGTCCACATTATATAACATTATTAGTTCCACGTCAACATAATAACGGAAGATTGAATTTGAAATTGATATAAAAGATATAAAGTTTTGAATACGTGTGATTAATCTGTTTACATATTTCACATTAAGTTGAAAAAGAAAGTTATCGTAGCACAAAGGTACAGTAGAGGTTAGCTCTTAAAAGAAGATTGATGATGAAGAAATGCAATACTAGTTAATAAAATTTGATGAAAATGGTTTTGCATTAGTATTACATTAATATTTCCTGACAAACATATGTAGAGAATTGAATAAACATGGGAAGGAAAAGAGGGTTGCACCGACTGTAGGCTCCAATAGTGAATGGCAACGGGATGGAGACTTGGCATCTAGGAAGGGCAATAAAAATCTAACAGAGAATCCAACCAATGGGACTCATTTTGGCCTCCAACATCCATCCCATCATGAATGCACAATTACCATTATGAACACTGTCAATAAAGTCAACAATATCAGACTTAATACATTTCAAATGAAAAACAAGAATCAAGTAGAGAATCAGTCACGATCCTCTTCCCCATACTTGAAAAGAAAAATGAGAAGCAGATTAGCAGAAAAGTGAGGTCCGAAAAAAGCCAATACAAACAAAGAAATATAGAAACAATAATAGATAACAAAAGCATGTACAGAAACGGTAGCGAGAATACAAAGAAAAGAAAAAGGACATGAGTTATGAAGATAAGATTAGAGCACAAAACCAGGCAATTGAAAATACACATGCATACCTAAACCAAATACTGACAATTTTAAAATGCTAGAAACCTATATACTTTTATAACAATTTTCTTTAAGGGACTCTTATAATAGTTTAAGGACTTTCATAACAATCTTTAAGACTATTCAAGTCCATATACATTTGATATTTTAAACAAGTATAGTAGGTGTGTTGAACTTCCAAAATGGCCACCATTTGTATTTTTCAATTTTTCAAAAAACACATTCTATTATAAAGTTGTAGAAGAGCAAAACTTAGAAAATTAAAAAATCTAAAAAATATAGCACATAAATTTCAAGAAACCAAAAATTTATAGTGTGGAGAGTGAGAGAAATAGTATCTTTGCATAAAGGTTTTGATTTCAGACTTAGATAGGTCAAAATAAAGAGCTTGAACAATCTCTTTCTCATGTTTTTCACTTAATTTGATAAGTGCCTTCAACTGGGCAGCAATTGCTCTTTCTTTTTGGCTTGGGCCATTAATAATCAACCAAAAATTACTTTCACCACATGTTCCTGAACACACTTAAATTTAAATGATTTATGAGAAGGAAATATAAAATAGAATTTTATGAGAAATTAATCCAGAAGACCTAACATTCGTTTAGAATTAACTTGGAGAGAAGAAGCTTAGAGAACACTAAATATCAACTATCCAATTTTTCAAAAATTGGACAAATTAGCTACATAAACCAAAATCTAGACAAAAAATAAGAAAAGAAAACCAATGATAAGAAAACACCATATATGTGGACATATAAATACAACATCTCGTACTATCTATATCTTTTCTAATTTGAAAGCTTATTATAAGCTTCCCCAAAGACAAAATTCCTGAAAAAAATATAACACCATAATTCAAAACACAAACACAAATAGTAAAAGTTAACTATATTCAATCACAAACAGTACACAAGCTTAATTTTGAAATAAAATAGAAAAGTAATTTTTAAGATGTGTTTTTTCGGTTAAGAGCCTTGCAAAAAAGTAAATATCCAAATTATCAACGCATGAAAATCAATAACCTTTAGTTTATTATTAAACATGGTCTAATATAATAGAATCCAGACACAAAGACACATAAATCGAGAATTGAATTTGTAGATAGGAAGAAGAAACTTAAAAGGGTAATTGAGCTTAAAAGTGATGGGTGGAACAGAATAGTGATGGTAATATTTTGTTAGCTTATGTTATTGCCTTTCCAAGCATAGTAATCAGAATTAATATTATGTTAATTGAAAGGAAGGGCTAAAAGCAACTTTATGTGTCTCATCTTTATTTCATTTTAAAAATTATCCTAAGTCCATATGCATTTACCTCCATAATAGTGTCAGCGCCAAACTCCTTCTTCCATTGTAGCATATCATCCCACATATGCTTCTTCTTCTTTTTTCCTAGAGCGAATGCTTGAACTTGGAGGACACATTCAATGCCTTCTTCAGAGATCCAATTCTAGTCCCGTTTTCATCTTCGGAGTTCTCAAAATCAGATATCTCTCCTTCTCATCACTCCCGGAGAAACCTCTGAAACCTGCCACAACCAAAACAAAATGCGTCAGGAGCGGAAAGAAAAGATAAAACCCTAAGAGAGAGAAGAGGAAGCTACAAGGTCTGGCAAAACGTTTAAGTGTGCCGAACATTGTGATGTCAAAGGTGAATGTCAATGTTACATACAACAGAATTGTATCTCAGCATAATATACAGTACAAAGAAAATCTGAAGTATTCTTCGAACAAGCAAGACAATGGGATTAGTTATTTAAAAAAAAATAAAAATAAATAAAGAGAGCCACTGATATTGCAAAATCACTTATCAAAATAGAGGCATTTCTCTAGGCTGGATATGAACACTTACAGAGCAAGGCAAATAAGGTCTTAGCAATTCAATGAAATCAATAATTTCAAATAAAAAAAAAACTATCTCAACTGCAAAGAGAAGGTCAATAATCTATAATAAGCCCAGCAGGTAAACATACACTAGTTCAAAATTCCAATGTAATAATAACCCACTAGAAATTGGAGTTAAGATATGGAGCTTACATTATTTTGAATGTAAAAATTGTTGATATGCATTTTTCTCGGATAAGAGCTTCCTTGACTCGTCCACTCTATGCAATTTATAAAGACCATAAAAATGAATTAAGATAAACTATTTCAAAATTGGAACAACTCACACGATCAAAGTAATTAGAAAATAAAATATCAATGAAGTGTAAAACTAATAACATATTCCCAAGTTTTTTTGTTTTTATTTTTCATTTAGAAGTCAGCTAAAACTAAAATTAGTAAATGAGAATAAACAACAATAGTCCAACCTTTTATCCTTCAAAATTGAAATAACTCCAGCGGCTTCCGAAGGCGTGACATGCGACGAAGGCCTTTGCTATAATGAAGAAAAAGATGCTGTCGGAGTAACAGGCCTCGACGAACTCGGTGAACTCACCACCGATGGCAGATACCACGATTGTGATTGCGAAGAACCATATCGTAATCGTTACTCTTGTGATCCCCTGCGCATAATTAAACAAAATTCATATATATATCGTTAACCACTATCAAATTGGAAATTCAGTTCATTACTATTATCATTATACACTTATAGTACTGGTGGGTTGGTGTGATCAAACGCGCAACAGCAATTAAATTACACAAATTGCGAGAAACCAAACAGATTGTAGTTAAACGGAGTTTTGGGAGCAAAAATATCAGAATTACCAAACTTTGAACATCACTAGCTGGTTTCTAATTGCAGATTCAGCAAATGAAGAAATGCCAGAAAAGAAACTCTAGAAATTTCAGAGATAGAGACGGGAGCGAAAAGCAAATTCAGGAGACAGACACGAAAAAGAAACCTTAGGTTTTCTCAAAGAGCCCATTTTAAATGCACATATTAATCTTTTATAATTTGATAAAGATATTATAAATTATAACGGGCTATCCAGTATAATTATAAATCATAAATTACAAATTTAATTTATATATATTTATTAATAATATTATTTTTTAAAAAAAAATTCAGGAATTATAAATTAAATTTAAAATTAAAAACTAAAAACATAATTAAAATGAAAAATAAAAATTAAAAACTAAAAACTAAAAATTAGAAGTTAGAAATTAAAAATTAAGAATTAAAAATTAAATTTAAAATTCTTATTAAATATTTAAATTAAATTTATAATTTTAACTTTTAGATTTTATTTTTAAAAATTTCAATTTTTTGAGGAAAAAACTGTAGGTAATTTCTGCGACCGAAGCCGTAGGTAATTTCTCCGGATTTTAAAATTCGCAGGAAATTACCTGCAAAAATATTTTCGTAGAAAAATCTGCAAGAATTTACTATAGATTTTAAATCGGCAGAAAATCTACAAGAATTTCTACAACTTGTTTTTCATATGAAAATCTACAAGAATTTCTTGCAGATTATTTTTCGCAGGAAAAACGGAAGAAAATAACTGTTATTTCGAGTAGTGACATGTAACCATCTCTCTTTTAGATTAAAAATATTTAGAACCCCTAACACAAAAATCTTAACAAAATATTTTAATTTTTTTTAAAATTAAAAAGCTTTCAAAATAATCTAATTAATAACAAAAGTGAAAACTTAAAAAAGAAATCTTACAATAATATTTACATTAAATGATAAACTGAATTATCACGCTCTATCCACTTATTTATCTATTTTATCATTTCTTTTAAATTTATTTAGTATGCATTAATAGTGTAAGAGAATATTACACTAATATTAAATCACATATTTATATGACTTTTCAATTAATTAATAAAGTTAACAAACTTATCATAAATTAAGGATTGTAATTGAATATTAGTATAAAAAGTGTTACACTTAAAGTGTATACTAATTATACTGTATTCTTTTAACATATCAAACATTGGATATCTTTCATATCAAATCTAAAACATTATATAAAAATTTATAGCCATTTTTAAGTTTTCAGAATAAGTAAGTGTTAAAATCAACTATTAATATTTTAATATAAACATAACTAAATCATGTGTTTACAAAAGTTAAAATTATATATATATATATATATATATATATATATAAAATATTATTCAAATACTTTTGGTATTAAGGTCTTAACTTATCTTTTTATAGTTTTTAATCTATCATTTTCTATATCTTTATTTCTTGCTTATTTTAATTATTATATGTTTTTTATATAAGAATGTTTTTAAGATTTATTTTAAATATATTTTAATAAGAACAATTTTAGAATTAATTGCATTGCACTCTCATTAAACTAGGCATTTTCTTATGATCGAAATCTTAGCTTTATTTTTTATATATATTTTCTTTTGTTTTTTTTAAAATAATAATTACAGTAGAATATATCCAAATTCAATAGCCAATAGAAAGTTTTGTTAACAAGGTGGAGCATTTTGATAAGAAGCTTGAGTGGATAGCTAAGAAAGATAACCAGTGGTTGTGGCCTATTAAAATGTAAAGTCTTTTAGAAATGTATCTCCTTAACTTTTTTATGTGAAACTGATCCCTCTCTCTTCTTTAAGAACTATGCCTTTTTCCTTTTTGTTTTGCCAATAAGTTCTATTTTTATTTCTATATCTTTCTTCTTTTACGTTTTATTTTATTTCTATCTTTCTATCACTCTCTAACTTAAATCAAAATTTGTCATTTGCTTAACCATTCATGTTGATGTGAAGATACTATGACCACAGAAAAAAGTAAAACTTCGTAAACATTTTTGAATTGATAAAAAATAAAAAGAAATGTAGCTATTCTTTAAAATATTTATTTGTATTTGTTTTTTTGAATTGTAATTAGTTTTCCTTTTTTGTTAGGTGATGAAAAGGTTATTAAAAGAGCTTTGGATACATACATGTAAAGATACTACAAATGGAGATAAAAAAGTGTCCAATTAAGAGAAGTAAACATTAAGTGTGTTTTATTTTCTCTCAACTTTTTGTAGGTCAAAATTCATTTTGATACATCTTATGTACTTGTTAAAGACAAAATCTAAAGAAGAAAATTCAACTTGCCAGACTTGTTTTAAACTAGATGAGGAGGAAGACTTGTAAGATGATCAACACATCAATTAAATTTTCTATACACAAATTGATAAGTAGTATAGAACAAATTGTTCCTATGTTAAACGAATGAATAGCACTAGTGGAATCTATTTCAAAAAAATCTATCTGCTGGCCGCAAAGGGGGTAGACAGGGTGACAACCATATGTCGGTTGTAACACAGTTCATTTGTAGGGAGGATATCACATGCCAACTTCCACAGGAATAGTAGAATATGCTCGGATCTGTCTCATTTCCATAGCATCGAGAAGATGGGCTTATGTTGCGTAATGTTATGAGTTACAAGGCTTTCATAGGCTGTTTTGGTTCAGAACCACACCATCTGCCTCTTGCTCCCAAATAGGATAGTCGACCACCATATCCCTTCTAGGTGGTTCTATGTTACAGATATCATGATGCACTCCCTTGATCTCTTCAACCAAGGTTCCTTCCTTTAAGAAAATGGAGGATGAAGAGGTTAGAAATGGGGGAGGGTTGACGCCACTTTCTAGGAGAAAGATAAGTAAAAAATTGTGTTGCTTGCCACAAGGGAGAGGTCCCTTGATAAAAGCTTTAAGGGAGAGATTCCTTAAGAGAGAGGATTCTCAATGACACTCAAGACTAAATTGCTCAAAAATAGTCTTAGTTCATTCAATCAAGTGTAATTTGTATAATGGAGATTAGGTGTATTTATAGCCCAAAGAGGGAGCAAGACACTCAAAACTAGGGAATGTGGGACTTGAGCCTAATTAGGATTAGAAGCACTAATCCCTCTTAGGCCCACTAAAAGTGGTGCCTGGCCTTGAGCTAGGGAGTGGCACGACCTAATCAAGGGGGTGTGGAAAGAGATCTACACTCCTTTGGGTTATTAGGCCCTTTACTCCCCTCACCTTCCTTCCTAAGCTAATTATACTCTAAACTCTAGAAACTAGCATAAATGGCCGAAATACATGGCTTACAAGAGAATTAAAAGATAATTAATATTTACAAGAGGAAAACTAAGGACTATGACCTAAAATATTTATCTCCATCATGAGTTGGGGTCTTGATGAGTCTTTCCTGGCCGAGTCATCTTCAATCCTTCTAAGCATTGCCTAGTGAGAGGACCCTTGGTTGGTAGGATTGCATCATATCATGTATGACCTCAGTTGGTAGGAGTTGCACCAATTTGTGAGCATCTCATTCTCCATTCAAATTTACAAAGAAGGAGACTTCATTGGCCTTGTGAATAGGATTTGTATAAGTACACCAGTTAATTAGGGAACTTCTCCCAAGCACCCAATGATCTGACCAAAAGTTAATAACTCTACCATTTCCAACCCTTTAGAGGGTATTTCGCATCACATTGTCCCATGCTTCTTTTATACCTTTCCAAACATTGGTATCCTTACAAGCCAGGTCGATAGTTGGTTTGGCATCCTCCTCGCATTGGTACTTGGAGTGCATAAGCCTTACCAAGACTTCAAATTTCCTGTTCATGAGCTTCCATCCTAACTTTGTGGTAAAAGCTAGTTAGTTTTGCGTGTCTTACGCAATCTAAGCCCTTCTGCTTGCTTCGACTTACACAGGTTATCCCAACTAAGCTAATGGACCCTTTTTTTGTAGAGTCATAATCACCCGAGACAAGAACCTTGCATTTCTTATCAATCATGTTACACACAAAGATTGGTAAAATATTATTTGCATAACATAATTAGGCAAAACTTGTATAACAAATTTGGCCAGAGTAAGTCCACCAGCAAACGATAAGGTATTCCTTTTTCCAATTAATCGATCTATTTTGAAATTTATCAATAAGAAATTGGTAGGATCATTTGGACACACAATCATGGTGCAACAGAATGCCAAGATATATCCCAAGATTGTCAGTTTGTCGAAAACCTAACTCATGTGAAATCTACTCTTGACACCACCTATGAACATTTTTTGAGAAGAAAACTCTGGTTTTTTCATGGATTAATTTCTAACTTGAGCTACTATAGAAGAGGCATAAGACCTGTTTAATCACCTCTGCTTGTTCAAGAGAAGCTTAAGCGAATAATAGGAGATCATTAGCAAAAGCCAAATATGTCAATTTTGGACTCCTATCGAGAGCTGATTGACTTCTAATAATTTTTGTTAACAGTAATGTGGATCATGTGAAAGAGGCGCTGTAGGCAGAGGACAAAAAGATATGGGGAGATAGGATCCCTTTGGCGCATCTCCCTTGATGGTCGAAAGGCCTCCAATGCGTCACCATTCTACATCATGCGCTTAGTTAGGGTAGACACATGCTAAAGTACGTCAATGAAATTATCAGGGAACCAAATGTCAAGTAATGTGTCTTTGATAAAATCCCAGTTTAATATATCATACGGCTTCTCCAAATCGACTTTTATAACCATCTAACCTTTATAACCTTTCTTGTGCTTTATTGATTAGATAACCACTTGAGCAATGATGATATTGCCATGGCTACTTCAATTAGGAATAACACTAGTTTAGCATGGGTTTGTTACTTTCTCCATATCTGTTCGAAGATGCATGACAAGGATTTTAGTAATCCCTTATAAGAGACATTACATAGGCTAATGGGTCTAAACTGCTTCAAAGATGTAGCTACCTCCACCTCAGGGATGAGCATGACAAGGGTGAAGTTGAGGTCTATCCACAAAGCTTCTTTAATCATTTTAGTGAACAATTCCCCTATAATATGCCGATTGTTTTTGTAAAAGATCGCTTGAAGTCCATCCTCACCTGATGCCTTAAAATTCCCTATTGAGAATATGGCTTTCCTGACCTCTGTTGGGGATAGGGGCTTGTTGAATAAAGTCAGGTCTTCCTTTGACAGGTTAAGGAAAACCCCTTGAATACTGTAGGGCACATACTAGTTCTCTTTAGTATATAAATTTGTGTAAAATAGATTTATCATCCTTTCAAACTCCTCTAGTTCTACCACCCATTTACCAATGGTATCTCGTAAAGCCTCAATAAAATTCATTCTTCTGCAGACTGCCATAATTCCATGGAAATATTTTGAGTTTTTATCTCTATAGGATAGCCACTTATCACGAGATTTCTGAAACTCAGTAGCTCCTCCTCCCCCAAACACTTGTTTGTAAGATTATCATATATTAGCTTGCTTCTCCTCTAAGAATCTGGACGGTTTGTTAACTAGCTTCCAATTAATCTTGTCTAATTGTTTGATAAGATGTCTTTTCTGTCTAAAATATTCCCAAGAACTTTAGTATTCCGTTTCCTGAGAACTTCATGAAGTTTAGGTACCTGACCCTACCAAGTCACATTGTCTCTCTTAGAAATTCTTAAGAAACTGCTAAAAGTCAAGATGAGTTAGCCAAGCAACAACAAAGTGAAATGACTTACATCATCTATTGGGTGGATATATTGCGGGCTCCCGTACACAAGGGTTAGCAACCAACTCTTTTATCTCTTGCAGCACACCCTTAAGTGAGAAAGATCCTCCTTCCGTCTCATATTGATGTTGGATAGAGTGGAAGTTACTAACTAATTTCCACGATTCATAAATACTGACACAATATTGTTCAATTTACTCTATATTTAAATTTATCATGGATTAGAAAGTAATAATTAAACTGTAAACCGTAAAGCCTAATAATTAAACCGTAAGAGTAACTATTACGTAGTATATCCAATGCTTCGCAACCGAAACTCAATTGTCTATCCCTATTCATCCACTAGCAGTCTTGTTTCAAATGATGCGCAACAAACTAGTTCCAAAACTAGCTAAACAATAAAGTTGGTAGAGCATAACTCTATTATTAGATATGCCTGAAATGTTATAGTTTTAAATATATCCACACACTTTTGACATCAACTGTTTTTTCCATCTACCCCAATGTTAACTAGCTACTTTCTCATTCTGGCATTAATAGATTTAAGGTCTTCTTTTACCAATTTTTTATGTTTTTACATCAATATATTGTTTTTTAAGTTTTAAAATCGTTGAATTTACATAGAGATACTAGTGGATTAACTTTGACGAAATTAATGCCTATTATGTTATTAAATTATTAAATAACTAGATATAAAATCAATAATTTTTAAAACACAATATCAATAATGAAATAAAGGATAAAAATTGATAACATAGAAAAGTAAGAAAACAAAATGTAATTAAACCTAAATTTAAATCCTCTCTTTTGTGTCCCACTCCGCTGATCCATTTTCCCCTAAGATACTACTCACACTCAAGAAAGATTAAAAAATGTTACACCTCTTTTGCCTCGTAATTTTTTAGTAGTTGAAAATTATAGAGACAAAAGATTTGATTCTCATTCTTCATTTTAGAGTATCTTGATAAAATTGAAAAAACTATATTATTTGAATAATGTATTATAATCCTAATAAATTTTTGTTTAAGTGATTTTGTTTAAAAATGGGTTGAAAATAATTAATTTTAGATAAAACAAAAAGTTAACTATTATAGAGTAAAATAGTGTGAAAAAGCTGAAAGTATTCTTATTTTCTTTTCTGTGTCGGGTAATAAAAGAGTAGAAGAGATTTTTTCTTTCTTTCTAAATTTAATATGAATTCCGAAATACCTAACTTATTTTTGAAAACACAAAATAGATTATAAACCATATTTTAATATTTACGTAGAAAAGAGAATACTAAATTCTACGAATTGGCTACTTCTTCCAAAATGAAGTTTGCTTACTCCTACTTAACGTAGTTCTACTGATCCAACATGTTGGTCAATTAATATGTTAACTGCCAAATTTGATAAATTACAGGCAATGCAACCAATAGTTTGTTAATTCTTGGAAGTTGTAATAACACCCGCGGATGTCATGTATAATAAATCGCATAGAAAGTTTTATATGTCTAGAAGCAGAGTAAAAATATTTGACTTGAATGTTTTTGCATGTGGTTTTGAGGAAGAATCACTCCCAAGTTCCAATATTTTAAACTCTGTCTACATAGGCGGCTAGAAATTACTAATGCTGGTTTTGTATATTGAAATTCAGAGAAGGGTTCCTCTTCTGCTAAGACCACTCACCAGAGCAATTACTTGATGTACTTGCTGCTTCTTGATTCGGCGGTCTGCTTTAAATCTTAAGAGGAGGTAGAAGAAAACATTTATGAATGTAGTTTGCAAAGATAACTTAACCTCTCAAGCTTGATATATATATATATATATATATATATATATATATATATATAGCCCTTCCAATTGGTCGATGCAAGCCACGCAGTTATCAAACTAAGAATCATACACAATCAACACTGGTCACTCCTGTTTTGCAGCCATGACTAACGCTTTGGAGTTTTGCTACTGTGTGATAATAAGCTTGGTTGTTGCAGCACTAGGTTCTGTTTCTGCCCAACCAACAAGGGCTTTCTTTGTTTTTGGTGACTCACTGGTGGACAGTGGCAACAACGATTTCCTGGCTACCACTGCTAGAGCAGATGCTCCACCCTATGGCATTGACTACCCAACACACACACCAACTGGACGCTTCTCCAATGGCCTAAACATCCCTGACCTAATCAGTAAGATTTTAGCAAAATTAAATCAACATGTTTTTATACTAATGATATATACTTAATTGTTCATCCTGTGCCTGTGCCTGTTTGTTTCTATTTATCATTTGCATGCACCGGCTTGTCTACGTGTGTATTAATTTATATTTGGAATTTGGAATTCAATTCTTGTAAATTGCAGGTTTGGAGATTGGCCTAGAGCCTACGCTTCCCTATTTGAGCCCACTACTAGTTGGAGAGAGGCTCCTAATTGGCGCCAATTTTGCATCCGCTGGGATTGGCATCCTCAATGATACGGGAATTCAATTTGTAAGCTTAAATATATGTAGTAATTGTTACTAACTTCATTGCAATCCAAGCTTTATATGTTTGTTAATAATTTAGAGTGCATATGAGTTATTATTTACTTAAAGTCAATTCATGGTAATATAGTATGGTGTATGATCATTGTTTTGGCAGTTGAACATTATCCACA
This sequence comes from Psophocarpus tetragonolobus, assembly GCA_037954015.1. Taxonomy (NCBI): domain Eukaryota; kingdom Viridiplantae; phylum Streptophyta; class Magnoliopsida; order Fabales; family Fabaceae; genus Psophocarpus; species Psophocarpus tetragonolobus. The sequence continues at coordinate 79,825,669 of CM075691.1, forward strand.
TCCACAAGCAACTGAAGCTATTCCATGAGTATCAGGAAAGGTTAAGTGCACACATAGGTGCAGAGGGAGCCCAGAACCTAGTAAACAGAGCACTCCTCCTCATCACTCTTGGAGGCAATGACTTTGTCAACAATTACTACTTGGTGCCCTATTCAGCAAGATCTCGCCAATTTTCTCTCCCAGATTACGTGCGCTATCTCATATCTGAGTACCGCAAAGTTCTCAGGGTATGCATTCTTTTCACCAGCTTTTTTGTTTTTTGGTACATTGAAAAATATTAGTGATTAGTGAATTGTGGTCGCTGCATGTACGGTGTTATTGTGAGTTAAGGAACGTATGTATTAATGCAAAAGACATGTATGGTTGACGAGGGATGCCAAATTAATTGATGACACCTTACAATGTTATATATATTCACTCCAGCTACATGCTACATGCTACATGCGACCTATTTAACACATAGATAGTTGAAATTAAACACATGCAGAGGCTCTATGATTTGGGTGGTCGTAGGGTTCTTGTAACGGGTACAGGACCCATGGGGTGTGTTCCTGCGGAATTAGCTTTGAGAAGCAGAACGGGTGATTGTGACGTTGAGCTCCAGAGAGCTGCAGCCTTATTCAATCCTCAACTCGTTCAAATGATAAACGGACTAAATCAAGAAATCGGTGCTGACGTTTTCATTGCTGCAAATGCCCATCGCATGCACATGGATTTCGTATCCAACCCTCGAGCTTATGGTACGTATATGCACTAATTAGTACATATTTATACACACACAATTTTGGGACCAATATTATAGTGCCTGTAATTTTTTAATTTATCTTCAATTTTCAGTCAATTGTATTACTCCTTCTTCTCCATTTCTTTTACATTACTCAGTAGTCATGTGATAGATTATCAAATGACAGACGCCCATGGCATTGTTTAATTTGTTCACAGAAAATTATACCACAACCACATTGAATAAACAATTAACACAGCATTTAAAAGTTGTTTTCATTTTTAATTTCAAGGATGAAATACGAAAAGAAATATTTAAAATTTATTAATTTCTGAACAACTTTCTCACGTGAGTACAACTGCAATGTGGCAAAATGGCTACTCACTGATTGCGGCAGATGATTATATCCTTGGAAAAAATATAGATACAATTTGGACATTTTTAAATAAAATCCAAGCTAATTATTGAAAGCCATTTTTTGGTAATTTTTAATAGTTTTTTGTGAGTTAAGTTCAAATTGAGTTACTATTGGATTATAAAAATTTCCATTTAATTTAGACTCAAAATTTTGAAACTTAAGCTCACATTTGTTTGCTATCTTTAGGTTATGGGTTTGTTTGTTTTTAAACTTAAAAAAATGTGATTATAATTTGTTTGGAAAAAAAAAAGCAATTTTAAACCTTTTTTTAATAAACAGACAGGACTTGGTTCTTGAAAAAAAGCTGAAAAACTACTGTTTAGATAAACACATGAAAAAAAAAATACTTATTTTGTTAAATAATACTGTTTTTGCAAAATAAACTGAAACAAGCAAATACCATATAATTAATAAAAATTATAGTGTGTCTATATTATTAAATTAAATTTATTGTCATTATTAAGCTTGATAGATATACTAAATTTTATTTTCTTGAAGGAATTAACTAAAAATGAGGTAAACAAATATTTGGCTCACATAATTTGAATTTGGGAGGAAAAGGAAATGGCATGATTTGAGTTAAAGAAATACGGTTCTTTAGTAAAATTAAGTAGTGTGATTCATCTTAATTATAAAATATGACATTTATGCTATGTGTGGTAATAAAAAAAGGAACAAATGTAAAGTGTATGTATTTGGGGTGACAGGATTTGTTACGTCGAAGATAGCTTGTTGTGGGCAAGGTCCATACAATGGGATTGGGTTGTGCACACCCACCTCAAACTTGTGCCCAAACAGAGACCTTTACGCGTTTTGGGATGCATTTCATCCATCAGAGAAGGCTAGTCGAATCATAGTCCAACAGATTCTAAGAGGCACCACTGAGTACATGCACCCCATGAATCTCACCACCATCATGGCCCTCGATTCCAGGACTTGATGGATGCATCTAAAATAATAACCACAGCTCATATTCTACCCGTGTGTCCCTAAGTTTATTTTATCTTCACTTCAACTCCTAGCTAGTGTGTTTTCCGCTGCAAAGTTAAGAAGTTATGTACTGATTTCTCCCTCCAATTGTTACTGCTCTATTGGAACTTGGAAGTAATTTTGGTGACTCTCCAGCAATAAAATGTTCTCTATATATTCCTTGGATTGCATTCTTCGTCTTCTTTTTTTCATTTTCTTAAAAATTTTCGGTGAGGGGAATAATTGTGGATTATTAACTAGTAACCTTTTCTAAGATACTTCCCCTTTCTACCAGACATAAATATAAAAGAATTCTTGCAGAATGATAAAAAGTTAAGTAAATTTTAAATAATTTCACTACATCTAATTTTAGAAAAATAAATATTCCGTCAAACTCTTTTTTTACTGAATATTCCATCAAGCTTAAAAATTGAAATTTTATGCACAAAATCTTAATGTAAATAAAAACTAAGTGTTATTTAATTAAGATTTTATTGCCAATTCGATTCTCGTAAAACCAACTGCGTCACCATCAAATAGAAAATAAGTTCTTGTAAAAACGAAGTATTCCTTAATTAATTATTATTGTTCGACGTGATTTTCGATGTCTAGTTTTAAAATTTATAAAAACAAAAACTAGTTTTAATTTAAGTTTTTAAATTTTAAAAATAACATTGTTTCAATTTTCAAATTTAAAATATTATTTTTAAATCTTAATAAAATAAAACTTTTTATTATAGAGATAAAAAATTGACGGGTTGATTACCGGTAGTTGGTGCCAGAGATAGAGGTTAGAGGTGGTGATCAGTGATTGTCAGTTGAAAGTGACAATCGATGACTGTCAGTTGGAGGTGACGACTGATGGGAGGTTGTAGTCAATGGTGGTTGTTCGGAAGTTGCGATTGGTTAGTCAAAGATGGTGGTCGGTGACCGTCAATCGAAGTTTATGGTCGATGACTTCCTGTCGAAAGTGGGGCCAATAACCGTCGATAAAGGGGGCAACCGGTGGAAATTGGTGATGTCATTCGGAGGTGGTAGTCGGTGACCATCAATTAGAAGTGACAGTTAATGATCGTCGATCAAAGGTGACGATCGGTGACCGTTGGTTGGAAGTGGCGGTTGATAATCACCGATCGGAGGTAGCAATTAATGATCATCGATTGGAGGTGGTAGTCGGTGACCGTTGGTTGAAGATGGTAGCTAGTTACCATCGGTCAAATGTGATGGTCAGTGGTGGCAAGTGATGCACTTAAATAAAAACAGAAACATAAATCTGAAACCAAATTTTATTATTTTAAAATTAAGTGAAATTTTTTTTCAAATAAAGTAAAAAATCAAAGTAGAATCATTTTTGTCAAACAAGTTTTTGTTTTCAAAATATATTAAATAAAATAGAAGTAGAAACTTAGAATCATCCTGAGCGTATAGTTTTTAGAGCACTAAATGAAATTGATTATAAAATATACCCTAGAGAAGATAAACGCAAATCTGAATAGGGAAGAAAAAAGCAAATGCAAATGAGAAGAACACAAATGTATGAAAAAGAAGAAAAAGTCGTTGATTTAGAAGCCTGTGAGAGAAGCTAACCAGAGAGGTACAAAACAAGAGAGAGGTACGAACAAAAGAGGAAGAGAATGAGGTGCATGGTAATTAAATTTTTACTATTTTCATTAAGGGTCTTTTTGCCATTTTAAAAATTTATGGAGGTGTAAGGTGAACTTATAGGGCTGCAGGGAGAAATTCTCAACACTTACTTTTCATCCTCATCCTTCAGTTTTTAAAAATCTGTTGGTTAAGATTAGTTATTCATTACAACCATTAGAATTTAAGAAAATGATGGATAGGATAAGGAGTAAGTCTTTTATACTTACTCTTGGAGTGAATGGATACCATCCCATATATACATATATGGAGCATATCACATGAGAATTGTGTTCTTATGTGAAAATGAGAAGAATATTTTGTAGCCATCAATATTTAATAAAGGTTCAAATTAAAATAGCTAACTTAAAAATACCACGTGCATCCTCCACCATATCACCCCACCAATAAGTAATATTTTTCTCCTACCATCATCGTCACCATGACCCACCACTACCATTATCACTCTCACCACAATTGTTGTTGTCACCATCACCATCGCGACCACCACCACTAGTGGTGGCGACAGTGGTAACAGTGGTGGTAGTGGCGGCGACGATAGCGGTAATAGTGGTGGTGGTGGTAGCAATGGCAACAGTGGTGGTAGTGGTAGCCATGGTGGTTAGTGGCAATGGTGTGATGACGATAGTGGTGGTGGTGGTGGTGACAGTGGTGGTACCATGGTAGTGGTAGTGGTAATAATGGTGGTGGTGACAATGGCGGTGGTGGTAGTGATAGTAGTTGTGGCAATGGCAATGGTGATGACAGTGGTGGTGATGGTGGTGGTGATAGTAGTGGTGCTGTGATGGGAGAAGAATATTATTTATTGGTCGGGTGATACGATAGAGGATGTACGTGATATCTTTAAGTGAATTGTTTTAATGTGAACTCTTTATTTAAATCTGGTTGGCTACAAAATATTCTTACCACTCTCACATAAGGATACCATTCTCATGTCATACAACCCCTATGTATATATATGACATATAATATGAGAGTAAGGTATCTTATATGAGAGTGAAAGCAGCAAATCTCAATCATTAAAATAAAATTAATAATTGAGATCAAATCGTACACATCCACTTATTCTCTTTCTTTTAGCATTTATTATGTAATTCTTTTTTCTCTCTCTTCTCTCAATGGCTGAGATTCTCTGGACATTCTTCTTTTTCCTCTCTTAATGAGTGAGATTTGTTCCTTTTACTCTTACATAAAATTGGTTTTCTCACTAGATGTGTCCCTTATATATATATATATATATATATATATATATATATATATATATATATATATATATATATATATATATATATATATATATATATATATATATATATATATATATATATATATATATATATATATATATATATATATATATATATATATATATATATATATATATATATATATATATATATATATATATATATATATATATATATATATATATATAGAGAGAGAGAGAGAGAGAGAGAGAGATAGAGAGAGAGAGAGGGGATAACTCAGGTCAGAAAAAGGTTATGTTGAGAAATGAGAAAACATAGTAATATCCATAGGATTTGAATAAATAGTTATTATTAGGTTGTTAATTAAACAAGCTCATATGATTCTCTTACATAGAAACATCTCCCACAAACCAAACCTTAGCTTAACGCATTGCTCTCTCTCATCACCCTTGCAAGGTTGCTATCACGACCATCGGTACCACCACCGATAACGGTGATGGAGGTACCAAGGTAGTGGTGATGACATCAATGGTAGGGGGTGATGGTAGTGGCGGCGGTGGAAGTGGTGGTGTGGATCGTCGCCACCATCACGTCGTCTCTCCACCATTGTTACCGCCACCACTACCCCATCATCTTCGCCACCATTGTTGGTACCACCACCACCACTGCCCCCCATCATTGCCACCACCCCACTGTTGTTGCCACCACTACCATTGTCAGTATTGTCATCGGTAGTGACGGTATTGGTGGTGGTGGAGTGAGAGCAATGCATTAAGCTAGGATTTGGTTTGTGGGAGAGGTATCTGTGTGAGAGAAACACGTGAGGTTGTTTAATTAACAACCTAATTTGAACCATTTATTGAAATCTTATGGTTATTACTATGTTTTCTCATTTCTTACTTTAACCCTTTTTCTCACATGAATTGTCCTCTCTCTTGAGAGAGGAGAGATCATTTACTCTGAGAGTAAGTTTAAGAGACTTATTCTTTATCTAACCATTCATTTCTTAAGATCTAATGGTTAAGATTAGTTACTCATTACAATCATTAGATTTTAAAAAATGGATAACGAGGATGAAAAGTAAGTCTTTTAAACTTACTCTTGGAGTGTGTGTATATATCTATAGGAGGGATCTACTTACTCCAAGAGTAAGTTTAAAAGACTTAGGTCCCATTTGGAAGATCTTATAGTATAAGAGTTTATTCAATAAGGTCTTCTTACATACGAACTTATACTATAAGTTCTTAAATTCAATAAGTTATTTGTGTTTGAATATACAAATTTATAAAAATACTTATATGAAAATAAAGTGTATGAATATATATATATATATATATATATATATATATATATATATATATATATATATATATAGGGAGGGAGAGAAAGGGAGAGGGAAAGAGGTGGATAGAGGGATGAGGTGAGAGAAGGAGGGAGGAAGAGAGAGAAAGAGGGAGAGATGGAGTGGGGGAGAGAGGATGAAGGAGAAAAGGTGAGAGAGAAAGAAGGGGAGAGAAAAAGGGTGAGAGAGAGGGAGAATAACTCAATGGTAAGTTTTAAAAAAGGTGAGAGGTCAGAGTCGAAGGAAGTACAAATTTTCAATAAGCTTAAAATAGATTTTTTCAAAAAGTTACTCTAAATACCTTATTCAAATAAGCTTAAAATAACTCATGGACCCTATATAAGTGCTTTTATGAATTTATCCAAATATTTGTATAAGTACTTATACAATAAGATAAACTTAAATAATATGTAAATCAGATCTTCCAAATAGAGCCTTATTTTTCATACTAAGAGCATCTCCAGCAGAAGATCATATTTTTTTTATCATAACTCTTTTTGTTTTGGATCCCACAATTTAAACATCTATTCCATTTTTTACTCCATTGGAAGATCATATTTTGTTATCTTAGAATACTTTTTGTGAATCCTACAATGCTTATTTTTAAATATTGGGTTGAGGAGAGAGACAATAAAAAAATTTTACTTTTTAAATTGTGGGTTGATCTTGCTTATTTTTGTAATTCTTGTAAAAGAACAAGATCTTCACTTGTTGGAGAAGAAAATCTCAATTTTTGAAATAAAAATTAATGGTTGAGATCAACCACTCATTCTCTCTTTTCTAGTATTTATTATCTGTCACTATTTTTTTCTCGCTTCTCTCTTAATTATTGGGATTTGCTCCTCTCACTTTCATATACATCTGACTTTCTCGCTGAATATGTCCTTTTATATATATATATATATATATATATATAGAGAGAGAGAGAGAGAGGACAACTCAGATGAGAAAAATGGTTATGGTGAGAAATGAAAAAACAAAATAACAACCATAGGATTTCAATAAATAGTTTAGATTGAGTTGTTAATTAAACATGTTCGTGTGGTTCTATTACACAGAAACCTTCCCACAAAATCTTAGCGGGTTACTCTCATTACCTTTGCAAGATCGCCACCAACATCAGTACCACTGTCATTGCCGTTGGTAGTGGTGGTGGTGGTGGAGTGAGATATACATAACCTGCCACAGTTTAAAACCCTAATCACATTGAAATAAAGATATGAAATTGAGAAGAGAAAAAAAATCAACAAATATAGAGCGGTGTAATGAGAAATGAGACAAAAACAAAATGACGTGAAAGTTAATATTTTAAATTCGAAAGAGAATAAAACAAATTGCGTTTTTGAAACACTTGTTTTTTCACTGTAATTATAGAGTGTTCCCTATTTGAGTTCACGTCACACACTCACACTTCTGTCTCTTGTTTGATATTGGAATAGAACAATCGTCATCGTTGCCATTGTCATTGGCACCACGACCATCGTTAGTGATGATGGTGGTGGGGTAAAGATAGTGACAACCTTGTAGAGAATTCTTCAAGGGTGACAAAAGTCACCCGTTAAGAGTTTGTGGGAAAGGTTTCTATGTAAGAGAATAACCTGAGCTTGTTTACTTAACAACTCAATCTGAACTGTTTATTGAAATCTTGCGGTTATTATTATATTTTCTCATTTCTCATTATAACCATTTTTCTCACCTGAGTTGTCCCCTCTCTCTCTCTATATATATATATAAACAATTATCCTTTAAAAAACACAAACCTACTTAAAGATATCACGTGCCTCATTCACATTAACTTATCTGCACTCTTACCTCTCACTAGCATTGTCGCTGCCACTACCACCACCCCCATTCCCACCACTATCACCACCAATGCCATCGTTGCTGCCATCACCAGCTGCTCACTGCTAGTATTGCCACCGTTGCCCCCCGCTACCATCAGTGGTGGTGGTGGTGGTAACAGCGACATCTACGATGGTGATGACGAAGACGACGATGGTGACATTGATTGTGGTGATGGTGGCAGCATCAACAACGAAGGTGATGGTGGTGGCCAATGATGGATCTTAGCCAAGAATATTGTGGGAGCCAAAGAAATACAATAGATGTACTTCAAGAAAATTAATTTTTTTTTTTGTAAAATATTTGTATTTGTTAAATGAGAAGAAAAAATTTGGGGAGCAAAAAACAAAAGAATAAATATACTATAAAAAAATACAATTTTTTTAAAAAGAAACTATTTATTAAAATGGAAAATAAAATTTTGGAAGAGTCATGACTCCCCTAACTCCTAAGAAGGTCCTCCACTAGTGGTGATAACGGTGGTGGTGGAAGTGGAGGGTGGTGGTGGGACTGGGGTGGGGTGTGTAAGTTTTAGTGATAAAGACATATGATATCTTTAAGTGAGTTGTTTTTATCTGAGCTGTTATTTTCAATCTTACAACTATTATCATTTTTTCTCATTTTTCACAAAAACCTTTTTCTTACTTGATATGTTCTCTTTCTATATTATCTATATATCTATCCATCCACACACACACACACACACACACACACACACACACACACACACACACACACACACACACACACACACACACACACACACACACACACACACACACACACACACACACACACACACACACACACACACACACACACACACACACACACACACACACACACACATATATATATATATATATATATCCAAAATGCTTTTATTTATAACAAATATTTTTTATAAGTCAAAAAACAAGTATCGACTTAAAAACGGAAAACATAAACATGCCTTCTTAATGTGTGGAACGACAAATATTTATAATAAAAGTTACATAAAGTCATACATATAATTATTAATGACCTTATTAAAAAATTTATTAAAACTAATCAAGTTATATCTATTTTACAACAATTTAAATTTTAAATAATGGAGTTGATGGAAATTCAAAAGAGAGTTATTTAAGAATTAGTTTTGTTTCAAATATGTATGATACTATTTAGATTTAAATATTTAGTTTGCTTTTAGATTAATTTAGGAATTTGTCTCCCTTTTCCAGGGATTAGAATATTGATGTCAAATTTGAATTTTGTATTTCTAAGTTACTCTGTATATAGAGTCAATCTATAATAAAATGAGACGATGGTGTGTCTAGTTAAAGATCCTTTGGGTGAGTACTGAGTGAGTAATCTTGTTATGTAGAGAAAGTGTATTTCCCAACAGTGGCACCAAAGTTATGACTGGGAACAAACAAAAGTTTGAAATCCTGTTGTTTGATGGAAAAAAAAATTATGATTTGGGAGAGTCTACCATTCAAGATCTTTTAGTGCGACAAAGTCTTGATTTGGCTTTAGAAGATGAAAAACCGACTGTTACAATGAAAAAAGAATGAGCTCAAATCCAAAAGAAGGTTGTGAGCATAATTGAGTTAGCTCTGAATCCCGAGATCAAGTGCAACGTGTTAAACGAGACAACACCAAAAGCCTTATGGGAGAAGTTGAAGAGCATTGACACGTTTAAGTCACTAACTAATCGTTTATGCTTGAAGATGAAGTTGTATCAACTCAGAATGTAGATAGGAGGAAATCTTCACGATCACATCAACAATTTTAATAAACTAGTATGTCAATTATTGAATGTAGATGAAAAAATATTTGATGAGGAGTAAAGAGTTTTATTGTTGGCTTCACTACCAAAGTCCTACAAACCCTTGGTTCAAACATTACTTGTACCGAGGACAAGATTGAAGTTGGATGATGTGACTACAGCTCTAAGAGAAAATAAGAAAATGATGAAAAATGAAAGTATTTTTAATGAGGCTAATTAATATATTAGCTGAACAAGGGAGAAGTTATTCAAGGAGACAACATAGAGAAAGATCACCATCACAATGACATCTTGAACAAGACATGAGTAGTGTGGAGTGTCTCTATTGCAGAGAAAAGAGCCACATGCAATTTAGGTGCCCAGGGATAAGAGAAGACCTTAAAAGATTGAAATCTATCAAGACAAATGATGAGTCTCAAACTAATATGGTTCAAATTACTCAAGATGAAGATTTGTATTTGGTAACTATTGAGGAGGTTGTTAAATCAAAATGGATAATGAATTCTGCTGCTTCAAAACACATTTGTAGAGATCAAACAATGTTTGATATTTTGAAGACTAATGGAGAGTTTGAACATTTTAATTTGGGGAATGGTGAGAAAAGAAAGGTTGAAGGCATTACGACTGTGAGAATGAAACTTCACAACAACATCATCCAAACTTTTAAAAAATGTGAGATTTGTAGCTTTTGCTAGTGTTAATATTATTTCATTGGGTGCGATGACATCCCAAGGATATAAATATGTTGGTTTAAATTGGGGATGTAAGGTATATAGGGAAGAAACTTGTATTGCGGACACAATAATTGGAGAAATCTTTGCTATTTTTGAGAAGATAATTTCTTTTTAATTAAGGTGGTTATTTGGAAATTTTAATTAAGAGAGGAATTATAGAAGAATAATTTAAATTTCAAATAATAGAGTTGACAGTAATTCAAAAGAGTTATATAAAAATAAATTTTATTTCAAATCTCTAGGATAGTATTTAGATTTAAATATTTCGTTAGTTTGTTTTTAGATTAATTTAAAGATTTGTTTTTTTAGAGATTAGAATACTATGTCAAATTTGAATTTTATATTTCTATCTTACTGTATATATAAAGTCAATAAATAATAAAATGAAACGATAATGTGTTTAAAGATCTTTGGGATGAGTAGTAACTGAGTAATTTGTTGTGTAGAAAATATATATTTTTCAACCATCTTCACACTTTATGTAAAAAATCATAAATTTATAGAAATTATTGCTTTTACTAAAAAATATAAAATTGATAAAGTGACAACAAGTTTACCTAAGGAGATTCAAATAATTTCATAGATAAAATTAACACACTAAAAACAAATATTTTTTAATAAAAAATTTATTGCATCTTCTATTACAAATTTCACGAAAAAAGTGATTTGAAGATTTACTAAAGATGATTTCTTAGACAAAATTAATTATTGATAAAAACTAATGAAACTCATGATGATGGATTAAAGGACATGATGAACAGCTTGTTGCAGTGAGGATGAGTTGTTTTAAATAGCTTGTCATGCACAAGGAAGAAGTTTCTAAAATATTAAAAACTTAGGATTTACTACTAGACACGCTTTCAATGCCTTAATTTTTGCAAAAGTACATTTGTACATCTGCAAAGCTGTGTGTATATGTGTAGGGTTGAGTGAGCACAAAGAAGTGAAGGCACAAAGCACAATTTACATCCAAATGCATTTAAAAAAGTGCACCAACCTTTGTAGCCAGCAACCATGAAGATCGCTGAAATAAATAAGAATAATGATACATATAAGCTTTCTGAATTTATACACTTTCTCAATATTTTTTTTTTTTATTTTTTTTATCTTTTATCAATCACATCATAAATTTTATTTTATATATATATATATATATATATTCCACTTGAAAGTGTACATACATAATTTTTCAATAAATAATATATGAGACCAAGGCGGAACATTAACTCAGCCTCCGAATACGTTACACACGGTGTAAATTAATTAATTAAACAGTTGTAATCAATTTTGACCTTGATGTATATATGTTTTTGAAACCAGAGGAAAATAGAACACTACCGGTAGAATTTTGACTGTGAATTTTGCTCTTTCTGAGGTAGTTGGTGAGTGTTGTAGGGCTTAATTTGGTTGAAACTTGAAAATTGGAATTGAATAGCCTGCAATGGTTGGTGACTGGAGTCAATTATATATAGATAAAATTAACTCCTCTGTGACCGGAGAAGGGATGTTAGTTGAACGGTTTCTCCAGCCAAATTATGTGATGTCGAGGATATTAGGTGTAGAGTAGTTGGTATTTTAAATTCTATACAGCTCATATTATTATTCTTATATTTTAATCATATATATTACAATATTATAAAGTGGTCCTCTTAGTATGTGACTAACATTTACAATCAATTAATTATTTGGTTCCTCCAAATAAAACTCATCTTTTTTATTTTTATGTATGTGTTACTTAATAGCCGGGGAGGGGAGAGAAAAATATCATCTAGGCTTATGTGTTTCTTTTGTTTACACTTTACAGTTATCATTATCTAGATATTTCATATGTGACTTATCTAAAGTTAAGTCCTGTAGTCAATGTTTGTTTGCCTTTTATTTTATATTGATTTTAATTGGTATGTATAGTTAGTATAAAAAAATTTTATATTTATTATAATATATGATTTTTAAATTATTAATAATTAGTAACATCAATAAAACGTTTTCATTTTTTTTCTCATAAATATTTAATTGAACTTTCTTCATAATAAACAATTATATATTACTTTTATTGTTTGATAGTAAAATCATATTTTGATATTCAATAAAATTTAATCTAAGGATTATAAAAAAAATTCTACAAATTTTAAATTATATTTATAATTGATACGTAATTATACCAATTGATCAACATAAAAAAAGATTAGATTTATGAATAAATAATGTATAATAAATTTTTTAAATTTTAATAATTTAAAAATAATATCATAATAAGTTTGTTGCCTAAAGGATATAGTTCTATTAGTTGTATAGAATGCATAAATTATAAACTCTCTGGATAAAAAAATAATAAATTTTTTAACTTTAATAATAGCTTACTTTAAAAGTTATAGTAAAATTACATTGATGTTTTGTTCTTTTTAGGCACAGTAAATGGATCCAATTGTCTATGATACTTTCAGTTTATCCATGGTAAAATTTAGTTAAATTCATCTCATTAATAAAATCAAAATAACTTAGATTGGACGAACATGCTCATCCTTTCTTATTTTCAAACATAATAGAGCATGAAATTAACATTATATGAATCAAAATAAATTCTAACACATTTTTTTTTTATTAACAATAGTTACTAGGCTCCGTTCAACACATTTTGATTAATATAATTGGATTTCTTTTAAATTTATTAAAAATTAAAAGTTATTATTGCTCAAGTTGATTCGATTTGAGTTTTTAGGAAAATTGCAAATTGGACTTAATTCAAAATAAAATTTTGATGGTTTGATATTCAAACCAACTTGTTATTAGTTGGGTTTATTTTTGCAGTAAAATAATATGTAAATTTCAATTCAAAATATTCTTTAAATTTATATCTTCTTTGGGGTGATTCTTGTTTTTTGTTTGTAAAATCCATTTTATAAATAGAAATGTGTTTATTTGAAATAATCATGATTTAATTCTTATTATTTTCAAAACAATTTCTATTTTATTTAAAACTAATATAAAAATTGATTTGTTATCACTAACCATCCCCGTCTTTCACTATTACAGAAAAAGAATTTTGATAGGATTGTAACTTGACAACAATTTTTAAAATCAGAAAAATATTATTTTATAAATTTAAAAACTTAAAAATAGAATTAGTTTTTATTTTATAAATTAAAAATTTAAAATAAAAGTCACCATTAACCGGCCTGACATAAAAGTTTAGCCCAATTAACATCACTCAAATTGATCCAAAAATAATTTTGCTAATTAATTACATAAAAATGATTTCATTTTAAAACTTATTTATGAATGAATTGCATATCATTCATGACATAATTTTTTTATGAGTTCATTCATAAAACAAATATCAACGCAAGAATTTTTTAAAAAATTAATCAATCCATTAATTTGATGGACCTAATTTGTTTTAATTGTAAATGAGAGGAAGGATTCTAAACAAAAGGAAAATATGATGGGAAGCAAATCAATGCTTCCATTTTTTAGAACACTTCAAAATATGAAGAAATGGATTAATGAGTTCCGCGTAAAATTGTATCGTTCACTTTCTGACAGAAAATGAGAGGAAGAAGTCTCGTCCATAATGTAACGAAACTTTTTACTTATTCATTAACGTTCTCCAATGATGGACAACCAATATCTCAGTTTGGGACTTTCAAAATAAATAAATAAATATATATATATATATATATATATATATATATATATATATCACTTTGGGTATATACCGCTATAATTGAATTTAAGTAACTTCAATCAATTTATTAGCGAATTTATAGAAAATTCTAATACGATGAGTAATGACTAATGACTATTAATGTTGATATTAAATTATGAAACCCTTTGAAATCGTCTAGCAGGTAACTTGACCTATAGTCATTAATATTATCAATATCAGGAAACAAATTTTTTTAGTGGATTATCATTAAGATATAAGAACGACATTTAGATATTTGAAAAGATTTTCAAGAAAATTAATTTATGATATTTGAAATTAATCTTAATACGTTATCTAAATAATTTTTAAATTATTTATATACTATTTAAAACACTTTAAATACCAATTTACACAGTAAAATATTTAAAACCCTAAATTTAAATTATTAAAAATTAGTTTACTTAAAATTTTAAAAACTTTTTTGGAAACCTAAGTATCAACTTCTATAATTTTAAATATTAAAATGATATTGACTCAAAATTTAATTTAAGAGAGTAAATTTATTCATAATTTTAAATAAAATTTCACAGTAATTTTTATAAAATAAATTAAATAATTTATGTGTACCAAGTTAACACTAATTTATTCCCAATATAACTATAATTTATCAAAAATGAACTTTAGATACAAATTAGGAATTAACGCCTTACTCCAACATGCTAACCTCCCTGATCTCAGTTCTCTAGTGATAGTGGTCCTGCACTCCCTTCAGCTAGTGAACCTCACCTTCCTTTTTTTTCATTTTTAAGTAAAGTAGGTATTGATTTTACTATTATTTCTAGTATATCGTTAGAGTTACTGAGCTTAAAGAATTGTTTGCTTTGAAATTTTATGGTTTTGTTACAGTTTTGTCTTCTTGAAAAAATGTCTTGACGAGACTTTGCCTGTATGAAAACAAGGTCTTTAGTCGTGACTAAGGGGCGTAAGAGCGTGGGTTGGTCCCTAAAGACAACGCTAGTGTCCCAGTACACAAAAGTCTTATGTCACTTAGGAATTGAGACAAAGAGTTATTTATAAACATCATCCTTCCTTAACCCTTTGATACGTCTCTTTAGGACAAAACTATGAGATAGACGGTAGAACAAGTAAATATTTCCATTAGCATTGATAAAATTTTATTTTAAATAATAATTTTAATAAAATTGATTTTAAAATTATGTAATTTATATATATATATATATATATATATATATATTCAAAAAATGATTTTTGAAGAAAATTATGTTATAAAATTTTTTAACATAATTGATTTTGAGTATTTAATTAGTAAAATGGACTTTAATTGTTTGTAGGTGTATTTTTTTTTGCAATGAAATATATATTGTTAATAAAAAGTTATATATTGTTTGGAGGAGGTGCTTTTATTTAGAAGAGATATCAATGAGAGAAAGGCAAACATAACAAATATGATGCTTATATTTCAAAATCTATTTCAATGTGAAACCCAAATACGATGGTCAACTCATTTTTCTATGCTTCATCACAAATAACATACGTCCAAGGGTGTCGGATGTAAATCCAAATGTATACTAAATCCATGCCTATTTGGTTTAATGGTGAAACTAGAATGAATTACGATAAGTGAGTCTAATTAGTTTAATTTAAAATTAGGATTTTAAATATTGAAATAAAACATTGTCGATTGAAAAGATAATATCTAAGATGATATTGTCATTCACATGTTGAATTCTAATTGTATGACAGATATTCAGGAAAGTATTGAGATGTGTGTATGACTCTTCATGAGATAATCCAAAAAATTGGTTGTTCTGGACCAAATTAATCAGAGTAAACTTCACTTCAAGATTTCTTGCTTCAGTGGCAAGCCTTGCTATATTGTTGAACTATGTGGGACCAGTGTAAGTAGCATAGTCTCCTAGGATACGAGCATTCTAATAAACTTCTTCTTCCTCTGCCATGGTTTCTTTGAAAGGCTAGTAGAGGGGATTCAGAAGGTTGTGTCTATGCACTAACTTGCTACTCTGAAAGTTTCCTTCTTGTTGAGTTGTTGTTCCTCCTAGTTGTCTTCTCATTTCAAGTCAATAAATAGCTGATCAACCTAGATTTTACCACACATAAACGAGAAACAGGGAAGCTAGAGCAATAAATTAATAGAAGACAAAAGAACACTTAAACAATTTACAAAATAAATAAATGAATAAATAAGTATTGACAAACAAAAACTACTAAAATTCCTAAGTATCAAGGACAAACCCCTGAAACCGATGCCAAAAACTTGTTGTGTTGAAATATAAGTTCCTTTCGGCAAGTGCATCAATTGTGTGCAATATAGCCTAGGAAACTAACAAGGCCGTATCCACAAGGACTTGGATGATACTACTGAAATTTCAATACTTTTTACTTGTAAGAAATAAAGAAAATGATTTTACTAAAAACTACTAAAGGCAAGATTTAAATAAAAGCATAAACGAGTAAAGTAAAAAGGGTTATAGAAATAGAAATTTGATTCAGTTTTGACTACGGTAAACCTTTACTCAAGTGCATACATAAACTTAAAATCATTGTCTACTACTCATATTTGTATCATCCATAAGAGTACCCAAACCTTAATCGTTGGGGATGGATTTTGGTTTCCAGTTTTGAAATTTATATAAACAAAAACTAGTTTCAGTTTTAAGTTTTCAGATTTTTAGAAACAACATTGTTTTGGTTTCCAAATTTAAAACATTGTTTTCAAATCTTAACAACACTAGAATCTTTTCTCCCTTGAGACAGAAAATCTACATTGGTGGCTGATAATTGATAATTAGAGGTGGCAATTGGTTATCATCGATTGGAGGTGGTGATTGGTAACCTTCAGTTGGAGGTGGCGACCTTTGACCATCAGTTGAAGGTGACGATCGATGACCATCAGTTGCAGGAGGCACCCAATGATTTTCAGTCGGAGGTGGTGGTCGATAACCATTGATCGGAAGTTGTGGTTAATGGCCGTTGGTGGGAGGTGATAATTATGACCATCGGACGGATGTTACAGTTGATGACTGTCAATTGAAGGTGGCGAATATAATAGTCAGTCAGAGGTGGCAACTAATGATATTTAGTTGGAGGTGGTGACCTGTGATCATTAGTTAGAGGTGGTGGTTAATGATGCCAAATATGTCAAGTGATGAATTTGAATAAAAATAGAAACAAAATTATGAAAACAAAATTTTATTGTTTTTAAAGTTGGGTGAAAACTGTTTCAAAAATAACTAAAAACCAAATCAAAACTATTTTTGCCAAACATGTTTTTGTTTTTAACATACATTTCAAAACCAAAAACTAGAAACTCACAACTACCCGAATTTTGGTTTTATGTTTTCAAAATTTTAAAAATAACATTTTTTCAAATTTAAAACATTATTTTCAAATCTTAACAAAAACACTGGTTGAAAGTAGAGGTTAAGTCGGTTAAGTGACCGATAATCAGAGGTGGTTGTCAATGACTTCGGTTGAAAGTGGCGGTCGGTGACCGTTGATTGGAGGTGGCAATTGATGACCACTAGTAGGAGGTGGTGCCCGATGACCGCTGGTCGGAGGTGGGGTGGGTGACTGTCGGTCAGAGGTGGCGACCGTTTACTGTTTGTTAAAGGTGGCGACCGATGATCATTGGTTGAAGATGGCAGCCAATGATCGCCGATCGGATGTATCAACCGTCACCGTTAGTCAGAAGTCGAAGGTGGGGGCTAGAGACCGTCATTCAACGGTGGTGGTCAGTGACTATTAGTTAGGGGTGGCGGTGGGTGACTTCTGGTCAGAGGTGGAGGTCGATGATCGTTGGTCATAGGTGATGGTTCAGTTTTGATTAAAGAAAAAAATTGAATAGTAAACCTAAATCAAAACATAAGAAGAGACACCAACATTGAATAGTAAATTTTGATTAAAGAACAAAATATACACAAGAGTTCACCAACATTGAATAGTAAATTTTGATTAAACAACAAAATATAAACTAAACATAAAATCCACTAAACATAAATCAATAAAGCATAAGTTAAAGAAGAGACACCAACATTGAATAGTAAATTTTGATTAAACAACAAAATATACACAAAAGTTCAGTTTAGTTACATAAAACCCCAACCAATGAGACACTTAGCCAATCATATGGATGGAAAGCATGATCAATGGAGGGAAAATACAAAAATAAAGGTAAAGATAGAGAATAGACAAAGAAAGTGGCTTTGGAATGTGACCTCAGATTAGCTAGATGTGTAACCCTTTGTTAGACAACAAATGTCTTTAAATAGTTAGCCAACTTAAAACACCACCACCTAGTGGTGACATCATGATCGTTGGACGCTTAAGAAACTTGTGGCTAAATTAACCACCACCGCTGAGCGCTCCGAATTTGACTGTTGGGCGTTGGTGTATTGTTACAACACTAAAAATCCAAATTCATCTGATATTTCTTCAGCCTTTGTCAAAATTTTCCTTTGTAAAGAAAAATAGGAAATAAAATTAAAATTGCATAAAAGTAAATCTAAGACTAATTTCCTAACTACATATATTTTTATATGAAAAAGAAGGAAAACAATGTCTTAAATGAGAATGAATTAGAATAATTGTTCTATTTTGCTTATGTAAAAATAGGTAAATCAAAGAATTATCTAATAGTTATAGAAAAATATAAATAAATTTGAAAGTTATTTTGAGGGATAGTTGGAAGTTAAAAAAATTATGTAGTTAGAGACAAAAGTGTTTGAAATAGTAGGTTAGTTCTAGAAGGGGGATTAAATAAAACTATTAGAAAGATTTTCGCAATCCTTTTGAAAATACTTTCTTAAGAGGCTTTATGAAGTTTCTTAAGTGAGTAGATGATCTAATAGATATCGACTAGTTTAAACAGTCTATAAAAACTCTTTTACAAAATAAAAATAAAAATTAGTAATATAACCAATTAGTAAGTATAAAACATTGTAACAGACAGTGATGTGAATATTTATATTGGTTCATTCAAATTGAGCTACGTGAAGTTGTCTTCCAAGCACCTTTTGGAAGGTTACACAATATTATCATTGTTATACAGTTACAAATATTCTTTATGCCACTTTTGACTTACAATGAATACATAAACTACTCCTAATTTTATAGTCAAACTCCCCTTGAGTTTAAGCTCGAGTACATAAAGTCACTCATAGTTATCACTAAGTATTTTTTAACAATAAGACACTCCTAGCTTAGATACAAAGTAGTTAAGATGGTTGTGTTTGAACAATAAAATATACCTAATTTTACACTTAAATTCCCCTTGAGTTTAAGTCCAAGTATGTAAAGTCACTCTTGGCTATCACTAAGGATTTTTTAACAATAAGCCATTCCTGGCTTAGATACAAAGATACTCTCACAGAGAGGAAATTCTTATATGTTTGGTATACATAACTTCACTAGGTAAATGATGTTCTAACTACACTCAATAGAGGTTGATTAGAAGCTGCTTATCAATCAAGATGAGTGTATTTAACTTTGTTGTTTTATAGAGTTATATACATTTAAGTATATACAATATGATTAATTGTATATAAGATCTTTGTCTACTTATTTCATCAATCTTTCTTCGTATTCAGGCTTTCTTCATATTCAGGCTCTCCTTATATAGGAAATGAAGCTCATAGCTAGCTGTTGGGATATTTTTGTTGCGTTGTTGATTTCTCAAAATCCATTGAGTGCTTAGATTGAGACACTGTTTAAGTGGCTTTGTCGTCTTTGACTTTGTTCTTGTTTTGACCAATTACAGTGTTTATGCTGACATTAGTTGTGTTTTCCAAGGATATGATCGTTGGGCTCATGCGTCGTTGTATTCTTTGAATAATTTTCAAACAATGAGTTTCTGATCATTCATCAAAGTGTTATACCATTGGATGCTTCTTTTATGCAACTAAGCTTCTGACTTGTTGATGCTACTTTTGGCAAATGTACCAGTTCTTTTTTTGATAGGCAAAGTGTATCAGTTGTATGCAATATCCAATAAATATTGGATAAGCTCCACACAAACTTGAAAGATAATATAGAAATTGAATTATATTAAGTAAAACTTATGAAGATGGATGTATAGATTTTATGTTGAAAAATAACTAAAATAAAAAAAAAGAAGTAAGAGTTAATGAGAAGAGATGTGAACAAATTTCACCTATATGACCTCTATGCAATCCTCTAATTTTAAACACATGTTTTCTATGTTATTGGATTCAATAAATCATTCCACGTTAATCCCCTTAACAAGAGAATTCTAAGGATCCTAGTTTTATATCAATTCCTTGATTATTAATACTAGAAACTTTGCATTAAAATAATGAATTTAACCAACTAACAATCAAAAGTCATTCCTAGCATTAAGAATCATTAGGTGAATCGATTCATGTCAATTTAGAAAATGTTTTCCAACTAAATCTTAAGTCATCAGACAAGTGGTTAGTTCATCTCAAGCATTAAGAACAAAATCAAATTACTAACATGAGATAATATAAGAGATACACACTTGCATTTATATATATATATATATATATATATATATATATATATATATATATATATATATATCAACAAGATTACAAAGAGTTTTATAGATTACATTCAATCTCAACAAGAAGAAGATTAACTATCCTTATTCATGAAAGAAATCCTCTTTTATAGATAAAAAATGAAGAATGGATCGACCAATTGCTTCCCGGATGCTGAGCTTCCTTCTTCTTTTCTTCTCTACACTATCTCTTAGTCTTCCTTCAATTTTGTACTAAGTTCTTGCTACTCCCTCTTCATTATATAGAGTTTCAACTCTAGCTTTTTCCTTATTCTTTTTTGGTTATGCACAACTTCACTCAGTGCCATGTTTCTCACAACTTCCTTATTTCTCTTCGCTGAGTGACAGAAAGCTAACTCAGCAAGACAAATTTATTATTCTTTTTAAAACAAACTATTATAAAAATATTTTTGATTTTTTATAATAAAATTTTTCAAAATATGTTTTTTGGTTACTCGTTAGAAGTTTGTCATAAAAATAGATATTTTTCACATAAAATTGACACTCATCACTAGTTTATGAAACCTTCGAATCTATTATAATATGTTCTTTAGATCTACATCTGTAGATTGTTTGAGACACTTATAGTTAGATAGTATTTTAGTCTTGACAGCTTCTAATGTCATTTAAATGGTCAACACATAATGATAACTTCTTGTGATGTAGTGGTTGTATAGAGTGCATTTGCACGTGCATTGAGATTGTCTCATAGTCACCAAACATATAACATGTGTTAATTTTCTTATTTTGTGACGCATGTTAATCTTCTCATCCTTTTATGCGCATAGACCTTCTTATAGTCTGACACATGTTAACTTTCTTATTGCCTGACATATATTATTCTTTTTATCTTCTAACGCATGTCAACCTTGACCTTCTTATAGCCTGATATGTTATATACTTAATTGAATAAGTGCTTCTTATGCGAACTTTCCTTTCTTATAATATTTGTGTCTTATATGAGTGTGGTAAGGGTTCATTGGAGCCTCTTAATGTTGCTCACTTGATATGTTATATCTTCAGATGTACATCTTAAAAGATCAAACTTATTATCAACAAAACCACTTAGGGTATTTATAGGAGTTTTCAGTCTTTTTAGACCTTTGGAACCTAACAATGTCTAAATAAAAAGGACACCAAATATGTTCTTCCCTTTATAATAGTTACAAACAAATGAAGTTATTCCCTTTATAATAGTTATAGATTAAAAATTATAATAACTATAGAAGAATATAAATAAAGTTGGAAGTTATTTTTAAAGATTGTCGAAACTTAAACAAATAGTGGAATTAAAGATAAAAATGTCAAAATAAAAATGATACCAAATTCCCTAGAATCAATCACCTAATTTGGAGTAAGTTATCTTTTTTAATCTCATCCCTATCCTTAAACCCACTAGTGACAATCTCATTGTTCCCCACAATTTTGGTGTTTTGTTTGGACAATTTAGAACAATATGATCTTTACCCAAACATTTAAAAGATTTAATTGTATTATCTTTAAGAGTAGAAGAAGTGGAAGGGTTAAGAATATCTTGTTACTTAGGTCAGGAAGATCTATCATTCTTAGACTTGTCCTTACCACTAGAAGAATCATGATGACATATCTTTTTGTAAGCATATGTGCTTATGAACCGTTCCATTTGATTTGTCATGAATAAAGAAACAAGGTTCAATCGGAGAAAACAAAAGTGAAAGTAATAATAGGATCTCACCACTTCTAACGTTTCTACTCAAAATTCACTTGTGTTTCACACTTTTGTGGCTTTTTTTTTTATAATGTTTCTTTTACCATTCTTTTTCCTATACAAGCTCTTAGGTGGAACTTCTAAATGAAATTCAAATCAAGAAAATATTCAATGTGAAATAAGTAAAGACTTTCAAGCTCCACTCAAGAGGTTAAGGAAAACACAAAGACAAAAAAAAAATGAAAAAAAATTAAAGACAAACACTAAGAAAAACGAAAGAGAAAAGTAAAAGTAAAATGTAAAAAAAAAAAAAACAACTCAAAACAAGAACCCACAACAAAAGATGAAAATTTGAGTTAAAGTTGATGAAAATGAAAGAAACTAAAACTAAGAACGCATAAAAGATTCAAAATTAGTGTCTTCAAAAGGTAAAATTTGAGTCAAAGTTTATGAATTAGTGTATTCAAAATGTGAAAGTTTGAGTTTAAATCTATGGAAACGAAATATAGTGAATTTGATGAAGAACTTTATATAAAGTAGGATTTTCTTTGTTTTTATTTTTTTTTTTTTTGCACTTTGACCACCATTTTTTTTATATTGTAGTTTTTCCACTATATTTTTTTGTTTTTTTCTCTTCTAAATAGTCCTTTTTTTTTTACAAAACTACCCCAAGTCAATCGAAAACAAATTCTAAAGATTAAATGAGAATTCTACAACAAAAATATCAAGAACAAAATATAAACACAAGCGAAGAACTGACACTAATTCAAAATATAACATAGATAATGAACTAAATCGAAACACTAACTAAAAAAAGGAACATGTGATTCACAAAAATCTGAAAGAAATTAGCATAAACTAAATCTCATATATTAAACATAATAAGTAAGTATTGTGCACACAGACCAAGACATAAGTAGAAAAGTGAATCAAACCTGAATCGAATCATGTATTACGTGCAGAAAAAAAATGCACTGTTTGGAATTTTAAGGGACATAAATCTATCATTACAATTCAGTCAATTGAAATTAATTACCACACAATACCAATTTGTACTCAGCCTTGATGCATCTTTTACCTGGACTTGTCACACAAAACACAACCCCAAAATAAATAAAAAGATTGATGACCCGAACAAATCCAACAAAAACAATTTAACACCAACAATATGTAGAATAATATTATACGGTTAGTAAATTGGTAGTGAAAACGAACGCTGATTACCAAATGATGTGAACCCGGATGGATAAATTTAGCATCAAACAAAAACAAAACGAAAAAAATAATTGTAAAAAAGAAGATAAAAAATGGATAGATGTAAGGAAAATGAAAAGAACAACCTCAAAGCCCCTAAGGATTGACAATTCACCAAGTAAAATAGAATTCTTTAAAAAGAATTTAAAAAAACTTCTATTTAGAATTCGAAAGAGAAAACACTCACTTTAACAAAAATTATATTTGAGAAATACTACCTGTCTCCCCCCCCTCCCCTGATTCTGACGAAAAAAGCTTGTATTATTGGTCTCTGTTCCTGACGTCGTCCTCATCTAAGAAAATCGGGGACAAGGACAAGGTTGAGTCTGTTGGTCCCTGCCCTTCCCTAGTTTCTATATATAATCAAATCAAATTTGATCCAATTCAATCAAGTCTGACCTTAGTTAGATCAGTTTATTGATTTGAACTCTACAAGTTTGTTAATCCATGAACCAATACCACCTATTTAATCTTTAATGTTTTTTAGTCTTTCAGGTTTTACTTTTTATCTTTAAGATTTAATTTTTATCTTTTATAAAATATTTAATGTGATTTTATATGTTTTTTGAAAAATAATTGTATATTAATATTTTATTTACAAAGTTTTATATTTAATGTTTTATAAAAAAATAAAATATATTATTTTCTTTGTAGTCTATGAATCCAATTCTTTCTAATTAGTTCTTAATTGGATTGGATTACATTTGCATTGCTAATTTATTTATTTTTACAAATCCAATATGATTCAATCTGATAAAAATTGTATTTCATTTTCCACCAAATCTGATCCAATTGATTCACAAATTATCTTTCTAATACCTCCAATATAGGAATAAAACATTAAAATCTTATTTTGATGAAAACAATAGTGATGAAGTTAGATAAAATTAATATTTTTAGCTCTAATTAACCAAAATGGATGTTCAACAAATTATATTTGCCATACAAGTGAACTCTTGAGAATGATATAAAGCAACTTATTTATCATCTCATATGCTGACAGAATGAATTATGAATCTATGTTGTTGTATTGAATAATACTCTTGGTTGATTGACATTTTTTCTGTTTTCAGGGAAACATTCTTTATGCTTACTCTATCATTTATAAAAATTTATTGGCTTACAAAATAAAATATTAATTGATTTTTTATTTTTCTCTTAAATTGAAATTAATAAAAAAAATTAGCATTAAACTAGTAAATATAGAACTGAAGCATTAAAATATATATATTGAAAAAAGTTTATTATTTTTAAAAGGATGTAGTGTCTATAAAATACGTGGTATTATACATAATTCTTTTTTTGAAAGGGCCAAACAAGCACTAATGTATCAAGCAAAAAGTTTGACTACAAAATATTATATAAGTATAAACTAAGCAAACAAAAAACACTTCACAACTAATTAAGAAAGAAACAGCAACAGGCTAAATACAACAAAACAAACAAAGGCAAACCTATGAAATTGTTTGAAGATATAACAGAGGTTTATCCTGCCGAGAAAAAGCTTCTATTAACCATAAAAATCAATCAGTGCCACAGTCTTAATACCATTGCATCAAAAGTTCGTTGAGTGGATGTATAAGTATCGTTGAAGATCACATTATTACGTAGAGTGAATTCATATCGACCATAATCCCACTAACCAGACCAAATTTCAAAAGTCTTATATTTTCCAACACCTCATCATTCCCATACGTTGTTCTAATATTGTTATAGTCGAAACTATATTTCAAGATATTGAGTGACTAAATGACTCGAAATCGCTTATTTTTAAATTTTAATTAAATATTTTAGAATTAAAAAAGTTAAATAAAATAAACTGCATAATCATTATACTCCTAGTATAGCCCAAAGCAGGTTCTCGTGGAAAATGACATAGTTACAGTGTAGCTGCACCACTCTGAAGTTGGTTTTTCAGTAGCACAAAATCTATACCATTTTGTTATATAATTGAAGTTGATAGGAAGTCACATGTTAAATACTAATGGACAAATTGATCAGCAGTATATAAGTGAAAACATGATTAAAAATTATTAAATGAAAAATATGAGCTGTAAAAAAGATGTAACCGTTAGATTCTGAACTAACCTGCATGTAGTTACTTTTCAAATTGTAGGGGTAAAGAATGTGACCTCAGAGGTTATATCCCTGGGATTGGATTTGTCCACAGGTGCAATATTCTGAAACAATTCTCTTACAGTTAATATTTTAAATTTAGTATTTTTTGTTTTTTTTATTTAGAAATTAAGTTAGAAAAAGTATTCAAATAAAGACAAGGAACAAGGATTATCAAAATTTATGGTTATAATTGGGATAGCATTATTGTTATTATAAAGGGGATAGTATTATAGTATGTTACAAGAAGTCGAAATCAGTTTTTGAATGAAAGTCAATTATACATCTATTACAACTGAAAGGGCATAGAGATAAGGAAACTTGTTGAAAGGATCATCAATTTATTTGCTAAATGCTGTCTTGGGAAAAGTTCACTTATTTGAATGTGTCAGGCGATGCTTGAACCATATAATTAAAATTAAAGTTGATTTCTTTCATTAAAATTAACAAAAAGTATAATTTTTATATAGGATTTCTCTATTAGAGGATGTGGACAACAACGACAATGGTCGGAGCCGGAAGACTCATGTTACTAGGGGTCAATTGACATAAAACGACAGGAGCTATGGAAAATACATACATTTTAACTAATATTTTTATTTATTTTTTATTTTTCAAGTATCCTCCCACCTCACAAGTCACAAGTAAGAAACAGTTAAAGCTTAAAAGTGAATCAATCTGACCCAGCCCGTCGGGTCAACCAATCATCATACGATGATCTAAAAGTCAGTCAACTATAAACTTGAACAAAATAACTTGTATATTCCTTCTCTTTCACATTGTTACATCAATTACTATTTACTAGTTTATATGTATGAGTTAAAGTAACACTTACTATTTTTTTTATATATAGAAATAGTCTTTGTTAAGAAAGAGCCTGCAATCATTCTTTACTAGAATCATTGTAGGTTCTTTTTAATTTGAACAAATTACCATAGTTAATTATTAGAAATGGTAAATTAGACCTAATTCAATCTCACAAAAACCAGCAGCTTGTAAGATGAGGTTTGCACCTTTAGGATATGCTCTAATACCATATTAAAAATGATAAATTGAGTCTAACTCAATCTCACAAAACTGACTTGTAAGATAAGATTTGCACCTCATTTATATTTTTGTTTAGCCATATCACTGAGCAATATGAAATCTCCAACATTTAATTATTATCTTTTGTTAATTACAGGATTCTAGAGGAACAATTAAGGGGTATATAAAAGAGTAGTTATTATTTAGTGCAGGTTTGATAACACTCAAGTTTAAAACTCATAAATGATTGTTTTTTAAGATAAATTTGAGTCAGAAACACATTTAAACTGTACGGAAGGTGCAATAATTTGCTTTATGAAATAAAGCTGGATGCCAGGGGTGTGAAAAAGAAAAAACGCTTCAAACGCAATTGGTCATCAATGAATTAGTTTTTAGTTTAACTGAGATAACAAAAATTAGTTGAAATGTTTTTAAAACTGAAATTGTTTTTAAATCAATTCAATTTAAAATAATTTGAAAAATAGTTCGGTTTTCTTATGTTATAAAAAAAAACATTTTTTTCACATATTAGTAATTTTTTTTTAACTAGAAAAAAGATATTCATATTCTCGTAGCCATGTTTACAACATTGTAAAAATTAGTTTGAAATGTTTTGCTCTAATTCCGAACTACTTTTATAAAACAATTTGTAATTTTGTGAAATGGTTTGTTTAAGTAACTAACTATTTGAAACAGATAGATTTGGTTGCGTTTCTTTTAAAAAAAAACTGGTTTTTCCCACTTACAGAAAGCTTTGTGAATAAACAAAGATACAATGGGAAAAAGTATTAGAGAACTTGGCGTATGTGGGAGACAAGGAAGAAATAGAAAATACGAATTGTATTGTTTCATTTAATTTAAGTGGTAAATGTTCGTCCCGGTCAATGCCAATGGAACGAAATTGTCAGTGATCTTCCTTACTAATGCAGAGTGCTGAGATTTTACATGTACTTTCACCCGTAAAAGAGGGTCAAATCGATCTCCCCACAATATTATGAGTGGGGCTAGCTAGGTTCGTGAGGCACATGTAAGCGAGATATTGTTTACTCCAAAGCCAAACATTGGTCAGACACAACCTCACAGCCATAATTTCCCATATATGCAACTACCTGTACTAGCTTTTGCAACGTGGGCCATTCACCTTTTTCCAAAAATCACATTATATAAGGTCCCTTCCCGATTCCTCTACTTGCACGAACACACACATCAAGTTGATGTCTGCATAGTTCAGAGCATATAACTTGATCAGTAATACGTAGTTGCCAGTTGCAACCCATGGCTGCTTCTGCGTGTTACATTGTTTTGGGATTAATAGTGATGGTGGGTTTGAAAGGTGCAGAGGCACAGCGTGCCTTCTATGTGTTTGGGGATTCGCTTGTGGATAATGGGAACAACAACTATTTGGCAACTACTGCTCGAGCAGATGCTTATCCTTATGGCATTGATTTCCCAACCGGAGCACCCACTGGCCGTTTCTCTAATGGCCGCAACATTCCTGACTTCATCAGTTCCGTTCACTAACTTCAACTCTCTTTTTATTATTATTGCTTGAACCTACCTTCTGTCTATTTACATCTAAATATAATGTCATTGTTATTATATTTATTTATTTGTCTATGTGATCTTGTGCAGGTCAATCACTTGGGGCTGAATCCACATTGCCTTATTTAGATCCCCAGCTCAACGGGGAAAGATTGCTTGTTGGTGCCAACTTTGCTTCTGCTGGGATTGGAATTCTCAATGACACTGGAATCCAATTTGTAAGTGAAATTAATTTGGATAACTTATTGTATCACGTATCTTTTGCTATTTAATTATGATGCATACTGTGATTTATTTATATCAAAATGTTATCTGTGTACAAACATTAATATGATTGTCACTATACACCTTTTCAAGGAACTGTGACACTCCTATATTTGAGTTCGTTTTTCAATTAATTAAGATGATAACAAGACTAATGATATTTTGACACTCTTTTTACCCTATTTCTCGATCCCCATTTTTTTGTTCTAATGATGGATATTTGAGTTTCTCTCATCCTGTCTTTTTAAAACTAGCTATAAGCCTATAAATTATCAATAAAAAAACTAGCTATAAATTAAGAGAGACTACACCTCCAGGGGGACGGGAGACGGGAGTAATATAAAAAGAGAAAATGATTAAAATAAAAGAAAATAAATTATGTGCATGCGTGTGTTGGAATTGCAGGTAAACATAATAAGAATATACAGACAGTTGGAGTACTGGGAAGAGTACCAGCAAAGGGTGAGTGCTCTTATAGGACCCGAGCAGACTGAGCGCTTAATAAACGGAGCATTAGTCCTGATCACTCTGGGAGGCAACGATTTTGTTAATAATTATTACTTGGTCCCTTACTCTGCAAGATCCCGCCAATACAATTTACCTGATTATGTCAAGTTTATTATCTCCGAGTATAAGAAAATTCTGAGGGTACGTATATAGTTTTCTTTAATTTGTAGCTAGCTATGGCCTTAAGTTCATATCTGCTCCTTGCATGTCACGTTGTAATGTAATTATTTATTTCAGAGGCTATACGAAATTGGAGCACGTAGGGTTCTGGTGACGGGAACTGGTCCATTGGGCTGTGTTCCAGCGGAATTGGCCCAGCGAAGCACAAACGGTGGATGCTCGGCTGAGCTGCAGCGTGCGGCGTCCTTGTTCAATCCTCAACTTGTTCAGATAATCAATCAACTCAACAGCGAAATCGGTTCCGATGTCTTCATTGGAGTCAACACCCAACAGATGCACATTGACTTCATCAGTAGACCTCAAGATTATGGTACCACTGCCTACTTTTCATTCATTATTCACCCCTACATAAAACAACTTCACTCGTTCTTAAAAAGATACAAAGACTAAAATTATTGTTTTTAAAATTTGTTAAAACAGCTTTACCTTGTTAAAAAATGCTATATACAAAAGTCACGCAACTCACGTACACAAAGACAAAGGGATATAGTAATTTAGGTAGACGCACTTAATAAGGTATGGCCCATTGGGGGAGAAGATATCAGTTTCCTTGCTTTCTTAATTTGTACAGGCTAGCTATTGATAATGCGGAATAAGGTCTCCAAGCTGTTAAGATTTTGTTGTTGGGGGGTTGCTTCTTTAACATAAACATACACAGGAAACGGACATTAACCGTTAAAATTAATTCTTCATAGTAAATGACAGAGTTAAAAAATGATCAGTCAAGTGCTTAGAATTGCATGGTATGCATAGTTCATATTAAACTGCATAAAGTAGCTGTCCCCACCCACACACACATGTACATATAGTAAATAATGAAAGCGGATTGCGTCTACATGTGGCATTAACGATTTATAGCGTATATAGTAACATGCGGGGTTGAACGAACATGCAGGATTTATTACATCACAAATAGCATGCTGTGGTCAAGGACCCTACAATGGTATTGGACTGTGCACTGCGGCCTCCAACCTGTGCCCTGACCGTAGCGTTTATGCATTTTGGGATCCTTTTCATCCAACAGAAAGGGCTAATGAGTTGATTGTTCGGCAGATCTTGTCAGGCACCTCAGAGTATATGCATCCAATGAACCTCAGCACCATTTTGGCTTTGGATTCCAAGAACTAGATCATGACCAAGAAATTGTCATTTTAATTAATACTGCGCCTCTTTTACGTCTACCTGTTAATTTGTCATATAAGTGTTGAAATTTGGTGTCATATATATAGTAATCTCTTCAATTAAGTTATAGTGTGTCAATGATTAGCATATATAATGTTGTGGTGGATGATGATGGTAAGTAACGTCTTCCTTCTCCTTCTCCTTCTCATGGACAGTAGTACAAAAGCAGTTAATGCTGCATAATAATTGAGTGAATTTTTATCTTCTATTTCTTCCTTTTTCCTGAAATCATGTTAACATCTTGGGTGATAGTTTTATTCCCTGTATTTGGTTCAGCGTTAGTTAAAAGTCAAACGTTCCTAGAAAAACTTTATCAAAATGAGAAATTTTATGGTCTGCTGGCTTATAGACACAAGAAGGAGACGTGTGTGTTGTCCAAACTGACATAGAACCAAATTAAAAAGAACTGATTGTCTAATAGATCAGGATGGATATATATAAAATTAAGTTCATTGTATTTTTTTT
The DNA here is from genome assembly GCA_037954015.1 of Psophocarpus tetragonolobus. Lineage (NCBI taxonomy): Eukaryota > Viridiplantae > Streptophyta > Magnoliopsida > Fabales > Fabaceae > Psophocarpus > Psophocarpus tetragonolobus. The sequence continues at coordinate 79,856,784 of CM075691.1, forward strand.
TTAAGCAAATTATTAAAATTAGAAAGTTACATCCGTACCTTTGATAATTTTAAAAATAATACTTTAAGAATCTTAAAGAATAAAAAGTTGTACGTTATTTTATAGATAAAAAATATATAACAATAATAAAAATAATTGTAATTTTTTTTTTAATTTAGTATAAACATATAAGAATTTCGCCTAATGGCAGTAACCACAATCACAATTTAAAACCACAGAAATTTTGCATATAAAATACTAAAAACCACAAAGAATGTTGAATACAGACCTTCTGTCATAACAAAAGATAAAATTAACCTCGACTATGTATCTAAGCCAAACGGTATCAACAGAATTAAGCCAATTAAAGCGTTTTCATTTTTTTTTTATAAGCCAATTAAAGCTTGATAAAAAGGTAGATACATAATCTCCCATAGAAAAGGGGGCTCTGTACTTAAACTCAATGAAGTACAATCTACTTCCAGCATAAGCTCCAATAAACACACAGCAGTAAAGCAACAGTATAATATACCAGCAACATAGTTATATATACCACCGAACAAATATGTATTGGCAAGATCAAAATTGATTCTCCATCCCCTACTAATAGATAACTTCATGAACCATCACACCAAAAGGAAAACCATAATAAGTTAAGGGCATTGGCTAAATATCCAGCACCTTTTGAATGCATATCATAGGTCAAATCATCAAAAGTTACCAAAGGGCTTGACGGTACCAAATTAGCTATACATAACACAATGAAAGAAAACTGGGTGTTCACAACATGTAAATTGGAATATACTGGATATTTTCTATTTAAAATATACCATATCCCATAAAATTTTAAATATATAAATGTTAATTGAGCTCTTAAATCATAAGAATTCTTCAAAAGTGTGAAAACTTTATGAGTGTTTGCACCAAGACTAACCTCTATTATAACTCTTTTACCAACTACTTTGATTAGTGAAAATAGAAAAATTTAGAAAGCAACTCTTACAATGTTTTAGTCTATTACGAGAGGTAGAGGAAAAATGGATAATTGATGTGATATCCAGCCCAAAAGACTTTATTTATAGCACACACACAAAAAAAAAAAATCCTAATTCCAATAATCTTGAAAGTAATTATCTCACATTATCTTATTCTTGAAAAATTAGTCAAAGTTTATCTTATAATCCCTCTCGTTGTTAGCTTTTGAAGTTATATATCTTATAGGTTTTCTTTTTCTGATGCTAACTTTTAACATTTTGAATTGAAACTATTTTGGTGAAGTACTACCTTTTGGGTTTGTCTTTATAATTATAAACTTTATTTTCATAATAAATAACATAATAATATTCCACTTAGAAATTAATTTCTTTAACAGAAATTATAATACACATTTGTGTGTGATCCATAGGTTAATATTAAGCTGGTAATAAATTAATCAAGATAGTAACACTCTATAATATCTAGTTAGTGATAAATCAAGTTTAACCTGTATTTTTTATCATGTATAATGGTCAAGAAATGCATATTTATTAACATAACTTACTTTTTACTATTTATTCTCACTTTAGGCTGATACTTAACAAACGAGATGAATAAATGGATAAAAATGGTCTTTATATAGCAATTGTTGAAGATCTATGACAACACGATCATGCTCCACTATAGCACATTTGTGCTAAAAAAGAAGTCTAGCCCAAACTATAAATACCAAAGGATGAAAAATTTAGGCAAATTCACTTTTGCTTTGAGAAAGAAATAGATATGTAACCTGAAGGCGAAGAATGACAAGGAAACATTGGATTGAATTGATTCACAGTACTCCGCATCAGTAATTCTTTCTTTTATCATTGATGCATTGTGTAATTTAGAGGTTGGTTGACTTTACATTACTTATATCTGACTAATCCCCCTTTTTCTAGAGTTGTGATGTAAACTCATTGTGATTTCTCTTTATACTTTGCAATTTCATTTAATGTTATTCGGTGATTAATTTTTTCACTATTTTATTTGTTAATATCTTAATTGTTTGAATAGTCATGACTATTGATATTCGAATGATTGATCCATGGAGCAAGTAGGTTTATTCCTATACAATTTGATGCAATTTGACTTGCATCCCCCATGATCTTTCTCCAAAGGTTCCAAGTTCTAAGAAATGGTTGATGGAGAGGCAAGGAATGGAGGTGAGGAGCCATTTCCTTGAAGGAAGATAAGCCTTAAGCTGAAGGCTTGCCATAAGAGAACCCTTGATAAAAACCACTAGAAGAATCTCCTAAAAAAAGAGAAAATTCAAGACCCTTTACTAAGAGAGAAATGCTAAAAAAGGAGGCTTAGATTCAATCATTCAAGTGTGCTTTACAATGAGCAAACAAGAGGGTATTTATAGGTGGGGAGATTGAGTGAGGTGGTTAGGATTAGAAGGGTAAAACCAAGGTTAATCCTCCCTAATCTTGACCGCCCAAGGTTAACTAAAAACTTACCCAACTTCTCCTTAATCTAGCACCTATTACAGGGACATGTAGGTCCCTATGTTAGTCATGCTTTGTTTGTTAAAAAGAAGGGTGTTAGTACCCAGTTTTGTCCTGTCATTTTTTTCCAATACAATTGTTTTTTAATTCTTTGAAGAGAAAATATTTATATACACCTCTGTTTTTTTAAATTCCAAAATTTCCAGGTAAAATCAATTACAAATGAAATAACAGAATAACCATTTCTTATAATAGAAAATTAAAATTAAAAAAAATAAAACAAAAAAGGGGAAGATCTCAACTTCTGCTGGCCTCTCCCACACGTCAATGGCCATCCTTATACATCAATGCCACTATTTATCTACAAGCAACAGTGGGGAGTAGGTTTTTAGAGCATTGCAATTGCCCAGTTACTTCAACAAAATCAAAGTCTGCAAGATTTCTTCATAAAAAGCAATGTTTAAAAATTTAAAAATTTGGCTTATAAAAGGAGTAGATGAATAAAATGATAGGAAAACTTTTGAAGGAGGAGAAAGAGGAAAAATAAAAGTTGGGAACAAAGAGAGGTTTATGTTTGTATTTGAGTTTGGCCGTGTATTTTGGCCTTATTTTTCCTTTGATGTGTAATTAGGAGGTTCATTTAGTGTTTAAAGGATGTAAGTTAATTAGTTAGACTTTAGAAAGGTTTTTGATCGTGTGTTTCTTCTAGGAACACCTCAAAAATCATCTTAACACCCCTCTAACCAACTAGGAGACATGTAGACCCCTTGTTCCCCCTAATTGGCGCCTAATCCCCTCTGTCCTCCACATGGGCACTGAGTTGGCTGGTTCTTAACCAATCAAATTTGAATTTAAATTTTGGAGTGTCACGTGAGTTCCTTCCAAAATTCAAATTCAAATTAAGGGAACATAGATCCACCTAATTAGGGCCTTGTTTGGATCTTCATTTTTCTTAATCATGTTCTAAGTTAGCTTTACCTAACGAACGCATGATTAAGCTTCTTGGACCTTGATTAGTAAGGTGGACGTCCACTCCCACTCCTAATCCTCTCTAGCACTATAAATTCATGCCTCCCCCTCATTTGTACTCTTACACTTGATTTTATAAAATTTGAGAGTTTCTCCTCTATATTGAGTGTCTTCTTTCTTTCTTCTTAAGAGAGAATTCCTTTAGAGATTTTATCATGGGACCTCTTCCTTGTTGCAAGCACCTCCTCTTTGGGCTTATCTTCTTGTGAGTGACGCTTCTCCCTCTTCTCCTTTCCTTCCATCCGTCATCTTCTACCACTTGTTGAAGCACCTTGGGAGTTGATCATGGGAGAACATTAAGTGGATGCATCACAAGCCTATCTAAAACATACAATACAAGTACTACACCTATAAAAGTGTTTGATACCATAAAATTGATTTAAGAGCAAAAATAATGAGAGAAAATCAAAACCAAAACTCCACTAGTTTTCAATAAGTTCCTTTGATTCCAACATTATTACTTTGAACTTGAGGTTGAAGGGCTTGTGGACAAGAGGACTCTAACCTAACCCCAAAGTTCGACCTCTTTAGGAGGCTTCTCATCAAAGCTCATGAATAACTATACCAAAGAAGTTACTCTTTTTTAAGGACGGTTACAACCTACAGGATGGAAGGGTATAAAGGGAGGAGAAAACTAACTTCAAAAGCATCGTCTCAAAACTAGAACCATCTCTAAATCTTTGTGTTAATTATGAAACATTTTGGAAATATAATTTTTCAACTTAAATGCACATTCTCTGCTTAAAAAGTTGTTGAGTACTGTATAAGCCTTCGAACTATAGTGACCCACATATATACATATATATATATATATATACACGTGTCTTGCTTTTCGTTGTTTACCTTATCTAATGCATAAAATTCATCTGTATGCTTTTCTGAATCGATGATAATTAATTGAAATATTGAAACTAATTTTTATGTTAAATTAAGGAGTCCAACATCGAAACTATTACCTAATGTAAAGTGATAATGATGAAAGAAGAGAATAATGTATTAGAACTATCTAACTTCAAAATATTAACAATGAATAGAAAGAAAAGAAAATGAGTGTTAACTTTGAGTTTTTTGAGATATATTTTAGTGAAAGTTTACCTTGGCAGTGAGAAATAGTTATTGACAGATAATTCAATTGAGCATGACTTAGAAGCAATCTGTAAAAAATCTAAGATGTTTTGAAAACAGTCTTAGCTGAAAGACTGAAAGTTCAACTCGTGATAATAGATGATCTATATGATAACTTATAGACAATTTCAAAGGTATCTTTAGTAATTTAAAGATATTAATATTTTTTTTAACCAATCAAATTATAGATTTTATCTAATTTATTTTTTAATAAATTAAAATAAGTTTTATTTTTTTATTTATAAATAAATAAATACATAGGATTTACCATAAATTAATTTTATAAAATTATTTTAGATAAATTTTATAAATAAATTTTTAAAATAAAATTATTTTACAGTAAATCATAAACATATTTACTTATAAAATAGCATATACTCTCCCTAAATTATATTGGCTGTATTAAAAGCATGCATGAATCACAGGAAACATACCCGTTTTCACTTTTTGCCTTTTTCGTCTCTTTCTAATTCTACAGAGGGGCTTGGGCGGCGGAAATAATTTCTTATTGCGCATCTCATCCCTTCATCCAGTACTTCTCCTCACGTGCCTCATGCAACTTTAGAACTAGAATCATTCAATTATTCAATTTCAATTTAAGACCACCTAAAAGTTGACGTGCAAAACCCAAAACCTAGCTAATTGGCTAAATAAAATGGATGAAAATAAATAGTTAAGTGGCTATAAAAAGCCTTGAACTCATACTTGATCCACATCAACATCAACATCCAAAGGTTGTTTTCAACTCAATGGCTTTTCCGTCAGCTTTTGTTTCCATGTTGTTACTTTTTGGTACGGTTTTGGTAGCTGGGGTGGAGGCCAAGCCAAGGGCTTTCTTTGTATTTGGAGATTCACTTGTTGACAGTGGTAACAACAATTACTTAGCCACCACTGCAAGGGCTGATTCCCCTCCTTATGGCATTGACTTTCCAACTCGTAAACCAACTGGTCGTTTTTCCAATGGCCTCAACATTCCCGATCTTATCAGTTAGTATCCTTTCCTTTTTCTTTTAATTCTCTTACATCACCTTTCTTTTATATATGTCAACCCAATATATGTCTTTTAAATACGACGAATAATAAAAATCTATTAATGCAATAAACAATAATCATTACTAAGGTGGCCTAGGAAAAAATATTTATTCATTATATGCTAATTAATAATTTTATTTTTAAGGCGCTATTTTTGTCCTTAATTTTCAGGATTCAAAGCAATATTTTATTAATAATGTGTTAACCTATTTAATTTGTTGATTATCAGGTGAACACTTAGGCAGTGAGTCTGTGTTGCCATATTTGAGTCCACAACTAAAAGGTGAAAATCTTCTGTATGGAGCCAATTTTGCTTCTGCTGGAATTGGCATTCTTAACGACACTGGAGCTCAGTTTGTAAGTCCTTTTTTTTTTCTGCTTTCCGAAGTAAATTTGTTTGAGCTAGTTTCTTTGACTAGACTAATGTTCATTGGTATCCACAGACACAGCAATGGGCATGACGTGATTGCAATAAGAAATACATAATAAAGGGCCTTTAAAGAAAACAAAAGAGTTACACTTACACAAATAACCTCCCAATAAAATTAAAGTTTTGGACAATGACTTAATTAATTTTGCAGCTAAATATAATCAGAATGTATAGACAGCTGGACTATTTTGAAGAGTACCAGCAACGAGTGTCGATTCTAATTGGAGTAGCGCGCGCTAAGAAACTTGTGAATCAAGCGTTGGTCCTCATCACTGTTGGTGGCAACGATTTCGTAAACAATTACTACTTAGTGCCTTATTCTGCAAGGTCTCGCCAGTTTTCGCTACAGGATTATGTCAAGTATCTCATTGTGGAGTACCGTAAACTCTTGATGGTAATCATTCTCATCATCAAACACATATAGACCATAATAATAGGAACTTAATTAACTAATTTTGTGTCCTGTTATTGCAGAGACTATATGATCTGGGAGCTCGAAGAGTGATTGTGACTGGCACTGGACCAATGGGTTGTGTTCCAGCAGAATTGGCCATGCATGGAACAAATGGGGGATGTTCTGCTGAACTTCAACGAGCTACATCACTTTACAACCCTCAACTATCACACATGATACAAGGACTCAACAAGAAAATTGGCAAAGACATCTTTATTGCTGCAAATACAGCACTAATGCACAATGATTTCGTTAGTAACCCAGCAGCATATGGTAATTAGTTACTTACCAATTATATGTCAACTTATTTCTTAAAACTGCATCCACATTGATTAAAAATATATGGTTGTTGGTCATGCAGGATTTACTACATCAAGAATTGCTTGTTGTGGGCAAGGACCGTACAATGGAATTGGGTTATGCACACCACTCTCTGATCTGTGCCCAAACAGAAACTCGCATGCATTTTGGGATCCATTCCATCCATCCGAAAAGGCTAACAGAATCATTGTGGACCAGATTATGTCGGGTTCCAGACGATACATGAAACCAATGAACCTCAGCACCATCCTGGCATTGGATTGCTAGGAAATGACAACACTAGTTAATTATCTTCTTTCTCATTGTTGTAAACCCGTTTCAATGATCATTTATGTGTGACTCTTACAGTCTTTAGAGAGTAACTTCTCCAACAAATATTCATCAATTAAATAATTCACATATCTTTTGTTTTTCACCCTCATTCCTTTTTTTCTTTATAAATTAAATGACACTGTGCATCTTGCTAAATAAACTTGAGGATAGCAAGAAAATCAAATAATATAAGGCATGCATATGAGCATTTTGAATAAAAAAAATTATATTTTCACAACTTTTTCAACTAGACGTGAGATAAGAAGACAAATACGAGAAATGTGAGATAAAATGACTTAGGTATGGATCAATTTCTTGTGTGATGGTTTATTGTGGACCACTATTCATCGATCATTAGATTTAATTCATTTCTCCACAAAGAAAAAAATACAAAAACAAAAAAGATTTATCTCATTCCACATTATTATAGTGCACTATCCACGCCATATTCTTAGTCATGAAATTAAGTCTCTTTCAAAAGGGGTTCAAAACCTTTTAAAAGAATTTGATTATCTGTTCTCTCAAGAGGTTCCAAGAGGATTACCACTTCTAAGGGGAATTGAACACCAAATTGACCTTGTTCCTGTGCGAGTCTACCCAATAGGCCCATGTATAAGACAAACCCCATTGAAACCAAAGAGATTGAGTGTCAAATTCAAGACTTGTTGGGAAATGGTAGGGTTTAAAAGAGCCTTAACCCTTGTGTGTTTCCTGTTTTATTGGTGCCTAAAAAGGATGGTAAGTGGCAGATGTGTATGGACTGTCGTGCCATCAACAACATCACCATTAAGTATAGACACCCAATCCCTAGGCTAGATGATATGCTTGATGAATTGCATGGAGTCCAAATATTTTCAAAAATTGATCTTAGAAGTGGTTATCATCAAATTAGAATCAAAGAGGGAGATGAATGGAAAACCACTTTTAAGACCAAATTCGGTCTTTATGAATGGTTGTGATTCCTTTTTGTTCACCAATGCTCCAAGCACTTTCATGCACCTCATGAATCATGTACTTAGGGATTGCATTGGTAGGTTTGTAGTCGTTTATTTTGATGACATTTTAGTTTATAGTAAGTCCTTAGATGAACATATAGGACATCTTAGGGAAGTTTTATCTGTCCTTAGAATAAATAAACTTTTTGCAAACTTAGAAAATGCACTTTTTGTGATCCTGGCATAGTTTTCTTGGGCTTTTTCATTAGTGCCTAGATCCCCAAAAAATCAAGGCCATGTAAGAGTGGCCCACCCCTACTAGTGTGACTGAGATCAAGAGTTTTCATGGTCTTGTGTTATTTTATAGGCGTTCTGTGCCTAATTTCTCCACACTAACTTCACCACTCAGTGATTTGGTGAAGAAGGAAGTTCCTTTCTTGTGGGGTGAAAAACAAGAAGAAGCTTTTCAACTGCTCAAGGATAAACTCACTAATGCACCCGTTCTAGCTCTCATTGACTTTTCAAAAACTTTCAAGTTAGAATGTGATGCATCGGGAGTGGGTCTGAGAGTTGTACTGTTGCAAGGGGGCACCCTATTGTCTATTTTAATGAAAGCTCAATGGTTCCCACCTCAACTACCCCACCTACGACAAGGAGTTTTATGCCTTGATCGGTGCCCTAAAAACTTGGAACATTATCTTGTTTCCAAGGAGTTCATCATTCACAGTGACCATGAGTCACGTTAGTATTTAATGGGGCTAGGAAAGTTGAACAAGAGGCATGCTAAATGGGTTGAATTTCTTGAAAATTTTCCTTATGTCATCAAATATAAAAAGGAAAAAACAAATGTGGTGGTCGATGCTCTTTCAAGGAGACATTCTCTTCTTGCCACCCTTTGATGCAAAATGCTTTTGCACTCTCCTTGATCTTTCTCATTGAGGTTCTAAGCACCATGAAAAGGATGATGGAGGGGAAAGACAATGGAGGTGGGTGTCACTCTAAAAGAGAGATAAGCCAAAATATTTAGGTTTTCCATAAGAACCCTTGATAAAAACCAACTAGGAAGACGTTCCTCAAGAGAGAGGATCCCCAAGACCTTTTACTAAAAATGTGCTCACAAAGAGACTATTTTCATTCAATTCAAAGGTAAGATTTACAATAAGGGGGAATGAGTATATATAGCCCAATGGGAGAGCTTGGACATACTTTTCTAAGCAATGTGGGAGTTGGGCTTAATTAGGATTAAGACTAATTAACCCAAGTCTTAGGCCTTAAGTGAGGCACCTAAGTTCACCCCATGAGTGCAATTAGCAACTCCTAAAGTGAATGGGCAGCCTAAAATCATGTGTTGACTTATGCACCCATTCTAAGCTTACTCCTCATTTTTAACTAAATACACCTATACCATCTAAACTAAAATGAAGATGGCTGAAAATACATGGCCTTAAGGGAATTAAAAATACGCTTCTATTTAGCTAATTAAAATAAAATATTTACAAGCTAAAAATAATGAAGACTATGACTTCAAATCTTCAATGAGCTTTCATCCATACCATGTCTTCCTTGAATCCTCCTAGCCATGATGCATGCTAGGTGGAATTGCATAAACCTTAGTGCTCAAATTTTGGGATTTGATGACATAAAGGAAATGTACCCTTCTGACCAAGACTTTAAAACCATTTATGTTGCCTCATCTCCCAAAGCCAAAGATGGCTTTTACTTATATGAGGGGTACTTGTACAAAGGGGGCAAACTTTGTGTACCCTGGGGATCAATTAGGAAACTGTTGTCAAAATAGAACCATGAAGGTGAGCTCATGAGGCACTTTGAAATTGATAAAACCTTAATGCTTTTGAAAGAAAAATTCTTTTGGCCCCATATGAAAAACGATGTTCAAAGACATTGCTTGCATGCAATGCATAGATTGTTTACAAGCTAAGTCCCGAGTAATGCCTCATGGACTCTACCCATCTTTACCTACTCCCTCTACACCTTGGTTAGATATTAGTATGGACTTTATCCTTGGGCTCCCAATAACCCAATGAGGTGTAGCCTCCATCTTTGTGGTAGTGGACCACTTTAGCAAAATGATCCATTTCATTCCCTGCCACAAAGTGGATGACGTGAGTCACATCGCAAAACTTTTCTTTCATGAAGTTGTCCGCTTGCACGGAATACCCTTGACCATAGTCTCTAATAGGGATGCTAAGTTCCTTGGCTACTTTTGGAAAACTCTTTGGGCAAGGCTAGGAACTAAGCTGCTCTTTTCTACCACTTTTCATCCCCAAATAGATGTCAAACTGAGGTAGTAAATAGATCCCTATCCACTATGCTGAGCGCAATCTTAAAAGGAAACAACAAGTCTTGGGATTAATATCTCCCCCACATTGAATTTTGATATAATAGGGTGGTCCATCAAACCACTAAGCACCCCCCTTCTAAGGTTGTACATGGTTTTAATCCTCTCACTCCTTTGGATTTATCGCCACTCCCTAACACCTAACTTTTTCATAAAGAAGGGGAAGCTAGGGTTTAATTTGTCAAAAAATTACATGAGAGAGTCAAAACCAATATTGAAAACCAATCTAAGGGGTATGCTTCATCTAGCAACAAGGGGAGGAAGGAAATCATCTTCGAAAAAGGTGATTAGGTTTGGTTTCACCTAAGAAAGAATCATTTTCTTTCAAAGAAGAAGTCTAAACTTAGCCCTCGAGGAGATGGTCTCTTCTAAATCCTTGAGAAGGTAAATAATAATGCATATAAGTTAGACCTTCCCGAGGATTACAGAGTTAACACCAATTTTAATGTTTATGATCTTACACCCTTTTTAGGTGCTGACATGGAAGAGGACGACCCTTCAGATTTGAGGACAAATCCTTCTGATGGGTAAGGAGATGATGTAATCCAACCTACCAAGGGCCTTCTCACTAGGGCAATTGCTAGGAGGATAGAATAAGACTTGGCTTAAGTTAGGTGCCCCTTTTAGTAGGCTTAAGAGGGATTAGTGCTCCTAATCCTAATTAAGCCCAAAGTCCCACATTGCCTAGCTTTGAGTGCCTAGCTCTCTCATTAGGCTATAAATACACCTAGTCTTTCTTGTAAAAATCACACTTAAATGAATGAATTAAGACTCCTTTGAGCAATTATTCTTAAGTGTCGTTGAGAGTCCTCTCTTTTGAGGAATCTCTTCCTAGAAAGCTTTTATCAAGGGTCCTCTCCCTTGTGGCAAGCCTCATAAAATTTTGACTCATCTTTCTCGTTGGAGAAAGTGGCGTCACCCTCCCCCATTTCCTAGCCTCTCCATCCTCCATCTTCTTAGAGGAAGGAATCTTGGTTGAAGAAATCAAGGGAGTGCATCGTTTGGTATCATGAGCCATCTTCATGAAGGTTCATTTCCTTATCTTTCTCTTTAGTTTATGTGTCATGTTCTAGCTCTTTTTCTACCATTTTTTATGCTTTTAATTCTTGCTCCTTTATTGTCATATTATTCTCCTTTCATGTCTTGATAGTAGTAGATTTATTTCTTATCGTTTAATTCCTTGCATTTTTTGTTCAAATTTTTAGTCCTTTCATTGAATCAAGTTGTGTTTAAGTTTCTTGTTCTACTCTTATGATTTTTTTCTTAAGAGATTCTTTATGATGATTTCACTATCTTGGTTAAAGAAGCCACCCAAGGTAGTCTAGACTTTTGGAAATCACATTTTTCTTTCATCTTGCCTTTTTATTTTGTTCATATTGAGCATCTTATTCCTTGAGTTGGGCGTGAGTTTATTTTAATTTTTTGCACTTTATTCTTAACATTTTTACTCTTCCAAGTTATGTCATTGGATGTTATGTGTAGTACTTTATTTGTCATTTAAATTCCTAGTTGTGTTTTTTAAAGGGGGTTCTTCCTCTTGAGTAAGTCTTATAAGAAGTTTACATGCCATTAACGATCTCAATTTTTTTTTTCAAAATTGTGCATAATTTTTTCCTTTAATTCTTGTTCATTTTAGTAGCTTAGTGATGACTCATCTTATATGTTCACATTTATACTCTTGCTATATCTTCTAAGGTGTTATTTCTTATTTATTTCATGCATTTAGCATGCATTTAGGTTTTTATGCATAAAATAATATTTTTAGTAAAATATACCTATAAGTTGCACTTTTAGTAAATTCTGCATTATTTCTGTCTTAACACTGTCTAATGTTTTGGCCATAACTTTTTATTTAGATATTATTTTTTGGCTGATTCTTTTTGTATTGGATTCCTGACTTCTAGGGCTTCAATTTGGATATCTGGAGCATGGATGATTCTTTTTTAGGATTTTTGGAAGTTTGGGCAGAAATCTAGACCATTTGTTTTAGGCATTCCATTTTGATTTAAATTAGTTTTAGGCCCATTAGCCATTGCTTGCCCCATTATTCGTGTGAGTAAAAACCTAGCAGGGTTGAGGACCTGAGGTACAATTACACTCATTTGGTTTTCAAAAATTTGTAAAGGTTTTTAGAGAATTTTTTGTAGAGAGAAGATTTTCTCTCTAGGAGTTCAATGTTCAGTTTTCATTTCCAGTTTCATTTCCAGCTTTCAATTCCAACTTCCAATTCCAGATTTCTTTTGGCTCTGAGTTTGCATTCTTCCCTTACCTCTCAATTTTCTCATGCATGATTCTTGATCAAGAATTGACATTTGTATGTTAGGCCAAGGTAGAAGCAATTTCAGTTTTTATTCAGCTATTGTTCTTAATTCCTGTTTTCCATTTTGCCATTGTTTTCAATTCTTGTTTTCAATTTTAATTCTAATTTTAAATTTTGTAATTTCTGCAATATCTTAATTTATGAAAATTTTATGTTTACAATCTTTTGATTTCTACAAATTTCTTTTCCTGTGAATTTGTTATGGTTTCCTACGAATTTTCTTTCTTTCTTGCTCATTTTCTTTCTGCAATTAACCCCCCATTGTTAATCTGTTAAAAGAATAAAGGATATTAGCTAGAGATAGAAACAATATTTGTTAATGCAGGTTTTCTTGTCATTTAATTTAAGGTCAACCCTATAGTACATTAGGGGGACTTTTGTATGTTTTTGCAAAACCTAGGGCAATTAGGATTTTGTCACTTAGCATTGCATTAATCCTTTTGGGTGAATTGAATTGGCTGTTGGTGAGATAAAAATAGGTGTGAGTTTTTGGCTTGAACACTTGAGAAATCAAGCTTGCCTAGACCCCCTAAAAGTCTCATTAAAGCTTGCTTAACACACCCTAAAATCTAGTGCATGTTAAGTTGCTTTATTTTCCTTGATTTGCACCTTTATTATTAATTTTCTTAGTTGTTTTCTTCATTATATTTCAAGCGAATCTCTTTCTTACACTCCTCATCTTTTTTACTTTCTAATTTGTTGAAGAGGTGTAGCAAAAGAAAAAAAAGGAAATATATATATATATATATATATATATATATATATATATATAAAGTAGAAGACAAATCAAGCAAAACAGTTAGTAAAAGTATTTAAAGGTAAAAGAAAACAAGTGAAAATAGAACAAAATATAGTTAGTACACCTCAATTTGTTTTGATTTGACTAAAAGGAGTGTGCAAACTTTGATGCATCTTGCTTGAATTTACTCTTATTCATTTCGGCCACCACAAAGTGAGTATGCAAATCTTAGAAAATTTTTAAGTATTTTGTTGTTTTTGGTCCATTCTAATCTAGTGCCAATCTATGTTATTTTGTTGTCCTAGCTTTTTTCCACCCATTTATTTGCTTGCTTGTCCTATTCTTTACTATTTGTGTTTGTTTCCAATGTCTCTATCCATTTGGATGTGTGCCTTATTTCTTTGAGCCTTTTTCTTGGTTTTTGCTTGTATTTGCACTTTCTTGGGTCTTTTTTGGTGTGCCACTTTTGTAGGGCAAGGGTGATTGAATCAAAATTTCCATTCGGGTAGCATCTTGAGGAGGGTTGATTTAAAAGCCAAAGGAAGAGCTCATCTCAAGGAGAAAAGAAAAGAGTGAGGAAAGCACCTTAGGAGGGAAAACACTTGGAGTAGAGAACATCAACAAGTTCCAATCTTTTCTTTTATTACTTTTTGGGTGTAATTTTATCAAATGTCATTTTAATCGAGGTGTTAGATGTCCATAAGGGTCACCTCTTTGTTTGTAATAAGTTTGTAGTTTCTCGCTTATGTGGAGGAAGGAATTGGTACCCTATCCTTCCACCTTAGGTGCACGTGCTTAGAACCTTACCTTTGTTTTAATTTTCCTTTATTTGCTTTAACGTTTTAGTGTGAAGAGCTTTTGAGTTCCAAAGGTGCTTAAGTACTTCACTTAGGGGAGAAAATATCAAAAGGGTGAGGAGAGATAGCCTTTAGGATCTTCCCCAATCACTTTCAAGATAAGCTCACACACATATAGTGAAGGCAGTATAAATCAACAAGGGTCCCATAAAACAACTACCATGGATAAATTTGTGAGTGAATTTAGGGAGTGAAGGCTAGAAGAACGAAAAAGGAAGAAAAGAAAGGGAGAAGAGAGAAGAAAAAGAAAAGAGAGAAAGAGGGTTAAGAGAACAGCAACGTAGAGAAGAAAAAGAACGTGAAAGAAGAGAGAAAGAAAGAGAGGAGAGGAGAGAGAGAAGAACAAGAAGAAAGATGAAGAGAAGAGAAAGAAAGAGAAATAGGAGAAAGATGAGGATGAAGGAGAAAGAGAGAGAAGGGCGATAAAGAGAATAAAAAAGAGAAAGAGAAGTTATAGAGCGAGATAAGAGAAAGAGAGAGGCATGTGTATAGGTCCGCTTTTAGTGAAGTAAATGAAAGTGAGGGGTACGAAAGACATAGGGTGAGGAGAGTGCATCAACATCATAATCAACCCTAAACCCAACCTAGGGAACAAAAAGTAGATCTCCCTTATTTTAATGGCAAAGAGGATGTGGAAGCCTACCTTGATTGGGAAATGAAGGTAGAGCAACTCTTTGCTTGTTATAACATTAGTGAGGAAAGAAAAGTTCAGCTGTCAACCCTTAGCTTCCAAAGGCATGCCATGTATTGGTGGATCTCCTTGGTCAATAAGAGGCGTCACCTTTGTAACCTTCCTATGGATTATTGGAATGATCTCAAAGGGGCTACGAGGCGGAGACACGTCTCCTCTTATTATGAAAGAAATCTCTTGGATAAACTCCAAAGATTAAAATAGTACAACTCAAGTGTTGAGGTGTACAAACAAGCCATGGAGCTTTTCATGATGAGAGTGGGCATCACTAAAGAACCAAGAGCCACCGAAGCTAGATTCTTAAGCTTTGACATAAGACACAAATTTAAGCTCTTGCCATATAATAATCTAGATGACCTAGTACCATTTTGCATAAAAGTGGACAATCAGTTTAAAAGGAAAGGTGGCGCAAAAAGAGAATTTTCATCCTACAATTATGCAAAGAGGGACCTAGGCAAGTGAAACTCTTCTAAGAGTTGTCCCAAAGAGGAACCATCCAAACATATGCATAAAAAACATAAACCCATGCATCATAGAGAAAACCCCTCTGCTAGTTCTAGCAATAGGACTAGTAGTATTAATGCTTTATATGTCTTGGGAGAGGCCATATTGCCTCTCGTGCCCCAATAAAAAGACCATGATCATGAGGGGCCAAGATATTTTTAGTGAGAGTAGCTCATCTTCCTCGTCTAGTGAGAGTGAGGAAAAAGGACATCATAAGCATCATGAGCATGACACTGTTGAAAAGCCTTGTGATAGAGACTATTAATGGTTATGCGCCTTCTTGGAAGCCAACCACTTCAGCTTGACCAGTCACAAAGAGAGAACATATTTCATACAAGGTGTAAATTTTTAGACAAAATGTCTTCTCTCCTTGTGGATAATGGGTCCTGATGCAATTATTGTAGCTCAAGGTTGGTAAAAAAGCTAACCTTACAACTAATTCCTCATCCTAAACCTTACAAGCTCTAATGGCTTAATCTGGAAGGGAAATGGTTGTAAACCAACAAGTGAAGATGTCATTCTCTATTGAAAATGATCAAGATGAGATATTATGTGATATAGTTCCAATAGAGGTTGGCCATATCTTGTTAGGAAATCCTTGGCAGTTTGATAAGCAAGTCATTCACCATGGCTACTCTAATGAAATAATCCTCAAGAAAATAAAGTTGACTCCTATATCACGTTCTCAAGTGGTTGAGGACCAACTTTTCATGAAACATAAAAGAGATGAGTCGACTCAATAGGTCCACGTATAGGACAAACCCCGTTGAGACCAAAGAGATTGAATCTCAAGTTCAAGACTTGTTGGAGAAGGGTTGGGTTCAAAAGTGCCTTAGCCCTTGTGTGGTTCCTGTTTTATTGTGCCTAAAAAGGATTATTTACCATCCTTTTTAGCCCTTGTGTGGTTCCTATTTTATAGTGCCTAAAAAGGATGATAAATGGCGGATGTGTGTGGACTGTCATGCCATCAACAACATCACCATTAAGAATAGGCACGCAATCCCTAGGCTTGATGAATTGCATAGACCACAAATATTTTCAAAAATTGATCTTAGAAGTGGTTATCATTAAATTAGAATCAAAGAGGGAAATAAGTGGAAAACTGCTTTTAAGACCAAATTCGGTCATTATGAATGATTGGTTATTCCTTTTGGTTCACCAATGCTCCAAGCACTTTTGTACACTTCATGAATCATGTACTTAGAGATTGCATTTGTAGGTTTGTAGTTGTTTATTTTGATGACATTTTAGTTTACAGTAGGTCTTTAAATGAACATATAAAATATCTTAGGGAAGTTTTATCTGTCCTTAGAATAAATAAACTTTTTGCAAACTTAAAAAAATGCACTTTTTGTGTTCTTAGCGTAGTTTTCTTGGACTTTGTCATTAGTTCTCAGCCAAAAAATCAAGGCCATCCAAGAATGGCCTACCCCTACTAGTGTGACTGAGATCAAAAGTTTTCATGGTCTCGCGGGATTTTATAGGCATTTTGTGACTAATGTCTTCACACTAGCTTCACCATTCAATGACTTGGTGAAGATGGAAACTCTTTTCTTACGGCATGAAAACAAGAAGAAACATTTTAACTGCTCAACGATAAACTCACTAATGCACTGTTCTAGCTCTTCCTGACTCTTTGAATTTTTTTTTTTGCTAGAATGTGATGCATTGGGAGTAGGTATGGGAGTTGTGCTGTTGCAAGGGGGCCACCTCATTGCCTATTTTTGTGAAAAACTCAATGGTGCCCACCTCAACAACCTGACCTACGACAAGGGGTTTTGTGCGTTGATTTATGCCCTCCAAAATTGGGAACATTATCTTGTTTCATAGGGGTTCGTCATTCATAATGACCATGAGTCACTTGAGTATTTAAGGGGGCATGGAAAGTTGAACAAGAGGCATGCTAAATGGGTTGAATTTCTTGAAACGTTTCCTTATGTCATCAAATATAAAAAGGGAAAATCAAATGTGGTGGCTGATGCTCTTTCAAGTAGGCATTCTCTCCTTGCCACCCTTAGTGCTCAAATTTTGGGATTTAATGACATAAAGGAATTGTACCTTTCTGACCAAGACTTTGGAACTATTTATGATGCCTCATCTCCTAAAGCCAAAGATGGCTTCTACCTATGTGAGGGGTACTTGTACAAAGAGGTTAAACTTTGTGTACCCCGAGGATCAATTAGGAAACTGATGACCAAATAAAGCCATGAAGGTGGACTCTTGAGACATTTTGGAATTGATAAAACCTTAATGCTTTTGAAAGAAAAAGTCTTTTGGCCCGAGTAGTAGCTCATGGACTCTACACACCTTTACCTACTCCCTTGAGACCTTGGGTAGATATTAGTATCGACTTTATCCTTGGGCTCCCAAGAATCCAATGAGGTGTAGACTCCATCTTTGTGGTAGTGGACCTCTTTATCAAAATGGCCCATTTCATTCCTTATCATAAAGTGGATGACGTGAGTCATCGCAAGACTTTTCTTTCGTGAGGTTGTCCACTTGCATGGAATACCCTCGACCATACTCTCTGATAGGGATGCTAAGTTCCTTGGCCATTTTTGGAAAACTCTTTGGGCATGGCTAGGAACTAAGCTACTCTTTTCTACCACTTGTCATCCCCAAACGGATGGTCAAACTGAGGTAGAAAATAGATCCCTATCCACTATGTTGAGGGAATTCTTGAAACGCAAACACAAGTCTTGGGATGAATATCTCCCCCACATTGAATTGCATATAATAGGGTGGTCCATTGAACCACTAAGCACTCCCTTTTTGCGGTTGTATATGGTTTTAATCCTCTTACTCCTTTGGATTTATTGCCACTCTCTAACACCTGACTTCTTCGTGAAGAAGGGGAAGCTAGGGTTGAATTTGTCAAAAATTTACATGAGAAGGTCAAAACCAATATTGAAAACCAATATAAGGGGTATGTTTCATCTAGCAACAAGGAGAGGAAGGAAATCATCTTAAAAAAAGGCGATTGGGTTTAGCTTCACCTAAGAAATGATCATTTTCCTTCTAAGAGGAAGTCCAAACTTAGCCTTAAGGGGATGGTCCCTTCCAAATCCTTGAGAAGGTAAATAATAATGCATATAAGTTAGACCTTCTAAAGGATTATGGAGTTAGCACCACTTTTAATGTTTGTGATCTTATGCCTTTTTTAGGTGTTGACATGGAAGAGGACGAGTCTTTGGATTTGAGGACAAATCCTTTCGATAGGGGAGCAGATGATGCAATACTACCTACCAAGGGCTCTATCACTATGGCAATGGCTAGGAGGATAGAAGAAGACTTGGCCCAAAAAGACTCATCAAGACGGCAACTGATGATGGAGATAGATATATTAGGCCATAGTCCATAGATTTCCCCTTGTAAATATTAATTAGCTCTTAATTTCATTTTGAGCTATGTATTTCGACCATTATTGCTAGTTTTTAGATGATAGTGTGTAATTAGCTTAGGAAGGGAGGTGAGGGGAGTAGAGGGCCTAATAACCCAAAAGGGTGTTGAATCTATTTCCGCACCCCATTGTTTAGACTGTGATGCTCCCCACACTTAAATTAGGCGCTACTTCTAGTGGCTTAAGAGGGATTAGTGCTTCTAACCCTAATTAGGCCCAAAGTTCCACATTGCCTAGCTTTGAGTGCCTAGCTCTCTCATTGGGCTATAAATACACCTAGTCTCTCTTGTAAAAATCACACTTGAATGAATGAACATTATTCTCTTTGAATTATTTGTTCTTATTTGAATGTAATTGGGAATCCTCTCTCTTGAGGAATATCTTCCTAAAAGTTTTTATCAAGAGACCTCTGCCTTGTGGCAAGCCTCATAAAATTTTTGACTCATCTTTCTCCTTAGAGAAAGTGGTGTTACCCTCCCCTATTTCCTAGCCTTTCCATGCTCCTTCTTCTTAGAGGAAGGAACCTTGGTTGAAGAGATCAAGGAGGCACATCAACTACCATTTCTCTCTAGCGAAGACTTAGAAGAGGATCCTTGGAGAAGCACCTATGAAGGTTGCATCAGTTGGTGCTTGAGTTCCAAAGGCTTATACATCTTTAGTTGAGAAGCCATAAAAAACAAAAGGGTGAAATAAGTGAGTTCAACTCTAGTGACAAACCTCTCTGATGCACTCCCTCAATCTCTTCAATCGAGGTTCCTTCCTCTAAGAAAATGGAGGGTGGAGAGGCTAGAAATGGGGGAGGGTTGACGCCACTTTCTAGGAGAAATATGAGTCAAAAGTTTTATGTTGCTTGCCAAAAGGGAGAGGTCCCTTGATAAAAGCTTTAAGGAAGATATTCCTCAAGAGAGAGGATTCTCAATGACACTCAAGAATAATTTGCTAGAAAAGAGTCTTACTTCATTCAATCAAGTATAATTTGTACAAGAGAGACTAGGTGTATTTATAGCCCAATGGAGGGAGCAAAGCACTCAAAAATAGGCAATATGGGACTTGGGCCTAATTAGGATTAGGAGCACTAATACCACTTTGACCCACTAAAAGTGGTGCCTAGCCTTAAGCTAGAGAGTGTCACGGCCTAATCAAGGGGGTGTGGAAAGAGATCCATACTCCTTTGGGTTATTAGGCCCTCTACTCCCTTCACCTCCCTTCCTAAGCTATTTACACCCTAAACTCTAGAAACTAGCATAGATGACTGAAATACATGGCCTAAAAGAGAATTAAAAACTAATTAATATTTACAAGAGGAAAACTAAGGACTATGGCCTAAAATATCTATCTCCATCATGAGTTGGGGTCTTGATGAGTCTTTCCGGGCCAAGTCCTCCTCAATCCTCCTAGCCATTTCCCTAGTGAGAGGGCCCTTGGTAGGTAGGATTGCATCATATCCTCCCCCATCAGAAGGATTTGTCCTCAAATTTGAAAGGTCGTCCTTTTCCATGTCAACACCTAAAAAAGGGGTAAGATCACAAACATTAAAAGTGGTGTTAACTCTATAATCCCCGGGAAGGTATAACTTATATGCATTATTATTTACCTTCTCAAGGATTTGTAAAGGACCATCTCCTTGGACGCTAAGTTTGGACTTCCTCTTAGAAGCAAAACGATCATTGCTTAGGTGAAGCCAAACCCAATCGCCCTTTTCAAAGATAACTTTCTTCCTCCCTTTGTTGCTAGATGAAGCATACCCCTTAGATTAGTTTTCTATATTGGTTTTGACCCTCTCATGTAAGTTTTGAAAAAATCAGCCCTAGCTTCCCCTTCTTTATAAAAAGTTGGGTGTTAGGGAATGGCAATAAGTCCAAAAGGGTGAGAGGATTAAAACCATATATGACCTCAAAAGGAGAGTGCTTAGTGGTTCAATGAACCATCTATTATATGAAAATTCAGTGTGGGGGAGATATTCATCCCAATACTTGTGGTTGCCTTTCAAGAAGGCCCTCAACATAGTGGATATGGATCTATTTACTACCTCAGTTTTTCCATCCGTTTAAGGATGACAAGTGGTAAAAAATAAGAGCTTAGTTTCTAGCCTTGCCTAGAGAGTTATCCAAAAGTGGCCAAGGAACTTATCATCCTTATTAGAGATTATGGTTGAGGGTATTCCATACAAGCGGAGAACCTCATGAAAGAAAAGCCTTGCAATGGGACTCGTGTCATCCACTTTGTGGCAGGGAATGAAATGGGTCATTTTACTAAAGCGGTCCACTACCACAAAGATGTATTCTATACCTCGTTGGGTTCTTGTGAGCCCAAGGATAAAATCCATGCTAATATCTACCTAAGGTGTATAAGGAGTTGGTAAAGGTGTGTAGAGTCTATGAGGCATTATTCAGGACTTAGCTTGTAAATAAGCTATGCATCGCAAGAAATGTCTTTGGACATCTTTTTTCATATGGGGCCAAAAGAACTTTTCTTTCAAAAGCATTAAGGTTTTATCAATTCTAAAATGCCCCATGAGCCTACGTTCATGGCTCTCTTTTGTCAGTAATTTCCTAATGAATCCTTGGGGTACACAAAGTTTTCCCTTTTTGAACAATACCCCTTACATAGGTAAAAGCCATCTTTAGTTTTGGAGGATGAGGCAACATAAATAGTTCCAAAGTCTTGATCAGAAGGATACATTTCCTTTATGTCATCAAATCCCAAAATTTGAGCACTAAGGGTGGCAAGGAGAGAATGCCTCCTTGAAAGAGCATCGGCCACCATATTTCTTTTTCCCTTTTTATATTTGATAACATGAGGGAAAGTTTCGAGAAATTCAACCCATTTAGCATGCATGTTTTTAAACTTTCCTTACCCCTCAAATACTTAAGTGACTCATGGTCACCATGAATGAAAAACTCCTTGGAAACAAACTAATGTTCCCAAGTTTGGAGGGCACAAATCAAGGCATAAAACTCCTTGTTGTAGGTGGGGTAGTTGAGGTAGGCACCATGAGTTTTTCACTAAAATAAGCAATGGGGTTCCCCCTTTCCAACAGGACAGCTCCCACACCTACTCCCGATGCATCACATTCTAGCTCAAAAGTTTTTGAAAAGTCGGGAAGAGCTAGAACGGGTGCATTAGTGAGTTTATCTTTGAGGAATTGAAAATTTTCTTCTGTTTTTTCACCCCACAAGAAAGGAACTTGCTTCTTCACCAAGTCATTGAGTGGTGAAGCTAGTGTGGAGAAGTTAGGCACAAAGCACCTATAAAATCTCACGAGACTATGAAAGCTCTTGATCTCAGTCACACTAGTAGGAGTAGACCACTCTTGAATGACCTTATTTTTTTGGGGGTCTTTGGGCACTAATGAAAAAGCCCAAGAAAACTACACTAGGAACACAAAAGTGCATTTTTCTAAGTTTTCAAAAAGTTTATTTATTCTAAGGATAAATAAGACTTCCCTAAAGTTTCCTATATGTTCTTCTAAAGACCTACTATAAACTAAAATATCATCAAAATAAACAACTACAAACCTACCAATGCAATCCCTAAGTACATGATTTATGAGGCGCATGAAAGTGCTTGAAGCATAATCTAAGTGTTTTCTTCTCTCAAATTGGTGTTGTTCCCTTGAATGAACCTCTTCCTTAGCTTGCTTCAACACACCTAAATATGTTTCCCTTGTGGAAAACTTGTTTTGGCCTCTATTTTCCTTTCTCAAAGTGGTGTACCAAAAAGAGCAAAAGAGCGCAATGCAATAAAACAAGAAAAAATCAAAACCAAAGGAGGACATACATCCAAGTGGATAGATGATATATAGACAAACACAAAGAATAAAGAACAAGACAAGCAAACAATTAAAGGGGTGGAAAGAAAGTTAGCACGTCAAAAGAACTTAGAGTGGTACTAGATTAGGGTGGACTAAAAGCAAGAAAAACTCAAAAATTTCTATGATTTGCACTATTTTCATTCAAAGTGGCCGAATCTTAAACCAAGCAATTTTACAATCTTCAAAACACTCTTTGTCAATTCTTAGCAACTTGAGGTGCACTAAATTTGTACTCTTTTCTATAACTCTTTTAAATACTTTTACTACACTTTTTTTTATATGTGTTTAACTTCCTTTTTTTTCTTTTTTTTCTTCTTCTTTTTTTTAAAAAAAAAAGAAAAAAATTGCTACACCTCTTTGATGATTTTGAAAATAGAGAAATAATGGGGAGTGTTGTAGTTAATCGCTTGATCCAGGGAAAAGAAAGACAACCATAATTTTTTTTTTGTTTTAGACAAAGCAAATCAAAGAAATAAAGCAACTTGGCATGCAGTAGTTTTTAGGTGTTTTAAGAAAACTTCATTGAGAATTTTATGGAGGGTTAAGAAACCTTGATTACTCAAGTTTTTAACCCCAAATCACTTGCCCAAAATGATTCTCAAATCAGCCAAACAATTCACCAAGAGACTAGTACAATAATAAGATTTTGTGAAATTGAGCACTCTAGATCTAATAAATTGAACACCAAAAGACTAGGAAGAAATTCAGCATAAAACTTTTGTGAAATAAATTTAAGAGCACTCTAGATCTAATAACATGTAAAACTTCTTATAAGACTTACTCAAAAGGATTAACCTCTTAGATGCTCAATTTCAAGAAGCAATAACACACTCTTTTATTGAAAAAAATAAAAGGCTAAACAAAGGAAGTTATGTGACAATAAAAGGACTAAACATAACAACTAATGGAAACAACATGGAAGAATTAAAAGGCTGGAAAATAAGTGTAGAAAAAAAATAAAACTCACACTCACAACAAGAAATAAAATGCCTAACAATGAATGAAATGAACAAGCAAAAGCATCTATGTGATTCCAAGAGCTTAGACCACACTTTGGTGGCTTCTTTCACAAAGATTGTTAAGTCATCATCAAAGCTCTCTTAGGAAGTTACAAGAGCAAGAACAAAGAAAAAATGGCAAGAAAAGAATCCTAAAGATTGACAAAATGATTCAATGAAAAGAACAAGATAATTGAACTATAAAGAAGAAAAGTACAAGGAATTTAAATTGCAACAAATTAAAGTAAACTAACAAGACAATAAAGGAATTAAAAGATAATAAAAGAAAGGAATAAAATGAGAAAAAACTGCAGAAAAATAAAAAGAAGAAGACGTCTAAACTAAGAGAAGAAGGAGGAAGAATGAACCTTCATGAAGATGGCTCTGATACCAAATTGTGCACTCCCTTGATCTCTTCAACCAAAAGGTTCCTTCTTCTAAGAAAATCGAGGATGGAGAAGTTACAAATGGGGGAGGGTTAACACGACTTTCTAGGAGAAAGACGAGTCAAAAATTTTATGTTGCTTGCCACACGGGAGAAGTCCCTTGATAAAAGCTTTAAGGGAGAGATTCCTCAAGAGAGAGGATTCTCAATGACACTCAAGAATAAATTGCTAAAAAAGAGTCTTATTTCATTCAATCAAGTGTAATTGTACAAGGAAGACTAGGTGTATTTATAGCCCAAAGAGAGAGCAAGGCATTCAAAACTAGGCAATGTGGGACTTGGGCCTAATTAGGATTAGGAGCATTAATTCTTCTTAGGCCCACTAAAAGTGGCGCGTAGCCTAAAGCTAGGGAGTGACACGGCCTAATCAAGGGGGTGTAGAAAGATATCCACACTCCTTTGGGTTATTAGGCCCTCTACTCCCCTCACCTCCCTTCTTAAGCTAATTACACCCTAAACTCTAGAAACTAGCATAGATGGACAAAATACATGGCCTACAAGGGAATTAAAAGCTAATTAATATTTACAAGAGGAAAACTAAGGACTATGGCCTAAAATATTTATCTTTATCATGAGCTGGGGTCTTGATGAGTCTTTCTGATCCTAGTCCTCTTCAATCCTCCTAGTCATTGCCCTAGTGAGAGGGCCATTGGTTGGTAGGATTACATCATGTAATCTCTATTATGGTTGTGGAATGAGTTTATTTGTATTTATTGTACTTTACTTGACTGCTCATTATCTTTGTATGCGCCTTAACATGTGTGAGACGTATTCTCTGCCCTTGCTATTTGTTGTTGCATTTTTTTTGGACTAGATGTCATCTTCAAGTGTGCAAGATCATGATGATATTGTTGGTGATGAATGATTTGACTTTTCTTTAATTAATGAATAAAATATTTCGGGGTAGAAGGGTGTCACATATATAACTTAGTAACCCTTTGATGTGTATGCTTAGTATGTAGATATCATAGGTTTAATGTTCGATGTTCAGGTTGTTTGTATGAGGTTGGTGTTATAGGTTCAGGTTGCATGTAATGAGCTAAGTGTTTTATTTTTATGGTTTGCATGAGGATTATATCTTGTGAAAAGCAACAATGAGGATTGCATCAAGTGGCATCTAGAGCCTATCTTTATAGAGGTCTTGTTTACTTTGTCTTGTTATAATTTCTGAATTCCTATCGTTTTCTTCATCTCAATTCTTATTTACTTTTATCTTATTCCATTTTGTTACATATTTTAGTTCAATGTCTTGATGTATGTTGTCTTGTTTTTTTCATCTTCTAAAATTCTATACAATATGTTCATGTTTTGATTTATTTTCAGTTCAATTTTTTCTTGCTCCTTTAATTGTATCATTGGTGCTTGTTTTAGGTTCCTCTTAATTCTGCCATTTTCTTCTTGTTTTTTATGTTGATTCATGCTAAGGTTATATCCTAAGAAGCACTATATCATGACTCCACACCTTTGTGGATGAAGCCACACATGTGTGGTTAAGTGCTTTGGATTCACTCTTGCATTCTTTGTTGAGTTTTTGTGTTTGGTTGCTCTATTTTTAGGCATTTTATTTTCAATTTTATACTCTTGTGTAATATGGTGTAGTTCTTTCTTGTCATATCAGTTTCTTTAAGTTTATCCTCTTTTATATTACTAAAAAATGTGTTGAATAGCTTCTTGAAATTGACCATCTAAGAGGAGCACTCCTCTTGAGTAAGTCTTATAAGAAGCCTCTCATGCTTTTAGATCAAGCATGTTTCATAGAAAAAGTTTTCTCAAAAAAAAAAAAAAAGAAAATTAGCTCAATTTCATCTTACATCATGTGTCTTCTCTTGAATTTTTAGTAACTATCTTTATATTAGTATAGAAGGTGATTTGTGTTTGGTTGTGAAAGATCTTAGGTGTGTCATTTGGAACAAGAATTTGTGCAAACAAACTCACTCTAACACTAAAAGAACCATTTCTAAAAAACATACCTAATTCACCTATTTGCTAGTACACTTTGAGTTACTTTTTGTGTTTTTCTTGAATTGCACTTTACTTGAAAGTTTGTGTGCCTTTGCTTTGAATTTTTTGTCCAACAATTATAACCATTAGTTTACTCATCAAATTACAAATTTTAGAAAAACAAAGTAATTATGGTGCAATCTTCATGTTGCAATAGCCTGGGATCTCTTCATGAGGTGATGCATTCCTCCTTTGGATTGCTTTCCAAGATCTTCTTCATGAGGGGGTCACCTTGGTGAACTGGTTTATTGAAGAGGAATCAGGTGGTCTATGATTGGTGCCACTTGAGAAAGATAAGCTAAAAGGAATAGTGCTTGCCACAAGAGAAGGATCTCTTGATAAAAGCTTCTAGGGATTCTCTCAAGATCAAGAGAAAAAAGACACTTAAAAGATAGAAGTTAAACTCAATTCTCTAAAATTCAAGTGTAACCTTACAAGAGGAGTGGAGAGCCTTATTTACAGGGTGAGGATGTGTGAAAGGAGGGAAACCAAAATTCAAATTAATTAGTATATGGCCCTAGAATTATGGATCTAAGATCTAACTAAAAGGTCATGTAAGATGTCATGTAGGGTCCTATTTGAATTCGGCCCCTAAGGGGGGAGCAAGAGGTCCTATCTTGTCTCCTTCATGCTTCATGTGCTAACTAATTGGGTCTAATTATAAAAAGGGGTGTAGTTATCAAAACCACCCAATAAACAATTTAATAAAACCCAATTATCTAATACACTCCACATAAAGAGCTAGACACACCCTTAAGCCAAAAAAGGACAAAAACAAGGGCCAAATACATAGCCAAGACAAATGGAAAAGGCTACTCCACTTATAGAAAAATTACAAATCGAAATAACTACCAATGAGGACTAATTGTGCTTGATCTTAATGCTCAATAGGAGGTGAGGTCGTCCTCCTTCATCTCTAGCCAAGTCCTTTTCTATCTTCCTAGCCATGGCCCTAGTGATAGGACCTGATGCATTCGCCGCTAGCATGACCTTGAGCTAGGACCAATAAAGGAGGAGTATGACTTGGATGAAGCTTGAAAAAACTTAGTTTACGACATGGTCCCTTGTTTTGTAATAATTAGTGTACTTTTAGGCTTGAATAGGCACCCTTAAGTCATTAGGATTTCAGGGATGTAGCTAGTTTATTTTCCAGCCTTGTATTTTGGCCTTTATGTTCATTTTACATTAAGATGTGTAATTAGTCTCTTTGTGGAGTGTGTTAATTAGTTGGGTTTGTTCGAGGAAGCATCTGGACGTGTGGTATTTATTTACACACCCCTAATTGCTTCTAAAATCCTTCTAGCCAGCACATGAAGTATGTAGGAAACATGTGGACCCCCTTGCTCCCTTGTTTCACACCACATGTGCTTTCTCACTCCTACATGGCTGATTCTTGTTGCTTCTTATTTTAACTTCAATTTTGAGGTGCCATGTCATTTCCCTCCAAAATTCAAATTCAAACTAGAGGGAACATAGATCCATATTTTTAAGGCTATGTTTTGACATTTAGTTGGATTAAATTAGTGTTAATTGAGCACATGCTAAATTAACACTAAATTAAGCCAACTAACCCCCTTAATTAGCATTTGGACTTTCACCATTAGTATTCTAGGTCTATGACCAATGCTTGCTCTATATAAGGAGCTCCCCTCCTTTCATGTAGCTTTTCACACTTATTTTTAATTGAAATGTATAATCATTCTCTACATTTGAGAGTTTCTTTCTCTTTTAGAAATAGTGTTTATGACTCCTCCTAAAGTGAGAGTCCTTCATGATATTATCAAGGGTTTCTTCCCTTGTGGCTAGCATCACTTATGGCTTATCTTCTTCACCAAGGAGTGGTGCCTACTTCAACAACCATCTTCTAGTCTTCCACCTCTATTTAAAGGCTCTAGAAGGACCTCTATGAGTAAGATCCTAGGTAGCATTCTTTCTCCAACAATTTTTAAAGCATGACTTGGGGATGGATGCATCATTTCGTATCAGAGCTTAGGCCCTGATAGAGGTTCCTTCTATCCTATCTTGTTTTAGTTTTTTTGGCTCATTGTTGTGTTGTCATCTTCTCTTCTACTCCAATTCTATTTTCTCTTTAATCCATCCGTGTTGTTTATCAATGATGCATTCACCCCTAGCAAGGGCCCAATCACAAGAACCATGGCTAGAAGGATAGAGGAGGACTTAGCAAGTGGAAGTAAAGAAAGAGGGAAACATCAACTCCTTTTTTAATTGAAGATTAGTCCTTCTATATAGCTAGTATTAGGTTGAACCCTCTTGTTTAAGCATAGTTCCTTTCCTTTCTTTGTATTTGAGTTTGGCCGTGTATTTTGACCTTATTTTTCCTTTGATGTGTAATTAGGAGGTTCATTTAGTGCTTAAAGGATGTAAGTTGATTAGTTGGGCTTTAGGAAGGTTTTTGGCCGTGTGTTTCTTCTAAGAACACCCTAAAAATCATCTTAACACCCCCCTCATCAAGTAGGAGACATGTGGGCCCACTTGTTCCCCCTAATTGGCGCCTAATCCCCTCTCTCCTCTACATGGGTGCTGAGTTGGCTGGTTCTTAATCAACCAAATTTGAATTTGAATTTTGGAGTGCCATGTGGATTCCCTCCAAAATTCAAATTCAAATTAAGGGAACATAGATCCATCTAATTAGGGCATTGTTTGGATCTTCATTTCCCTTAATCATGTGCTAAGTTACCTTTGAATAACTAACACATGATTAAGCTCTTTGGGCCTTGATTAGTGAGGTGGATATCCACTCCCACTCCTAATCCTCTCTAGCACTATAAATTCATACCTCCCCCTCATTTGTACTCTTACACTTGATTTTATAAAATTTAAGAGTTTCTCCTCTAGATTGAGTGTCTCTTTTGTTTCTTCTTTAGAGAGAATTCCTTTAGAGCTTTTATCATGGGACCTCTACCTTGAGATACGCTCCTCCTCTTTGGGCTTATCTCCTTGTGAATGCGCCTCCCCCTCCTCTCCTTTCTTTTCCATCTGCCATCTTCTATCAATTGTGAAGCACCTTAGGAGTTGATCATGGGAGAGCATCAAGTGGATAATCATACCAAGAGTAGTACTCACTCATCTCACCCTTTTGATTCTTTTTCTGGCTTCTCACTAAAGATGAATGAGCCTCTAGAACTCAAACACCAGCTAAACAAACGTATAAGCTACCACAAGAAATAAACTAAATGAATACCTAAAAGTGCAAAGAGCCTTTGGAACTCTTAAGCACTCACTGGAACATATGAAGCAAACTAAAGTAACTAAGACAAAAACTAAAAAGATGTAAGGATCTAAACGTGCTCCTAAAGGTGTGGAAGGTGGTGTACCACTTCCTCCTTCACACCTTAATTAACGAGAGACTAAACTAAAAACTTAAAACAAATGGCCTTTTACAAACCAAGGAAGATAAATACACAAAAAATTAGTAACAAGGAATAAAAAATAAAATTCTTCAAGTATCCTCTCCAAGCTCTCTCTCCCAAAGTGTTTTTACTCTTTGTCCATGTTTTTCCTTTTGTTCAAGTCCTTGTAGCTATTTCAACTCTTCCTTAAGAGGCTACCCTTGTGGAAGGCTCCCTTACTTCAAGGCTTACCTACACAAAAGTGGCACTCAACCAAGGCAAGAACCAAACGAAGGACAAGCAAAAGTAAAACAAGAAAAGTATAATTTGAAGAGCAAACTATCCAAGTGGAAAGATTAATTGAGAAAAGGCACAAAGAATAAAAAATAATACAAATTAAAAATAAGGTTAGAAGGAAGGCTAAGCACACAAAGGAAAATCCTAGAAGTGGATCTAGATTTAGAATAAAGACTAAAATTCAAAACAACACAACTAATTTTCAAAAATTGCACCAATTAAAATAGGCATGAAAGAATGCTAAAGAGGTGTTTTCCAAGCAATTACAATTGATTTAGGTCCTCGCTTGTACTTAAAATAATTTCTATTAGGTATAACAGTTTATCTATATTTTTTTTTCTTCTTTTGTTTTAACACTTTTTCTTTTTTGTTCTTTTCTTTTCAAATTGTCTTTTGATATTTTTTTCCCTTTTTTTAAAAATTCTTTGGCTGCACCTAATTTCAAATTTAGATGGCAAATTTTATGAGGAATCTTAGGATAATAAACGCTTGAAAAAAATTAAGCAAGGTAGGCCACACAATTTCAAACCAAAAGATACAATCTAAGAAAATTTTATTAACTACAAATGCACTAAAAAATTAGGGTGCTTTAGGTAATGTACCAAGATCCTTTTATGGTGACTTTGAGTCGAGTTTCCACAAGTGATTAGGTTCAAATAAGAAATAAATTCGCTCAAACAAGACTTTAAGACAGGCACCTTAGAAATTAGCATAAAAAGCTACTAGCAAGTACACAAGACACACAAAAGTATTGGATGAAATTGAGCCAAATTTTTTTTGAGAAAGTTTTGTAAGAGAATATGCTTGAACTAAAAGCATAGGAGACTTCTAAAGAGACTTAGACAAGAGAGATCAAACTCTCTTGGAAGCTCCATTTCAAGAAGCAACCTTACTTTTTTTCAAGACTCAAAGCAACACAAAAAATTTAGTAAAAACTAAGGAATTTTAAATTGACAAATTAAAGACTGAACATGGCATTCTAATGACATAATAAGAAGATTAAAAACTGAAAAATACTGCACCTAAAACAGAGCACAAAAAATGCACCTAGTCTTGATGCAAAGCTAGCCAAGGAGATGACCACAGCACTATGGTTTTTGCCACAGCCGTGTGAATTTATTCACAACTCCTTTTAGGCTCCAACCTTAGGCAATCAAGGACTAAAACAAGCACAAATTAGACTGCACAAAACGCTCAAAATAGAACTGGAAACAGAGAATTAAAACTGCACAAGAAGCACCACACGGAAAGCTAGTTTCAATCCAAAACACTACACTACAAAAAAAGCAACCTATACCTAAAGACACTTTTACCTACATATATGATTTAGTGTAGGTAAAACCCAAAAAAACTTTTACTTTTGCATACTAGTGTAGGTAAATCTCTAATCATATTATGATGCATAAAGTTACTCTTAGGTAAAAGTTATAAACATTTTTACCTACGCCTTATTTTGAAGGTAAAATCTTATATGACTTATAACCACAAATAAGGAAGTATAGGTAAAAATTTAAATAACTTCTACCTACGCATACTTATAGTAGCTGGTGTAGGTAAAACTTCAAAAGATCTCTACTTATGGTTTTTTTGTAGGTAAATGTATTATTTTTTTAAAAAATAATAATTACATGTAAAATCATGTCAAATTTAAAGAAAATTCAATATCAATACAAAATAAATAATTACAATTATAAAATATTTAATCATAAGTTCTCATTTAATTATTATTAAAAAATAATTTTTAAGATAAACTATAGTAATTAATATTATTCAAAATTATAAAATGAAATATATTAATTAATATTTTTTAATAATTTTTAATCAGATTAATGATGATTTTATGAATTAACTTAAATATAATATTTAAAAAACAAGTTTTATGTTTTTTAAACTGTAAATAACAATGCATGTTATTACCATAATTAATATTTTTTAATAATTTTTAATCAGATTAATAATGATTTTATGAATTAACTTAAATATAATATTTAAAAAACAATTTTTATGTTTTTAAAATATAAATAACAATGTACGTTATTATCATAATTAATATTTTTTAATAATCTGTTTCACTTTAACCTATTTTAAAATTAGGTTTGAAACGCCTATTTTTTAATAACAGCCTTTTATTTTATCATTTTATAAGATTTAAATGTCACTTAATATAATTATATATTATACGTTCTTTTTAAACTAAACAAGTATATAGAGAACAGAGCACTGAGCGTTTCTCGTTTGTTTTTTTTTTCCTATTTCTTTCTTCGCTTTCTCAAACATCGCTTCTTCTTACTTCTGCTTTACTTTATTTTTTCTCACATATAAACAAAGCATTTTACTCTTCCGTTAGAGTGTTGGCTGCGAGACCAAATTTAGTTTGTTATTGTTATCTACTTTGTTACAACACAATGTCCTTGAATTGACGATGAAATTTTGTTCTCTGTAGTGCGATTTAAGGAAAGAAGGAGAAGAGTAGGTTCTTCTTCTAAAAGTCAACAGAGAATTTCTTTAGGTACATGTTATTAATAGCTATTTTAGTTATAAAGGAGTGACTGTATTTCATAATTTATAATTAAATGGCAGTTTCCCCAATTGGATTAAGAGTTAAGATGATGATTTAGCAAATGCTGACCTTAGCTACTTTTTTTTTGGGAATATTAAAGTGAATGAAATTTTATTACATCTATTTCTAATTTGAAACCAAAACTACAAGTTTAATTGCGGATGATGAAATAGAGTACTGCAATTCCAACCTGTTTGTCCCTTGAAAACAAATAAAAGTCTCAAAGGTTATTAAAGAGCATACAACAAGGCATAGGTAAGAGTATCCTTATCACAAAACAAGCATATATAGTTCCTTTAAATGTGACATTTTGTTTGGTAAATGTCAATTCTCAGTTACATAAGCCTTTAGCTTAATTGCACATTATGATTAATTAATTGGTTACTGAAATGATATATGTATGGTGGGTGAATAAAAGTCTAGCAAATGTAGCTTTTCTTTTTCTCCTAAATTATGCTGCCTACCATGACAAATCCACTTGCATAGAAGAACTCAACTAGTGAAAGTTATGTGTGATATTAGACACAAATTGCTATTGTTTTCCTCACAATTGTTCAAACTTGGAAATCTAAACTTGTTGGTGCGTGAAAAATAGATAGAGATGGCAGGTGAGAGTAAAACCTTAGTGTCAATGTCATTAATGCTGAATTAGCAACATTGGACCATTTATAAGAACAATGAAATCAATGTTATGACATATTAGTTTAGTCACAAGGGTTTATCCAATCTATGGTAGTGTATTTTGGCTAGAGAATTTGTCTAGTATTTGCAGCTTTTTTATTTTTCTGCATTGATGAGAAAACACTTATGGTCACCATATTTAAACTACATGACAATCCTAATCATAAACTGTCTTTTAATGCTTTTTACATATTTATTATGAGAAACCAAAAAAATTATACTTTAAGAAAAAACCTCTTTGTTAATTAGTGATTCTTAAAACTTCGAATTTTTTGAAGTTGTAATGGTTTCTTTGGGAATATATGTGACATTTTGTTGTAGACACAAATGGATTTATGATTCCAAATTTGGAAATTGAAGATTCATATCAAAGTACTTCCACAACCCCCAACACTGGGTGTTAGGATAGATGATACTAAGGACTCTTGGTGTGTAATATGGTATTACTAACCGTTTTCTTTTTAACTAACTTTTAGACTCTTGGTGGAATTGTAGTTGGAAACTCAAGAATTATGGAAGAATAAATAATTATTTTCATCTATATAGAAGGACAATCATAGAGCTAGATTCAAGTGTAAGGGATATTCTGACTTTTCCATTTTCTTGGTTTTGATTTTTTACGTTAGCAATGATAGAAATAAAATATCCCAATTAAAAAGATTTCCAATGTTTTATTTTCTTGTAGAACAATTGTTAAACATATATGTGCTTTGGTTTGGTATAAGAATTGCATCTAATGTTCTCCTAATACAAATTCAAATCAATAGAACATTATTTGTTGGGTGTTGCTTTTTTAGGTTAAAAATTATAATTGTGTGATTCTCAAATCTCAACTTTAATTTTGGTAAGCAAGGGCTTAATTTGATCAGCTCTACTGTGATTTAATGTCGTTGTTGAAGATAATGTTGAAGGAATCTGGTTTTGAGTTGTTAAGTTGTATCCAGATTCCAGACTATTATTATAATTGAAGTTGAAGTGTCTTGAAAATGAAGCATGTTATTCTCTTTTTCTTATATAATATGCACAAATGATTGATACTAACAAGATTTGATCCTTTAAGAGTTGAAGTAACTACAAATTGTTTTTGTTGGAAATTCAAGGATTA
Source organism: Psophocarpus tetragonolobus (assembly GCA_037954015.1). NCBI lineage: Eukaryota > Viridiplantae > Streptophyta > Magnoliopsida > Fabales > Fabaceae > Psophocarpus > Psophocarpus tetragonolobus. The sequence goes on from CM075691.1 coordinate 79,890,987, forward strand.
TTTCTAGTTGCCATAATTGCTAATCTAACACTGTTTTCTTTCCTTATTGCTCAGATTAGGAGATGCAAAGAGTTAATGTGGATGCTTGACATGATTTTGCGTTGGGTCAAATGCAAAAAAATTTTATGATCCTCTTATATACCTTCACAACAAACAATACTGACTTTGATTGAGATTGGTGTCAATGTATCATACACACATAAGAATACATTTTAGTTTTATCA